>CM061525.1:79859547-80459547 GCA_030068015.2 Neoceratitis asiatica | reverse complement strand
TATGTGTACATCCCAATCATCTTGATGCTTGTCTACTACTTTCCGCAAGTGCTCTTCCAGGGTCCGGTTGAATCGCTCTACCATGCCATCTGATTGGGGATGCAGGGCTGTCGTTCGGGTTTTGCGAATACCAAGTATCTGGCACATCTCCTGGAACACTGCCGATTCCAACTTTCTTCCTTGGTTTGAGTGCAATTCTATAGGCGCACCGTATCTGGTAACCCAATTGTGAGTGAATGCATCCGCAACTGTTTTCGCTTCCTGGTTTGGAATTGGGTAGACCTCAGGCCATTTACTAAAGTAGTCCATAACCACAAGAACGTATTTGTTTCCTTGTCTGCTCATAGGAAATGGACCGGCTACATCCATGGCAACCCACTCAAATGGTGCACCTGAGTTATACTGCTTCATCTGCCCATGACTTCGTGACTTTGGCCCTTTAGCTGCAATGCACTCCGTGCAATTAGCAATCCACTCAGCGACCGATTGGCGACGGGCAACCCAATAGAACCGCTGCTTGATCTTCTCCAGCGTTTTTGTAATACCTAGGTGCCCTCCACTAGGACCATTATGGAATTCCTTAAGAACATCCGGAATTCTTAACCTCGGAACTACTACAAGCTTCCGATAGCACTGGCCATCTTCACTTTCCCATACTCTATGCAAACAGCCAGATATCAATTCTAAACTGTTCCATTGTGCCCAGTATGCTTTCGCGATGGGACTTTCCGCTGCCATTTGTTCTTTACTTGGCCGTCTATTCACCTCCAATCCGTGCATTACCAATTCCAAGTCCGGATCTTCTTGCTGACATTTCCTTAAGTGACTTGCCTCCCACTCTTCTGCTGATGTAACTGTCATTAGCCGGACGTCTATTATGTCTTCCTTATCCTCGGCTTTTGAGCAATGCTTACATTCCAAACTACATGGTCGACGGGACATAGCGTCAGCATTTCCGTGCGTATTACCCTTGCGGTGCTCGATGGTGAAGTCATAACTTTGCAGCCTCTCAATCCACCGTGCAAGCTGCCCTTCGGGATTCTTGAACTGTAGTAGCCACTTCAGCGCTGCATGATCCGTTCTAACGCGGAAATGTTGACCATACAGATATTTGTGGAAGTGTTTAATGCAATCCACCAACGCCAATAGTTCTCTCCGCGTTACGCAGTAGTTCCGCTCTGGTTTCCCAATAGACCGGCTATAGTAGGCAACTATCTTCTCCTGCCCATCAATCACTTGCGAAAGTACCCCTCCTATGCCATAACCACTAGCATCTGTGTCCAGAATAAATGTTGCACCTGGAACCGGGTACGCTAGCATAGGTGCAGTGCATAGTCGTTCTTTTAAAGCTTGGAAAGCCTCCTCTTGTTCAGTTTTCCACTCGAAAGATCTATTTTTCCTTGTGAGTTCATGGAGATTATGAGCTACGCTAGCGAAATTCGGAACAAAGCGGCGATAGTAAGTACACAGCCCAAGAAAACTTCTTAATTCTTGCAAATTTCTGGGTCTCGGCCAATCCTTCACTGCTTCTATTTTTTCCTTCGCAGTACAAACGCCCTTCGTGGTTACTTCATGACCTAAGTAATTCACCTTCTTCTTGAATAAAGAGCACTTCATAGGACTTAGTTTAAGACCAGCGCCAGCTATTCTCTGGAAAACTTCTTCCAAATTACTCAGATGTTCATCGAAGCTCTTTCCCAATACGATGATGTCATCCAGATACACCAAACAAGTCTTCCAGTGTAGTCCTTTGAGCACATGGTCCATTAATCTTTCAAAAGTGGCAGGAGCGTTGCATAACCCAAATGGCATTACCGTAAATTGCCATAGACCGTTGCCGGCACTAAAGGCTGTCTTCTCTTTATCTTCTTCACTCACTTCTACTTGCCAATACCCGCTCTTAAGGTCAAGTGTTGAGAACCATTCTGTGCCAGTTAACGAGTCTAGTGTATCATCGATCCTGGGCAAAGGATAGCTGTCTTTCTTTGTAACATCATTTAATCTCCGATAGTCCACGCAGAACCGCAACTGGCCATCTTTCTTCTTCACGAGTACCACCGGAGAGCTCCATGGACTTGCCGATGGTTCGATAACATCGCTTTCGCTCATTTCCCTAATTATTTGGCCAACAGCGTCACGTTTGGCTAGTGGAACGCTTCGAGGAGCTTGACGAATTGGTCTTGCGTCACCAGTATCAATGCAGTGCTTCACTACGTTGGTCCTGCCTAGTTTGTTGCCATTCTTGTCGAATATGTTGGAGTATTTACGGATCATCTGGCTGGCCTTGCGCTTGTACTTGTTTTCCAACCCTTGCGTCCATGCATTGATATCTTCCTCCATCTCCTTGCTGCCAACAGAGTCGATTCCAGATGAATCATTGCTGTTAATAATGGCTTCTACCTCTTGACATTGCCCTCATACAGTTCCACTAGGAATTTTTACTGATGATCTGAAGTCATTTAATACTCTCACTGGGATGCGTCCATTCTTTCGTGTCTTAGCCAGGGTTTTTCAATAAGTAAGTCCAGTGTAGAATTTTGTGCTGCTTCGACAACCCACAATTTGTTTGTCCCACAATCTTCATTAATTTTCGCCCAAACAACTGCTTCTGACTTCGGTGGAATCAGTTCACTGCCTTCTAAGACCACTTGTTTGCTGCTGTATGTGAAATCATAGCCAATGTTTAGTGGTACCTCCATGTTCTTATACTCCATAATTTTGTTATTCAAGTTGATCTTGATACCTTCATTCATCAAGAAGTCCACTCCTATGATTACCTCATCCACAATCTGCGCGACTATAAAACTGTGTAACACCGTCACATTCCCGATTGTTACCTCACATGTTACTTCTCCCGCTACTTGGGTATCCTCACCAGTCGCCGTTTTCAATATTGCTCCAGGTAATGGTCTCTCTTCTTTAGCGATCAGGTCAGTTCGAATGATGGAGTGTGATGCGCCCGTATCCACTGTTAATATTCGCGCTCGTCCATCCACATATCCACCAATAGTAATGTTGCTCGTTTTTCTGCCAATTTGCGAGACGGAGATTATGGGGCATTCGCCCCTTTAGACTGGCTCGTTTTAGTTTAACGACTGAGAATTTGATGGTTTATCCTCCTCAGCCTTCCTTTTGCGCTGTCCTTCCTGCATGCTGGAACCCGTTTTGCATTCGCGTGCGAAGTGACCAGGCTTTCCACATTTAAAGCATTTCCCAGCCTGATTCTTGCCACCAGAACGATTCATTCCTTCTAACGACTTCAGAGTTCTCAATATTTCGGTCATCACATCTGCTGTTTCAACCTCCACTTTATTGACTTTATATGCTGGTCTGCTTATGAGTGCCGCCGTTTCACGTGTTTGAGCATACGCCACTGTTTCAGCGAATGTTAACTTTGGATTCGCATATGTCTCTCGCTTGGTGTAAACGTCTTTTATGCCGCTGATGAATTTTTGTATTTTCACCCTTTCGAGATGCTCACCCGATGCGTCTCCGATGGCTAAATGAGCCAATCTCTCAATTTCCGAAGCATATTCCTGTAGAGATTCGTTGGGTTTTTGGTCACGCTTTTCTAACTCCATCTGGTAAATTTGTTTTCTGTGTTCGATACCATAGCGTCTTTCCAGGGCTCGCATCAATCCGTCGTAATCATTTCTCTCATAATCAGGTACAGTTTGCAAAAGTTCTGTCGCAGGTCCTTCCAACGCAACGAATAGTGCAGCAGATTTTTCCTCCATGCTCCATTTATTTGTTTCAGCCGTCTTCTCAAACTGGAGCTTGAAGACTTGGAAGGGAATTTTTCCGTCAAAAGATGGCGTTTTTACCTTAGGAGCGTTCACTGAAGTGGTTGGACGATTTAACTGCAAATCCCGGAAACGACCTTCCAATGTGTTGACTTTGGCTTCAATTAACTCTTCCATTTTTTCTTGCCGATCTTCCAATTTGTTCACTTTGGTCTCAATTAGCTCCTCTATTTTGTCTTGTCGACCGTGCAATTCGTTGACTTTGCTCTCAATTAGATCCTGTCTTTCCTTAAGTTCTGCATTGTCTTTCTCCAGATTTTGCTGTATTTGCGCGATGGTTCCTCCTAAGGATGATATTTGCTCCCTCTGTTCTACCATTTGTGATGTAATGCTGTCATTCATTGCAGACATTTTGGCATCCAGCTTTTGTGATATGCTGGCATCGATTTGTGACAAGTTCGCGTTCATTACCGACATATTTTGTAAATTACGGGCATCCTGTGTATCCATCTTTTCTGATATCTTGGCATCCTGTGCATCCAATTTTTGTGAAATTGCAGCCAATAACACGTTCATGTCAATACCCGCAGATGAGCTAGGAGCCTTTTCTTGAATCTTACTTGATGGCTGCTCTAACTCCTTCGCAGAATCACTAGCTTCTCCTTGTCAACATCCTCGCGGCGGAATTCGTATTGGTTCAAGTCGATACCTTCGACTTCCATTGCTTCTCGCAGTCTCGATTGCAGCTCTGCCTTATTTCCTGTTGTAGACAATCATCGCTTTGCCAACTCCTTCCTGAGAGGAGGTATCGTCAAATCTTGAATCTTCACCATTTTTCAATAATTATCCTGTGGAATTTATTTAACAATCCCACTTCTGACACCAAATGTTACGATCTTGCTGATTAACTTCGATGATTTCCCAAATCCTTCAGGTACGATCTCTAGATTGTTAAATAAAATCGCCAACTTAATTTGCAGTTTCTTTATTTATAAAGAAATTAATTAATGTCCTTTTGATTGCTCAGTAATTCACAATTCAATTACAATTTACTTTACTATTTACAATCACTTGTATACAACTTTCACAATGTACTGTTTTTATTACTTCAATGTAATGTAATCTTCAACGCTTTTAATTCACGACTGATTACTTTTGCAGTCATTGGTCGCCCTTATATACTTGTTTGCTGCTTGAAAAGGAAACCCCCGGAATAATCTCGTCGCTACGATAATCGTCTCGGTTACGATAATCGTTTCGGTTACGATAATCGTTTCGTTTACGCTATAGAACATGCCAGTTGTCGGCGCCTCTCTTTCATCTGTCATTCGCTTCGCATTTTCGCCACAATATTATAACCCGAAGAAAAGGCCCGAAGAAGTGTAAACATTCGAAAAATTGTCGAGCAGAACGTTAGTCATTCGTATCGTGGTTTTGGTGTACTTACAATTAATCCAAGTGCGTTCTTAAATCGTCCTTAATTTCTTGGGAACGTTGCTTAACTTTAGCTTTGTTGGCCTCGTCCCTTTTTCGGAACTTGTTCACTTCAAGATGATCGTTAATGTGAAGCAAAGATTCAAAACTCTTTATCGACGTGGGTAAAATAGGGAAATCAAAACCAATATTATCTCGGTTATTTTAAATTCCTGTAACTCATGACGTTCATTGTATTTGGACTTGCCACATGCCTACCAAGTTTGGTTGAAATATCTTCACTACACCTACACTTACACTTACATCCATATAGAGCCCGGCTCACACAAACACTGAAGCCAGTTGACCATTCACAGTGCCATAGTTACGTCGATTGGGTGCTTGAAAAACAAGCAGTGGACCGCGATTTTTTCAACAAAGTTTTCTTCAACGACGAAGCACATTTCTAACTCGGTGGATACATAAAGAAGCAAAATTGTCGCATTTGGGCCTCCGAGAATCGTCGAATAATTGAGGATATTTGCACCAAAAAAAAAAATACTGTCTGGTGCGCTCTTTCCGATCATTTGAATTATGTAGTATTTCACATATAATGTCAAGGTTAAAACTTTATAATAAAAAAGGAATTTCATGAAAAAATTGTTTCAAGTGCATTTTATTTACGTTTATTTTGGAAACCGTAAAATGGATAACCGTATGTATAAGTATAACACTTTGTATTCTGCCAAATAATATTTCATCCTTCGCGATGTAATTTTGTAGTGGCGAAAGAAAATACAAACAAAGTTCATTAATTGCATCAGTGCTTGTGAATTTTTGTTTGTATGTGATATGGTCATCACGGTCCTATTTGTTAATTAGTTTCAACGATGAGCAAGTACACAGATGGTATCAAACGGAAAACAACCGCTTCATGTGTGAAAACAAGACGCTATGCTGATAGGGCCAGATTCTGGACAAGAAAATATATCAAGGTTGTCTTAGTATCGAAATGCGCAACCAATACGATAATGCTGTGATAGACGGAAGAAATGTCTGCAGTGTTCTAGACTTACGTACGTTCCGAGGGCCAATTTTCGACTCGGATCACTATGTTATAGCAGCGAATATACACACCCGCCTCAGTGCAGCAAAGAATGCCCGTCAACAAACACAAGGATGGTTCGACGTCGAAAAGCTGAAATCACAGCAGACAGCCAGCAAGTTTTCTACTCAACTTGCACTTCTGCCTTCTGAGAGCACTCGTCGACATCTCGATATAGGGGAACCGCGGAACGGCATCTCAATTCTCTCTACGTACCGCTGCTGCAGAAACAATTTGATTTCGGCAAGGACAAAGAAAGACTGCCTACCTCGCAACTTGGCGATCGAACACAAAACCTGGGTGGATGGATAGATACCGAGAGCTGAATTTTGCGCCAATTATTATGAGATAAGCCTTCGCAATATCGCAAATAGGATCCTATCTAGCATTCAGTGTGAAATATTTAAATTCACCATTTACCAGAAATTCACCATGTGCCAAATCTCGAAGAAGGCATCTGAAAAAAGAATCGATATACACCATCTCTTCATCAATTTTATAGCGGCCTTGGATAACACACAAAGGAGCTGTCTCTATGCCGCTATGTCTGAATTTGTTATGCCTACAAAACAATTCCACAAGTGAAGTCAGAGTTTTTGCGAGTTTACAACGGCGAATACCGCATACGATGGGACGATGGACTGTATGATATATACGACGACATTAAATAAAAAGACAGTGAATAAAAAGACTAGTGGCTACGCTGGCTAGGTCATGCCGTTCGAATCGATGAAGGAGTTACAGCATTGAAAGTTTTCGATGCTGTCCCCGCACATGGAAGCAAAGAAAGAAGAAGACCTCCTACTTTTAAATTAGAAGATAAAGAAAGGGAAATAGTTATTTGAAATATCTGTTGAAACAGTTAGTGCAGAAATGAAGAATTTCAATGATAATGATTAAGGAAAACTCAGAAAGCTGTGATAGGATGGATATTTTTGTGGCGATTTTCCTCCACAAGTAGGATCAGTTATAAAAAATAAGTTAAAATTTTTAGCCGTCATCCTGACAGTCGCACAAATATTTTAAGAATTTGGATTTGGTTGCTAGTAGTAGCTAATGAGGTTAGGAATGACATGGTAGCTTCAGGTAGATTATTAATTTATAGTTTAGACACTTTAACTTGTTCGTCTTCTACATTTTTGAAAACTGCGTAATATATGCATATTTGTTGTTGATCTTTTGCCTTCCAAAAAAGGTTGTTTTTAGCGACAGTGGAACTACTAAAATGTCTAGAAAAGAAGCTGCTGGATTATTAAGATAGTAGATGATTCTGGAGCTGACATATGTATGTAACTTCGTCTTTTAATTACTTTTATAGTAGCCTCAAACATTTGCCGTGTTTTTTTGTTGTCGTATTCAGAGTTTCAAAACATAGAGATGAGACACCTTTGAAAGGAGAATTTAGTAAATTACTTTGGACAAATAAAATGCGGGGGGGGGGGGGGTGTGCTAGAATATTAGCCCCTTATTCATATTCAAAGTTTTCCCCCAGCAGTTTCCAATGAAGTACTACACAGTGTGTGCAATGATCATGCAATACAGGACTTGTCGTGGTATAAATTTCAAAGTCTTCCACCAACTGTGCATACCTTAAACAGGTAGCGATTAGAAACATATAAAGAATTGAATACGTAATTTAATACAATTTTATCCCAATACATGTATTAATTATAAAAAATAAGAAAAAAATAATAGAATAAGTTTTTAAAATAGGCATGTTAAACATTAACTGAAAAAAATTTAAACAAATTAAGGAAGAAAATAAATGAACTGAACTCTAAAATATCATTTATGTATAACCAAAGCGCTTTGGAAACGAATACTCTTCACGCGAAAACTTTTAAACCATGATACAAAAAAGGAAGGTAGTTCCGCAAAATTAATTTGACACTAATAGAGTTTTTGACAATTTCAATTTGGCTTAAAGACACTCCCACTTTTAAAATAATTAATAAATTTTTTTATAAAAAAAAAACTATTAAGGCAGCTGAAAATTATTTTATTTCCATTGTATTTCATAAAATATACTTTATTCTCGTGCGTATGGCTTACTTTTATTCATTTTCTTTGTTAACAACAAGATTTTTTTCCATTTCCTTTATTATTCATTTATCTTTATCTTTTATCTTTTATTTAGCATTTCTTCATTATTATTATTTTTAATTTTGGAAATTAAAAGCTAATTTTTTAATAAACGGAATTGTTGAATAAAGCAAAACAAGAAGAGCTGTCTGCGACCATGCCGAATACCTTTTTTATACCTTTCATGAACATATCAAATTTATTGTAATAGAATATCACATTTCACTCTTCTAGACGTTTTTTTAGAGGATTTTTGATCCAAAACCTCATATATGAACAAATCAATTGCATGGGGGATATATGATATAATATTCCGATTTCGATTATTTTCACCACCAATATGCAATTCATAATATGTACCAAGTTCCTCTCCCCTAGAATCTTTTGGCTCTAAACCTCATATCTTGAGTACAAATATGCATCTCCTTATGTGGGTATAGCATACCAAATTTTACGGTCTTAGGTACTTTTTGACGGATTTATGAGTTTAGATTTGAAATTTGAAAAATCAGTCGTATATATGCTACGGGGTCCGATCTGGCCGGTTCCGCATACGATCGTTTATGCGTACATACCTACGTAGTTTGACTAAATCAACTCAGCTCGACATTCTGATACGATCGGTATAAATTTTGGTGGGCCTATATCTTCTCTTTCTAGTACTAACATACTTCGGCCCAAAGTTGATATACCATTTCAAGTAAAGGATGATCAAAGTAGAGGTACTTTATTTTTGTTTAGTATTGTTTAGCATTTCATCATGGAAAGATTTACGTTTGAGCAACGTTTACAAATCATTCAAATTTATTACGAAAATTCACGTTCTGTAAAGAATGTGTTTCGCGCGCTTCGCCTTACTGAGCGTACTATTCACTACACCATCACCCATCTTGAGACCCAGCATTTATTATTGAATAATATTCGACGGCCGTAGCTGAGAGTATACACGAAGACCGTGGAGAGTCGATTCGCAGCAACTCGGACTGACGTATGAAACGACTTAGCGCATTTTGCGTCGAGATCTTAAATTGAAAGTGTACAAAACACAGCTTGTGCAGGAACTATAGCCGCTCGACCATCCCATGCGACATCGCTTCGCTCTATGGGCTGTTGAAAAGTTCCAAGAAGATCCGACGTTTTCGAGCCAAATTTTGTTCAGCGGTGAGGCCCATTTCTGGCTCAATAAGTATGCAAACAAGCAAATTTGCCGCATTTGGGACGAAGAGCAACCTGAAGAGATTCAAGAGCTGCCATTTCATCCAGAAAAAACAACGTTTTGGTGTGGTTTGTGGGCCGGTGGAATCATCGGTCCATATTTCTTCAAAAATGATGCCGGTGAGAACGTCGATTTGCCAACAAGATCGTGTGATATAACACCTTTAGACTTTTTACTGTGGGGATATGTAAAGTCTAAAGTCTATGCGGATAATCCCACTTCGATTCAGGCGTTGGAGCAAACTATTACACATGTCATTCGCCAGTTACCAGGCGAAATTTGACAGAGATAATCTTCAAAAAATAAATGCCAAAGAATGTTATTTCGAATGATAATAAACATTTCCCATTAGATTTGAATTTTCTGCGTATTTTCTTTAAAAAACCTGTTACATGAAAGGTATAAAAAGCAGCTGTCTACACTCTGCTCTGCTCTACACGAACTTGAGCTGCTCTACTTTATTTTCAGCGCCAATAAACAAACCCATTATTGTATTTGAAATTTAAACTTTGTAAATAAGACATTAAATTTTGTTAACAATTAAATATACATATGCATGCCGAAAATACTGACTGTTTCCATTAGTATTTAAGCTTGGATATGTTACTAATGGAAAAATTCACGACATCATGATTGTTTGCGTTCACGTTAAGACCTTATCTATTTTACGTCAAGAACTCTTTGAGAATTGTAGAACTGGAATTTCTCTGAACGAAGTGTAGGTATGTTGGATCGGTAGAGTTTAAGATATGTTAGATAACTTGCATACAGGGAAACTTCAATCCCAGTCAATTTCGGACATACATATGTATGTAGGTACACATTATAAAATTTGGGTTACCCATTAGTATATACATATGTATGTATGTATGCTAAGAAACCTCGCTTTAATTTTAAAACTTCTATTATATTCTGTCTCTGCGGATATTTTCTTGTTTATTATGGTTTATAGGCGAAGAACTTTGCCAAATATTTTCAGTGTCTCTTCGGTCAACCAATTTTTTTTACCTTCAAGAGAGTTTTGCAGAGATCGAAACGAATGATAGTCAGATGGTGAAGGGTTCGGGCTATATGGTGGGCCAATCTAAACTTCCCAACCGAGCTATGTAAATTTTTACCCGATTTTCAAAGATGTATGCGGTAACTCGAGCTTTTCTGTCTATGAATACTGTTGTCCATGAATGTGATTGAGCCTAGTAGGATAAAATTAACACATTTTAACACCTGTGTGGGCATAGCACCATTTTTCAATCAGTTTCCAACTTCAAAAGTTTTATTATGAAAGTACTCTAAACAAAAGAAGTAGTTGAATAAGGGCAGCTCGACTGCTGGATCAAATCCGATGTTATCCTTCTAATTCTGCTACATTTTGGTATTATGTGATTTGCAACTGATATTACAAAAATATTACAAATAGAAGTCAAACTATTTTTTTTACCGTCGTCAGAACTATCAGCTTTTTGGCTGAAAGAAGAGCCTACTCGGAAAACATTGCGTAGATAATGTCGAATTGAATTAATTTCTACCTTTCGGAGACCTTGTTGACGCATGCCTTGGCCATTAAAAATACTAGCGTCAATGAAACGATCCATTTTTTCTTTAATATATAAAATGTAAAGTGCCGAATATATGTATT
Organism: Neoceratitis asiatica; assembly: GCA_030068015.2. Taxonomy (NCBI): domain Eukaryota; kingdom Metazoa; phylum Arthropoda; class Insecta; order Diptera; family Tephritidae; genus Neoceratitis; species Neoceratitis asiatica. The sequence goes on along the minus strand of CM061525.1, from coordinate 80,448,352 downwards.
TTTGTTCATAAAATAAAATTAAATAAATTGAAAAAAAGTAAAGTAAAATAAAATAAAATGAATAAACGAATGTATAACAAAATCAAATACAATGAAATAACATAATATAAAGCACTGCGTTTGTATCCCAAACTAAATTAATTAACCACTCGGGATAAACAGAATTGGTCTGAATTGCCACTGCCCAAACTATCACTTTAGTGGTCATCCTCCGCGCATGAGGAGAACTCTTCATTTTCTACATTTATACGCGCAAATTCCGATATTTTTCTATTTTCCTTTCTTTTTTCTTTTCTTTAATTAATGTCTTTCAGAACGATCTAATTTACAATATCTAACCTATAAAATGTGTACTTGCCTTTATTTTTTAAATTCTTTTTTATAAATAAAAGATTTTCCTTCCGCAAGCGGCTTTTATGTTCACAAATCACAATAATAGCGATGTAACTTTTTTACTTAATTAAATATAAGTAACAAGTACTTAAGGAGTAATTGAATGTGGTTTTCTACGAGAAATAGAAAATTTGTAATTTATTTCAAGTAAAGATGCTGAAAACTAAAGGATATAAATGAGAATAACAATCATGAATGAAAATCACGAAATTATTTTTTATTTGTTTCGTTTATTTGAAATACTGGCCAGTATTGTTAATTTCAATATGTACATATACAGTGGTGGACAAAAGTCTACAAACAGCGCCTATTTTCGTTGAATTGAAAGTCCAAAAAGTTCATTGGAAAATTTAACGATGCAGTTTATTTCAACTATTTTCCCTTACCACAAAAAAAAACAAAAAACAAAATGATTTTTTAACATGAAATACTAAAGCTATGACAAAAAAAAAAACGTAACTCCACTGTACATTGACAAAAGTCTACAAACAGTACTTGCATACACAACTTAGGGGGGTGGGGGTAGGGTTTTAAAGGCGAGAAAAACGCATATATTTATGATTTTTTTTTCGGCGACATCAATAATATAATTTTATTAAATTTTATTACAGATTATTGTACAACTTTTGAAGTATGTCACAAAAAATTTTCAAAGAAAAATATCAATAAATAAGCCGGTGACGGTGAATCTCCAGAGGTGCCTTGAAAAAAAGTGGTTTTGCGGTGTACATTATAACTCATTACCGGATTATCTGAAACAAAAAGATTGATATGCATTTTAAAGGTGATGTATTTCTCGAGGTAATCAGCAAGTTTTTATTTTTATTTTTTACAGCGCTTCGAAGTGAAAAACGCGATTTTAGCTAAAAAAAAATCGCGGTTAATTTGTTATTAAAAAATAGAAAAAGATGAAGAAAAAAAAACTCTTGCTGATTACCTGTTGATTTATGTGAAGAAGTATTGTTCAAATTTTCCAAGGGATCGGTTCAGTAGATTTTGAGTATTTGAGTTTTTGAGTTAGAAAAAAGACGTTTTCGGGAAAATCGATTTAAAGTTTTTAATACGTGAAAGTCAGGTAGCACGGCCGGTCGTTTGAAACGCTGTAACTCCTTTAGTTTTACTCGGATTGACTTAAAATTTGTACTTAATATTCTCGACATATTGTTCATTCAGAAAAAAAAAAATGGAAAAAAAATAATTTTAAAACCCTACCCCCCCTTATCTTAGCGCAAAAACTTTGGTTAATATCAAGTAACATGATCTTTTTAGTATTTAGTTGGTCCACCGTTTGCATCAGCTTGAAGCCGTCGTGACATCGGAGCTACTAAATTTATCAATTCTGAGGGAGTAATAGTGCCCCACGCTTTAATAAGACGTTCTTTGAGTAATACTGAGCTGGAAATGTGATTTTTTCTAATTTTTCCCTCTAACATGTTCAATAACACTTAAATCTGGGCATTGAGGTGGTTTGTGGTTTGTGTAGTTGCCTTGGAGCATGACCCTCAATAAAAACAAGTTTTCCAACTCCAGATTCCACAACCGCTCCCCAAACCATTACGTTGCCGACACCATGCTTCACTGTTGGTACTATATTTTTGGTGTTAAGTGCAGTATTTCCTTCTCTTCAAACTTTTGCTCCTCCATCGCTGCCGAATATATTGAACTTCGATTCGTCTGTAAACCAGACTATGCAAAAAATCGTTTAACTTGTCTAAATGTGCTTCAGCGAACTCCAAGCGAAGTTTACGATTTTTTTCAGAGCTTACAGAGACTTTTTACGAGGCGTTCTACTGTGGAAGCCGTTATCGTTCAGAGCTCTTCGAATTGTTCTTAAATGGACACACTTTATTGATAAGCTTGCGATGTTTTCGGCTAATTTTGGAGCAGTAACTTTAGGATCATTATTCACTTCCTTCAGATTAGATCTGATGTCTTTTCGAGTAAGTTACTTCGGGTGGCCAACACGCGGCCTATTTTCGGTGGATCAAGATTTTTTTTACAATGGTCTGTACTGTTGGTCGACTTAAGTTTAAAATTTTTGAAATTACACCAACGATTTCTTCTCTTTTCTTTGCTGAATAACCAAGTTTCTTACGTCAATGAATACTTCTTTTCGCGAAGCCATTGTTGATGCTAATGTGTTTAAACCACAACCGAATTCAATACTAACAAATTAGAAAACATAATTTAAAAAAAATAGTAAAAAGAAGGGTACCTAACCGCTACTGTATGAATAAAATTTTAGTTACTTTCGTAATTTAAACCGCGATAATTTCCCAAATCCTTCGGGATTGATTCATGGATTGTTAAATAAAAGTCAACACATTTGTTATACAGCTTCTTTATTTATACTGAATAAATTTTTTATGGAAAGTGAAGAATTTAACAAAACAAAAATAAAGCAGAAGTTAAATTTCCTATCATTCCACTACTTTTTGTGTTGGCAATATACTTATAACAATCTACAAATGAGTGGGAACAAATACGATATACATATGGATGGATACATTTTCAATCGTATATCGCTCTTCTCTTTTGACATATTCCCGTAAATATTTGTGGACCCAATGGTCTATTGGAGTACCTACAAATATACTCCTATGTGGGAATTATTGGACCAACTCATGTTTTTACACGAACTTAGTGCACGACCATTATACCGATCGCAATCACTACACGAAGTTACAATTGCGCAATAAATTTTATACTCGTATGTTATACAGGAAATGTGTGAAAACGAAAAATTAGTCAGTTTCGCTTCAAACTGAAATATGATTTATGTATATTTATTACTATCAATATAAGTTTAAATAACTTATTATGTTTTACTAACTTTTCACCAACGCAGATTGTATTCGAAACAAAAAAGTATGTTGGAATATAATTTTTCGTAGATGCTGCATAATGTAATCCAAAGTGGTACCCTGGAATAATTTTGTGGGTAGTTTCAAAACTAATTTCCTTTAGGTACTCCATGGTGTACTCGAATGTTATACAGAGGTGGCGAATATGATTCAGCCTTAGGACATCACAATGTTAATGGAATCATATTTTTTCATGGATTGTGGTTGATTTTGGATTACTCTATTGTCTGCCGGAAGTATATATTTCAACTTTGCATGGAGTACCCGCTTTGTTTGCAGTGTATGGAATGAAAACACAAAAATAGAAAAATGCCTTAAGAGATCGTCAAAAAAGGAAAGGCACAAAAAATATTAGAAATTAACAGTTTTAGTTTCGCTGTTTGTATAATCATTCCTTAATATCTAGTACCAGTTCTTGAGTCACCCCAACAGTATACTTATACTTACATATGTACTTCTACTGCTACTTATTTCTACATTATTTTTTATTAAGTAAATATTCATATTTAACTGCTTTTTTAATATATATTAGTAATATAAATTTTCTGCTATTTTTGATGAGATTTGTATATATGCTAGCATTCCCGGCCACACGCGTATGTGCCTTTCTTTAATTAGATATTACAATTAGATTGTACAGGAGTAATTATTTTTTGAAATTACGCTGTTGTGGCTTTTTGTATTTTCTCAATTTTTTATTCTAATTGGTGTTGCAAAGGGTCATTAAAGTTTTAATTAAGCAACACCTAAATTCAAATTGATTGTTTTTATTATTCTGTAATATTGATCTAGCTATATACGTATTTGTAAGTACGTTTTGCTAAGCAGTCTTTCACGAAAATGCCAATATGGAAGCTTCATAGTAAAACGAATGCAGCCTTCGGTCACAGAAAAATTACATAACGCACCAAAAAAAAAAAAAAAAAAACACTCACGAACCTATGCTTACATCCAAATTATCCTAATTTTTGCCTGTTTGTCGGTGATCTCTGTTCCATAAAGAAATTTTTCAAGCAAATTGAACTTATTTCCTGATCCATGGTTTATTTATACATTTCATCTAAAATTTTAACCAAATCGAAGCATAAATAATTTTTTTCTCAATTAAATCGGTTCACAGCCTGGAAATAATCATTTATATAAATCGAATCATAAAAAACATTTCGATTAGGTCTACTTCTCGGAGAGAAAAGTAGTGTTCCTGCTAATCTACGCAAAAAACCAACGGGCTAGTTTCAAGTAAAGCGAAACTGGTCCTTGGTCCACCGGGTTCTTCTAAATAGATAGGTTCAATTTACTTGAAATAGGTTTCTTTCCAGCAAGTGGGCCATATACTGATATTTCTGAAAAAATTGTGTTTTGGGTTAGTTTTTTATGATAATATTTCGTACGAAGGTAAATTTCGTTACCGAAAAGGGACCAAAGACCAATCCCACCTCTCGGAAGAAAAGCTATTAAATTGAGCTTAAAGTTACCCACATACATATGTATGAAATTTCAAGTAAATCGAAGCATAAAAACGATTTCTTCGAGTAGATCAGTCCTTGGTCCACTTCCTGGAATTTTTTTCATACAAACCATGTTAAAATAATTTCCGCCAATCTTTTGATAACTAAAATCTGCGCAAAACGTAAAGTTTTTTGAAAAGTACTTATTTCTTCATCAATATCTATTTTGTCCCCTTCAAAGTAATACCCCTTGGATATAATACACTTGTGCTAACGCTTTTTCCAATCCTCGAAGTACTTCTGAATTGCGCTTTTCGGTATGGCCATTAGCTTTTTCTTCGATTCTGACTTGATTTCATCAATTGAGGCAAAAGGCTTTCCTTTCATTGGTTTCTTTAGTTTTGGGAATAGGAAAAAGTCGCAGGGAGCCAAATCTGGTGAATATGGTGCTTGAGATATGATTCCGGTTGAGATAATGCGTTTCCTTCAATAAATTGATTGTTTCGTTGGATGTATGGCATGTAGCACCGTCTTTTTAGAACCGTCCACATCAACATCCTCCAATTTAGGCACGAAAAAGTCATTAATTATGGCTCTATATCCCCATTAATTGTAACATTATGGCCGGCTTCATTTTTGAAGGAATATGAACCAATGATTGTGTATTATCTCCACTCCAAATACAATAATTTTGTAAATAAACATACTCATTGAACCAAAAGTGAGCTTCATCGTTGAACACAATTTTCTTGTGAAAATCGGGAACGGGGGCCATTTCGTTTTTGTCCTATTCACCGAACATGCGACGCGCTTGATGGTCGTTCGGCTTAAACTCTTGCACGAGTTGCATTTTGTAAACCCGCAAACAAAGACCCTTTGGCAAAATCTTCCATAAAGTGAATGGCACAGCTCCAATTGTTGCGCATTCGGGTCTTCTTCGATAATCTGCTTCGCAACATAGCGTCTTCGGTGCTCAGTGTACGGTATATTTGAGGATACGCGTTATCCAAACTCACGATCACACCCATACCTGCCTGAATGTATGTTATATCTTCTACACTGGTCCATCAAGGCCGCTGTCGAGATGAACAAAAAAAGAAAACTGTTCGGTTACTGGTATCTTCTTTTGGTAGTATCCCAATAATAAAATGCGTAACATATGTACATATAAGTAAAACTCAGCTTTTATACTGTGATGTAAGTTTACGTTAACATTTTCAGAGTTTGAGGGTATCTGGCAGACGATAGGACCACAACAAGTGTCCGGCTAGTGGGAATCCGGCGGAGAGTAAATACCTCAACAAGTGTGTGGCAATTGGTGAGGTTATTTATTAGTCGCTTCATCATTCTTACCTACATACATATGTATACATGTATGTTGGTGTCGTTCACAGACGAAATTTCAGAATTTATAAAATATTGCGCGCCTGATTAAAGCGGTCCTTTAGACTATTAAGTGGTATTTGGTATTTTCAGACATGAAATTTTTGATATGAATTTTCATCTCAACGTTATGTATTATTTGCTTTTTTCTACTAGTTTTTCAACAGGTTTGTAGGCAGTGTATGGTATTCCCAAGCTTTAAAAAGGGTACTACAGCGCCGAAAGTAAGAAACGTCCGTCCAGTACGCAAACTCATTTGAAAATATTCTAAACGAAGGGAAGGTCCGCGGCAGGAAGAAAAAAGATTATGAACGAACATACCTTAAGGATTTTTGTTCAATTTTTGTTCACAATGGTTTCTCCTCTTTTAATAACAGTATTTATTTTTTATGTATACCAGTTGTTTTTTTTATATTCTCTGATATATTTCCATGTTAAAAATTCTTCTTTAAACTTTATCCGTGGTACTGTTATTGGAAATATTATATGTGCATTCCGAGATTAGTATATTTTTAAGAGCGATTAAGTAACGTGAAGTGCAATTTTGTCAGAATCTCGGCAAATAAAAGAATTCTGTTCATCTGTAACATAAAATATTTATATTGGATATGGTTTTTAGGTTAAAACACTACACTTTTATCAAAGGAGGGGCGTGGACTGATTAAAGGCTTGCATGAATCGAGAAAGAAAATTGCCGAGATTGCTTCCAGAGTGAAAAGTAATAGAAATGCTATTTACAATTTAACAAAAATAAAAAAACGCGAAGGTTATGGTGCAATTAAGCGCAGTGGAAGACCGACGAAAATCGATGACAGATGTAAGCGTGGTACTCGGCGGCTAGCAACGCAGAAAAGCATGTCTTCCTTGGAAATCAAGGCATATTTAAATCTAGGTGTATCAAGAATAAGAGTCCACCAAAACATGACGCAAAATAAATTGCTTAGATAAAAGTGCTTGGAGCCTGCACCCAAGCTGCAAAGTCGACATATTCGGACACGTCTGACTTTTGTTGAAAAACTTAAATTTTGGACAGATGAGTTCAAAATGGTTATTTTTTCTGACGAAAAAAAAAAATAATTGGAACGATCCTGATGGCTGCCGTAGGTACTGGCACGATATATAGCAGCCTCGCCAAACTCGCTATTAGCGAAATCATGGTGAACTGATGCTTTGGGCAACCTTTGGATATGATGGAAAGTCTTTAATACCTACCAGGACGAAAGCAAAAATAGTATAGTAAGCTATTGGATGAAGTACTGATCGAGTTTTTCTTTATGGTGATTATTGGACTTTCCAGCAAGACAATGCACCAATCCATGCTGTGTACGCGACTAAAGACTTGCTTTCATTAAAAAACATACCTCTTTTGGAGTGGACAGCAACAAGTCCAGATCTTAACCCTATTGAAGATTTGTGGGGCATACTTTCACACATAGTTTATAGAAATGGGAGGCAGTTCGAGACAATTAAACAACTCAAGGCGGCCCTAATGATGGCATGAGATGAAATTAACAATTTATCATTAAAGCAGTTCCATGTCAAATAAAATAAAAAAGTAAAAAAATTTTTACTTAAGCTAAACTTATTATATTTATATCTTTTATTGCATAAGAAGTGCAAATGTTAAGATTTTCCATATTATTATTGTTATAAAAATATATTGAAATTGGTTTGCTTTTGATTTTGTTGATACTAATAATAACTATACAATAAGATGAATTAAAAAATTAAAAAGGTGTTTCCTGCTGTTTCGTTTCCAATAACGTCCATTTATTTATGAATTCAAAATAACAACTAAACTTGTTTACATTTCATCTGATTAGAAAAAGAGATATCACGCAACGATACAATAGGTTATTCCTATTCTATATGTAAATATATTACAGAAATTGAGTATATGCATGCAATTTGCTTTTGTAAATTTACAGAGTTCATCAAAAATATAACGATGGTAAAATACCAATAATTTCACAAAATGTCTTAAGTACAAAAAACTATTAATTTTTAATAACATTAAAATCACACAAATCCCTTAAATCAATAACAGATATCAACTTCAACGTAATTTCTTTACGGAAAAAGTATTGTTTCATTTTTTGTCTTAGGAGATTTGAATTTGCCTTGTATCTCGTGGCAACCAATCGATGATAACATCATTTCAGTTTATACTGGACCATGCTTTACCGAGTTCTAAGAGGAAATATCCGAGATCTGCCTTAACCAAATTAATTAGTACCGAAAAAAGTTTCAAAAAAAAAAAAAATCACTAAAATGTTAACAATGTGTCGCAATTTGTTCGCAAACCTCAACTAATACCCTCAAATTGTTTATCCCGAAGATGAGTTATGTCAGTTGAAAGCTTTAAAGAGTTCTTTCAGTTGAGGTTGGCAGAAGTTTCGTTCTCCGGTCTTAAACATGAAATAACTAGATGCTTGATAGAGCTTAAGAGTGTATTGGACAAACAAGTAAAATAAATTATTTTTAATACCAGATTCCTACACAAAAAAATCCATCAAGCTGCTTGGCCAGTCTTAGATATGCGTACTCTCCGGTTCCTATCTTGTTGCAGCCAAGCTAATGCTGTGCAGCCGAGAACGTGCGTCAAAAATACAGGGAAAGTTCGATGGCGTAATGTTGGAATCAAAACAGACAGCCAATCAGTTTTTTACTCGATCTGCTCTCCTCCTCTCTGAGAGCACTCAATAACATCCCCTACGTATAGCTGTAAACGAAACTACTGGTTTTCGAAAAAGTCAAAAGAAGAGATGAGATGAGAATGGTTGTTTCGCAGTAAAGAGAAAAAAACTATCTCGCAACGGTTTGCAGACAGAAAAAGAGAGTGACTGAAATACGAAAGGGGACATGCTTGAAAATTCTAAAAAAAAAAAAAAATTCGTCGTCTTTCAGAAATAAAAAGGGAATCTGATGACCGACGTTCAGAGTATATTGATTTTATGAAGGATATACTTCTTCTACCTGCTTTACTTCAGTGAAAATGAAACACCCCAAGATGGCGAAACCGAAACCCTAATCGGTGACGATTGTATAGACATCACATCACCTATCTATGATGAAGTTCGAATAGCACGCTTAAAGCATAAAAAATGCGGGAGCCGATGACTTGTCATTTAAACCATCTAATCATGGCGGCGAAGAACTGGCAATTTGTGTGCATCAACTTCATTTCAGAATATGCGATCTGAGCGGCCTCTGCCCAACTCACAAAAAGCGGGATCCCTCAATTTGTGTCAATTATGTTAGTATAAGCCTACGCAATATCTCAAGCGTACTGCTTGGTCCTTATCAGTGTGACTTCAGACCTGAAAAATCTACATTTGACCTGATATTCTCCATGTGCCAAATCCTAGAAAAGGCTAGTGAGGATCGATACACCACTACTTCGTCGATTTCAAAACCGCCTTTGATGGCACGAAAAGCAATTGGCCCTTCACCGCTAAGCCTGGATTTGACATCGCCACAAAACTCATACGGCTATGTAAACTGATCCTTGATAATAACAGAAGCGAAGTTAGAATTGGGACGGACCTCTCCGAACCGTTCGATACGAGCCGTTCAAACGAAGTTTAAGACAGGGTGACGCTTTATTATGTGATTTCTTTAATTTGCTGCAGAGCTAAATAGACCAGAAACAATCTTCTACAAGAGTGTACAATTGTTGGCGTATGCCGATGACATTGATATCATTGTCCATAACAATCGCACCGTAGGTTCTGCTTTCTCCAGGTTAGACAAAGAAGCGAAGCGAAAGGATCTGGTAGCGTGTGGGGCCAAGACGAAATATGTACTGATATCAAATAAACAGTCATGGCTTTCGCGTCTTGCCTTCTACGTCACTGTTGTCAGACATAACTTTGGAGCGGTATAGTTCATTTCCTCTATCTATCTAGGAACCAGTATAAAGAATAAAAATAATGTCGGTCTTGAAATATTTGCTACTACTTTTGATTAAGTAGGTAATTGAAATGTAAAGTCCTTTTTCGACAAACAAAGCCGCTTATCTTTCCTGTCGCACTTTATGGCGCAGAAAAGTGTCCGTTAACGACATTTATGGTGTGGTCCTGTGCGTACGGCCAACGGCGAATACTGTCGACGATAGAACAATGAGCTGTATGAGATATACGACCACATTAAGATATTTCAGCGAATTAAGAGACAGTGGCTGTGAGGATCAGGTGGAGAAGAACCAGTCTTCTTCTCTTGGAGGCTCCCTTTGCCGACGAGTGGCTAAATGAAAATACGACTGGCACGTTATTGTAAATTCGGATAAGCTGTGCCTAAGCCAGTGAAAAATACAATAAAAACGTATTGCATTTGCACTTGCACTTGAATGATTGCGATATTTAAAAAACGAGCACGCTTAGGTTCCAATCGTCGGGCAACCTTTCGGCCAAAGGTTCCGCAAAGAAGTTGATGCCAACATCTTTTGAGTTTTTCGCCGTTATGCCATCGGCTCCCGCCACTTTCTGATTCTTTATGCGACCAATCGTTAGTCGAACCTCGTCATAGTCGGGTATTGAAATGTCATTTCCATAGTCATCGATGACTTTATTGGTCCCTACATAACTATGCTCAGGTCATGTAATCTTCCGTATGTTGTCGCATCTTTTCATAGAATTTTTGAGCATTATCCCTGTCAGTGAGCTTCTTAAGCAACTCACACTCACGAATTTCGGCCTCTTTTCTTATTTCCTGCAAATGCATCTTGCGCTTAGTTGCTGATAATGATCTCAGTAAGCAGGAATGTAATTCAAGTGCAGTGACGTTCTTTGTTGCGCAAAGTTGAGTGCGTATCTTAGTTTCTCGCAACGTATGTACATCTAGAACACTGGAAACGTGTTCTCTATATATCACAACATCATCAATCTGGTTGCGTGATTTTCGATCCGGCGACAGCAATGTCCTACAGAAAATTATATTTCGGTCGCCGGCGAAGTAGAACAGTCTTAGCCGGTTTGGGGATGTTTCGTCAGGGAAACTGAACTTTTCGACAATTGCCGAATATAATTGCCATTTAGTGGTTTCGAAAGTGCAGGGCTGTATTTTGACGTCTGTCAAACCAAATATGTTGGTGATTCAAACGGTTCGTGTTTTAATAGGAGGTTATGGTACAGATAATCCGTCCAATTACTAAGGCAATTGTTAAAATTTGAATCAAGAGATTGGATCGGTTACAGATATTGCAAGGTCTGTGCATCATCGTTTTACTCGTTCCATCTCAAATATCGCTGTTGTAAGTGGAAGTGTAGCCGAAGAACCGAATATGTCTATTTATCGACGTTCTCAAGAGCTGGGACTTACGTATGACACATTATGGCGTATTTTGCATTTGGATTTACACCTACATGCATATAAAGTCCAACTCACACAACAACTGAAGCCAGCTGACCATTCGCAACGCCACAGTTACCTCGATAGGGTGTTTGAACAACAAAGAGTGGTCCGCAATTTTTTCAACTAAAATTTTCTTCAGCGACGAGACATATTTCTTACTCGGTTGATACGGAAATATGGTCCCACATGCCACATATCGTATTGACGATGTCAGTTGGCCACCGAGATCGTGCGATTTGAAACCGTTGGGCTTTCTTTTTTTGGGGCTACGCGAAAGACCGTGTTTATGCGTATAAACCTTTAATTCTTGAGCACTTGAAAACCAACATCCGTGAAGTTATGGCTGAGATACCGCCAATATGTGCCAAAAAGTGGTCGAAAATTACCTCAAACAGATCGAAGTATGCAAAAATTGACGAGACGGTCAATCGAATGATTTAGTGTTTCACATATAATGTCAAGGTTCAAACTTAAATAAGGAATTTCATGAAAACTTATTTTAAATGCATTTTAGTTATGATTATTTTGGAAAACCCCAAAATGGGTAACCCTGTACCTTCTTTGCCCACCCTGGCATATGACATCTTACATGACTACATACATCAACGTAGTCAATTAGTGACTATCTCCGTTCAGATCAAATATCAAAAGACAAATCTTACAAAAAATAAAGCGTTTATTTCAATTCCACTGGAAACAAAAAAAATTTTTTTTCTCTAATAAAATCAACAGATTTTTACAATACACATGTGTGTTGTGCATGTAGATATAGTATAATGTTTGTATTAACATAGTGTCTAATTGTATATATGTAGGTATGTGTGCGTTGAAGCGCTAGGTATATTAGTGTTCATGTGCGTAAGGTTTATTTTTGTTGTAGTCCACGATATGAAAAGCTCAACATCTTACATATCTCCCTTTCATATCGACGCTACCCTATATTCTATCACTGCTATGTTCACGTTCACATTCACGTCCATGCCCACTCATATTTGGTACCGTACAAGATCCAGCACTACCACGACCAACGTTCACCATCGTCATCATCACCGACACCTTTGCTGTTTTGCTGCTTCGTTGCTTTGCTGCTATACGTTACGCATCATATGTGTAGTACGTCTCAGTCGGCATTATCCAGTATGGCATCGATTAGCGCTACCACCTTCTGCCGGAAGCGGCGATTCTGTTTCCCCGACATTTCCTTCAGAAATGGATGCAAGCTGTTGAGAAATGATTGATCAGCATCAGGTGAGGAGGGCATTAAACATTGGCGATGATGTTCATTTTTACTTTTAATCCATTCGGCAAACTCCGTCAGATCAACGGCAGATGCACTACGCGGTGTTGGTTGCGTATCCGCTGCTGAAACAAAAGCATTACTATTTGCCGCATTACCACTGCTGCTGCTGGCGCCGCCACCACCACCACCACCACCACCGAGTCCCACAATGGCACACGCATTCAAACTGGTGAGTGCCGTCGCTGTACATCGGCCATGTTCTGGCGTCGTTGCACCCTGTTCCGTTTTGATGGCTGTCGGTGCGGGCATGACTACTGGTACGGGTATGGCGCACGGTGCTGTCATCGGCGGTTGCACAATGATGCGCTGTTGCTGTGTCGGTGTCCCTTCATGTAGTGAAACAACGACATCCTCTTCGGCTATAGCAACTTCGGTGCCATTGGAATCTTTGGTGTCATCACTGCTGACTATGGGTAATGGTATGTGATTGATGCGCGTCATGGGCGGCTGTGGTGTCGTTTTCCGTTGCGCAATTATATTTGATGCAGTGCCGCTGACATTCTTCAGACGCGTCTTAGTGTAGGGTATCAAGAACTGCAAATACTTGGAGAGATAATATTTGCGCTTGCCTCGCCCAGTACTAGTACGTGACAGTTTAAGGGATCGCAGGAAACTGCTTCGGATCGTACGCCATCGCTCGCGGCAATTTCGCACTGAAAGTAAGAAAAATATTCAATGATTATTTCAAATTTTTTTGCTATTATTCTCATAGAAATAAGGCGGATGAAAGGAATACTAAACATGGGATTTTGGTAAAGTATTTCACAATTAAAAGCTCAATTCGATGCACAGCTGAAAGGATATCTTCAATTACACTTTCACTTAATTCGTCACATTTATTGTCTCGTTGCATTTTGTTTAGAAATTTTGATATAAAATAACACAAAATAAAATAAAATTTAAATAGTAATATAATACAATAGGAATTAAAATAAAATAAAGAGAATTAGAAGAAGTACAATTAAATAATATATTAAATTAATAAAAAAATAAACTAAAGTAATTAAAATAAAATATAATAAATTAAAAAGAAATATAATAAAATATATTACAGTATTTATAATAAAATTAAAATAAAATTACATAATACAAAGTAAAATAAAGTAAATAGAGTTGATGAAAATAATTAAAATGAACAAGAAAAAAAAATAATAATATACAAAAATGAAACTAAAAAACATTTATTAAAATAAGCTAAAATAAAAATAAATTGAAATAAAATAAAACTAAATTAAATATCAAATAAAAATGAAAACATATATTACTAAAGAAATTTAAATTATTATATAAAAATTAAAAAAAAAATTAAGATATAATAATAATAATAAAATTAAAATAAAAACACTACATAACATATACTATAATAAAATGAATAGAGGGGAAAAGAAAAAAAGTAAAATAAAATAAAAAGAAAAAATAATAATGATATAAAACAAGAAAAAAATATTAGATAAGAAGTTCAATCAAATTCAAAATTTTCAAATCAAATATATAAAAAAGTTTAATTAAATTAAAAAAAAAATTAAGCTGAATTAATTAAAATATAATTAAATTACATTATATTAACACAATTAAATCATTTTTAAATTAAAATATAATATTAATATAAAATAAAATAAAACGAAACACAAAAATAGGAAAATTAAAGAATAAAAAAATTAAATGAAAAAATGCACAAAAATAGAACAAAATAAAATGAAAAGTAAAAAAATAAAATAAAACATTGAATAATATTAAGTTAATTTAGATAAAATAGAGTAACATAAAATAAATATAAAAATAAAATAATATAAAACAAAAAATTAAAATAGTCATAGAAATATAAAACAAACAAAAATGAAATATAAAAATAAAATAAAATTAAATTAAAAAAAATATAAAAAAAGCAAAACAAAATATAATTTGAACGGTAACTTAATACAAAAGAAATTAAAATGAAATAAAGAATAGAGTTCATGAAAAAAAAATTAAATTTAACTAGAAAAAGAAAAAAAAAAATTATAGTCAAATTAAAACTAAAAAAAAAATATAAATAAGTTAAAATAAAAAGAAATTGGAAACGAAATGAAATAAATAAACAAAAATATAAAATAAAGTAAATAAAAAATTTTAATTAAATTAAAAAAAAAATTAAATTAACTTATACTGAATTAAATTATATTAAATTAAATTAAATGAAAATATAACAAAAATTTTAATAGAATAAACTAAAAAAAATTAAATAAAATAAGTCGTAGAAAAATCACACATAATAAAATAGAACGAAATATAAAAAAAATGTAAGAATAAAAAAAAAACGAGTTGAAACTATAAATAAAATAAAACGAAATAAAGGTAATAAAACTAAAAATATGAAATAAAATAAAAAATGAAACAAAAAAAAAAGGCAAATTAAGATTAAATAAAATAAGAAAAACTTATATGAAATAAAAGGGGCTGAAAAATTAAAATGAAATATACTTCTTTATAAATTAAAGATAAATAAATAAATACAAAGATAAAAAAATAAAGAATAAGCAGAAATGAAAAGAAATAATCCATAAAATAATAAAGAATAAAATAATAGGTAAAAAATAAATAAAAAATTAAATAAAGCATAGAGCAAATTTAAATAAATTAAGATAAAATAAAGTAAATGAAAAACAAAGAAGTGATAAAAGTATGAATCAAAATAAAAAAATAAAATAAATAAAAAAATTAAATTAAATAATAAATAAAAATAAAATAAAAAAATATACAAATTATTAAGTAAAAAAATATATAAAATAAAATAAATCAAGGAATAAGTTAAGGTAAAATAAAAAAAGATAAAATGATATTTAATGAAAAAGAAAGGATGTTAAAAGAAATAAAATATAATAAAATATGAAAATAAAATAAAATAAAGTAAAATAAAATATAAAAATAAAACTCTATAAAATAAAAAATAATAAAATGAAAAACTAAAATTAAATTAAAAGTTTAACAAAATGAAGTAAACTAAGATAAAATAAAGTAAAATAAAATTAAGAAAAAATTAAAAAGTATAAAAAATAAAAAAAAGCAAACCTAATAAAATTACATAAAAAATTAATAGAAATAGGAAACAAAATAAAAAGAAATATAAAATTCACAAAAAAATTAAATAACTAATAAATAAAAATTAAACAAAATAACGTTAAGACTAATAAAATGAAAAATATTAAATAAAGTAAAGTAAAGTACAAAATTAAGTTAAATTAAGATAAAATGATAAAATATAAAAACAGATAAAATAAAATATAATAAGTAAAAGAATATGAAACAAAATAAAATGGAATATAAAAGTAAAATAAATTAAGTAATAGAACAAAATGAAGTAAATTAAGATAAATTAATACAAAATAAAATAAGGTAAAATTAAATAAAAAATATATAAAGTAAAAGAAGGAAAATCAAATAACTAAAATGAATTATACAAAATAAAATAAAAAACATTAAAATAATTTAAGATAAAATGAGATATAATATAGTAAAGTAAAATAAAGAAAAATAAATGAAATAAAATAAAAAAGTATATATATTCTTTGCGGACAAATAAAATAAATACATTACTGAATTAACGATATAGAACAAAGTAAAAAAGAATAAAATAAAGCAAAGGTAAAATTTAAATGTAAAACTAAATAAGATAAAAAGAAATAAATTAAAATAATATAGAAAAAAGATTAAAGAAAGAATATAATAACAAATAAAACAAAACAAATAGAGCCTGAAAACTATGTTTTATTCTGCTGCCCGACTATTTGCTTAATAAAATAAAACCTTTTAGTATTAAGGTGGGGGTTGCTACACTTAACCTATCTAGGATTCCTAAACGTTGTAAAATTGCCGATAAAGTAAAATCATAACTAATTATCCATTGTATACAAAATCATGGGAGAGATATTTCTCAAAAGTTACGACCAGTGAGTAAAATGGTCTCGTACACCACCAGCCAGTTTTAATTAAGACAAAGGTGCTTCACATTAGCGGAGGCTAATAGATTTGTTTAGAAAATATATTGTACATTCGAAGAAAAAATTTTTGTTCAACTTCTTTTCTCGGTATCTCACAAGCACGTCATCGTTTCTACGCTAAAGACGAAATGGAAAAGACGGAAATCTATGAAAGTTTAGCAGGTGCACCCTAAGTCATGGCGCCACAATATTCATTCTTTACATACTATATACTTGCAAGCAGTGCTATGGATGTTGTATCCAATCTAGCTTTTATAAAGATCCTATAAAGACTTAATGAAGCTCTTAAGTGGCCAAGAAACTAGCATACTGGAATACATCTTGATAGAAAGCTCACTTGAAGCTTAAGTTCTTTTAGAGGGCATCTTGTTTCGGAATGTACTCTGGAGATCTCCGCTAGTTTTATTATACCAAATATGCATTCACTTTTAAGCTAGTCTGCGCTTGATTTAAGTATATTACTTAGAGTATTCTTATTATCAGCTAATAAATTCGCTCATCCTACGAGTGTCTTTAGGAACATTCTTTGATCTAATGAAAAGTCATAAATTTGCCATTGAAATAACTCGTTCGTCGATTCCACGTATCGATCTCTTCGGAACCCACGCCAAATTAATATTGGTAGTGCAGATAAGAATAGCAAGCGAAAAAGTTTGACAAATAATACTGAAGCTTTCTCCATTGCACTACCAAAACTTTCAACGGCAGCTGAGGGCAAGTAAAGCTCAAATGATTGTCGCGCGATCGTTGTTAAACCTTATGACGCTTTCATATTTGAGTCAGGGATATTCGAGTGGTTAAAAGCGCAGAAAATTTCGAAATCGTCTTCCTTACGTCAAGCCGTTAAATATACGACAGTTCGCTTTAACAATAAATAATTGAATGAATGCACATACATGTGCATATATGTATGTATGTATTTATAAGTACATACAATAGAACGCCTTCGTGCTTTCAGTACCAAGCTTTTTTAAAATGCATAGAACTTTTACCTACTGAAAATCATTTCGCAATAATTCTCCTGCTCTTTGTACAACTTCCCACTATCTCAAGCAGTGTAAGCCTCACAGTACCATTAAGTGCCATTGAGTATCGGGTAGCACATTTTGTGTGAAGCTAACAATGACATAGCGGCAGACGCCTGTAACCGCAAGCAAATAATAAAATCAATTAAAACTTTTACACAAACACTAGGCATAATAGCAAACAATGTAACACGAGTCCAGAATTTGCGAAAACCATAGAGAGCAAAAGCAAACAGAGAGCTAGTGAGAGCGGGTGTGCGAAAAATATAAAATAAATATGCATATTATACAATTGTAGTTGTTGTTGGGAATATGAGAGACAAAAAGCTCTCAAGAAGAGCGCCGAGAATACAATCAAAAGCAAAAGCAAAGCTTCTGCAGCAATTGCAGTTGCCACGCTACGAGCATTATTCTCGTACTGATTGGCGCTTGCCTTATAAATGTATGTGAGTGTGTACCCTGCGTCGCATTACGTCTTACCTTTGTTCACGTCGTGCCGCACATGCAAATGCAGCAAAATATGGCAACAAGTAAACAAACCGATTGACTGGCGGCTGACGGAACGACGCGACGTGAAGTGACGCCCCAATCGTAGGCATGTGAGTAAAGTATATGTCATACATACACATACATACACAGTCATACGCGCGGACGCTTGCAAAATACTTACATCAAATGACATTGTAAGAAGTTGGGGGCGCAGCAGAGCAGTTATGGGTATGAGTAGCGTGACGGAGCGTATTGAGGGCGCTGTCAGTGCCAACTGACCAACTTATTGTATGCACAAGCGGGCGACATATAAACGACAATGGTCTGCGTGCGGTGCTGGGTGCTAGTTGCTGACTTTCAGCTACGTAAGCGGTGCGGTGCGGTGCGGTGAGGTAGCCGTTCAGTGTGCTGTGAGAGGGAATGGCGAATGACGAACGTTGAAGTGCAGTGTGCTGAGTGCATGCATCGCGAAAAGCGAATGCATGCGAAAGCGAAAACTTTTTGAAGAACGAACGGCACGCAATTCTACGCTACGCTCTGCGTCTATTATGGCCTGGTTGGTATCGAGCTGTCTAGCTAACTAGCTAGCTGGTGAGCTCGCTATTACTACATAGCGCGAATGCGAAAGCTCGACCGCATGAACACACAATTGAGAATGCGACTATAGAAAAACAACAACAACAACAGCAGCGAAGGAACTAAAGACTAGAAAAATGCATTAACAACAATAGCAACAACAAACTGCAAACGCAAATTATTATAATAGCAATTGAGTAAACACACACACACACTATTATACCGCAACTGCAACAATAACAATACTAGCACACTAACAACAATTATGGTTATTAGCAATAAAGACACGACGAAAATGGGAGCAGCTGCGACGGCGCCAGCCAGCAGGCCAAACTAAATGCCATACATACCATTATCTTTCGTCTCATTGGCGACCTCTTGCCAGGCTTTTTGAGTTTCGTCCTTCTTGCTATATGCTGGCAGAGTCGAGTTCCAAAGGCACGGATGGTTTTCGACTAATTGCACAAAGCGCACATTCAAAACGGGATCATCCTTGCGCGCCATACTGTCAGCAGACGTCGCAACTGAAGATGCGCGTCGCTGGCGTACAGACTGACGACGTGTGTGTTGACGACACTTGATGTTGATGCTAAAGCTGGTGTGCTGGTATTTTATGGATGATGATGATGACACCGTCCGCTGCCGCCAAATAAAAACTGACCGACCAACCGACCGATTCTAATGCAGCGTGTGCCTGTCGCACCTGTTATCGCCGATACATATGTTTGTATGTTGTTATATGAATATATTTTAACACCACAATACTATATAGTACACCAATTGAAGCCACTCAGACATTTGCCCTCGTTCGCATTGGTGCGTACCGCAAAGTATGGTGCAGTACGGCGCAGTTTGTAAATATGATTTCGTGTATCTGTCTATATGTATGTATGTGAATATATATTTGCAGTGTCTGTATGTATAGAAAAGTATGTAATTATTGTATGCGACGCGAATTAAATAGTGAACGACGGTGCAGCAAAATCAACTTGACTGAACGAGCGTTAAGCGAAAACTGAAAAAGCTGCATTGGCGACAGCGGCGCCCCAACAACGACGACTACTAAATACGTACACACTGCAATCTCAAATGGCACCAGCAAAAGCAAATGCAACGACAACGGCGGCACATTTCAGTCAGCACGAAGAACGCGCCGTAAGCCAAAAACAGTAGCACAGTGTGTAGGTTCGATGGGCAAATAAGAACTCTAGACCTATTGTAATTTATAGTGAAGTGCACGTATGATATTTATGGGAATGAAATGAAAGCTCCAAACTAGGGACTTGCATTATCTGCTTGACTGTATTACTTGCGAATGAGTTTGTATGTAAGTAATTGCTGAGAAGCTCTTAACTTATTACAATAATATATTTTATTAGTTTCAACTTTTAGACCATGCTAAGGAAGACCAATCACACCAAAAGCAACACCGCTTTCGACCGAGCTCAGCTTGTGGTGTCTGTAACAATATTTTTTCTACTAAGAGTGGAACTTATATTCTAAAAAAAATCGTTTAATAATACAAAGTAAGGTAAGAACGGGACTTTTAAAACTATGATTAATGAACTTAATAAAAATGCATTCATTCAACAAAAGATTAGCAGTAATTGATGTTATAAATGGAAATGGCATTGAAAACTCCGAAATTAAATATAACAGGGATCTCAAAAAATAAACGAAAAAAGAGCAAAATTTGTAGTAACTGATTCGTCGTTGCACGGAAGCAAAAGATTTTATAGTAACCAAAAAAAGCCGCTCTGTGGGCCTTAAAGAATCATTCGATTCAAAGAGAAACGAGAAAATGTTTGTTAAGTGGAGTAGGAAACATTGTAAATAGCAAGAGCTACGTAGAGAAGTACGTAGGATTTTTTCAATATATGCATTTCTGACAAAATGGCGGATATATATAAAATTCAATGCAAATTTTGATGAACGCCTATAACTTGAGAAGCAGAAGATAAACTTGCACCAAATTTTTAGGAGTTATAAAGGGATATTAGGAGAAGGTTAATGTGAAGTTTCCATGCAGCCGTTCCAGAGATATGACCATTTTAGTGAACTTTGGTCGCTACCCATACAAAATAAATGCAATAACAACAAATACATGTAAAATTCCAAAATTCGCGTACATTACGTTGTATGTGGTGTTGAAAGAGACATAGAAAGAGTAAAAAAAAAAATGAAAATGAAAATAAATTTAAAAAAAATTCAACAAAACTTAAAAAAAAAAAGTTGATATTTTAAATAAATTTTTTTCGTTTCCTTTTCCAAAAAAAAATCGAAACTGCAAAATTTTTGTTAGATTTATTTTTATTTTTTTATAGGTGTAGTAAAGCACGCTGGGATCCGCTAGTTTGTTAATAAAAAAAAAACTATGCAAGATAAACAATCCTAGGTACTTCTGTAGATAATGTATTTCTGAAGATGTTGCCAAAATTTGTACTGAAACAGACGTTTCACCCAGAGAACGAAAATGGAGCATTTAGAAATTTTTATTTGTCATAATCCTTCGGGATAACATTTTTGAGACCATAATGCATCATTTGAAAGAAAAAAAATTTATTTCCGAAAATTCTAGAGTGGGCTAACCCTTTAATTCCAAATAATGAATTAAATTATCATTATTTATAGTGACTGTGTTTGATTAGATTAGTCAAAATATAAATTCATTAATAATTCTCACTCCAGGCTTGCATCCATTGTTAGTTTGACAGTGACCTTACTGTGCTAGCTGTTTTGTAAGTGACTAAGTGGCAGTTTCACTGAATCGGCTGGGAGAGTTGTGAAATTTCGAATGAGCAAAGATTAAATTGAACAGTTTAGTTTACTTTTAATATTTAAATTTTTTGTGTTTCAATTCAAGCGTTCTTCCATTTTAGGTAAAATACGGGATTTAAGCTAAACATTTTTCTCTAGAAAAATTATTTATTTACTATTTAAACTATTTTACTAAGTAATGCTGACTGCGTTCAAAGTCACGATCGGTCGTTACATTTTTTGCTTTATTTATAAAAGTGTCTTTCATTTACTCATATCGTCACACTGTGCGTTGTCAACGTCATCACCCCGATTGCGGTTAGAGGCATTTGCATACATACATACATACATATATATCTATGTAGGTGTTTCTACGTGCAAGCAAACACTTGCGCTGCACAGCAAAAGTTGCGAGTAAATTGTGTTCGTCTACACCCCGCTGATGCCAACAACAGCTCTGCTAAAGCTTAAGAGAATATGAAATATGACGTCATCAGCAATGAAATTAATGCGCGTTGCATTTGCTGTAAGCTGGACCGAAAGCACAATGGCTGTAAAGGGAAAAACTACAAATATCATAAGGGCAGCAAAAGCTGAAAGCGGAGGGGGAAGGATGAGGTAGAATGAAAATGGAAATTTGCAAGGGAAAGCTGTACGGTAGAGTTTTGTGTGTATGTGTGTGTGTGTGTTCTATGTAATGGTTACAATTTTGGGAGACGAAAAAGAGTAAAGCAGCCCATAAAAGTAGCCCACGTATGCTAAAAGAGCAAAAGTGCTAATTGCATTCAGCGTCAGCGTTAGACTAGCGTTAGTGACAACAGCGATAACGAACGCAATGGCTACGAGCGTAATTTAGCACGAAATCTGTCGTTCATGTATGTAGTAGCAGCGCCCAACAGCAGTTCGCGTCATGCAATGGTGGCATGGTATTGAAAAAGTCGACATCTGCGTCGCTTAAGCGTTAGAACTTTTGCAATCACATTGCATTTTGTTTATTTATTTTTAATATTTTTATTTTTGTGTTTTTGTGTGTTTTGTGGGTATAGTTTACGCTTTGCATTGTAAATTTCTTACGAGTGTTGCCGATTGCACTTCGGTGCAGTACATGTATTATAAGTTTGTTTGTGTGCTCGCGTGTGTGTGTGTGTGAATCGTGTCAGACGCAATGCTACTGCAAGCTTCGGTATCGTGTGACGAAAATGCATTGACAATTATTATTATTGCTGCTGTTGTCGTTGATGTTGTTTTTAGAATTTACCTATTCTTCAGCATTTGGTCTTTTGTTATTCGCGTTTTCTATTCTTTTTTTTTTATTTTTGGTTTTTTTATGACCATTTAGTCGAGCTTTCGCTGGTAAAAGTAATAAAGTAGTGACCATATTGAACACGCCACCTGTACACATGTGCACATATATATATATATATATATATATATATATATATACATATATTCCTGTGTGTATATATAAATGTAAGTGCACACATATGTATGTATGTATTTATTAGGCAATCAATGCATATATTACAGTTCGTATGTATATATCGTCCCTTCACACGTGTTTTCATTCATTATTTTGAAAATTGACTGCATATTCGGTCTGTCCATATTAGACGTGATAGACTTCGATAGGCATGATGATATTCAAGTTGAAAATATGTATGCATGAGGTGTGTGAGTCAAAACGCAAGAATTAAGCAGCACACACACGAGGTGTGTTCAAATTTAAAGGTGAATTTGATTTTTTTTTTGAGAAGTACTTTTTATTCATCAATATCTATTTTGTCACCTTCAAAGTAATCCTACTTGGATATAATACACTTATGCCAACGCTTTTTCCAATCCTTGAAACACTTCTGGAATGCGCTTTTTGGTATGGCCATAAGCTCTTTCTTCGATTCTGACTTGATCTCATCAATTGTGGCAAAAGCCTTTCCTTTCACTGGTTTCTTTATGGAGCCAAATCTGGTCAATACGGTGGTTGAGGCATGGTTACGGTTTTGTTTTTGACCAAAAAATCACGAATAAGCATTGATATGTGAGCTGGTGCGTTATCGTGATGCATAATCCACGATTTATTTTTCCACCATTCCGATCGTTTGAGCCGTATTGCTTCACACAGACGTTGCATAACTTCCTTGTTGTATTCCTTATTAACTGTACGACCGAGTTTGACAGGAACTCATGATGCACTACACCATTTACTTTGAACATACCTCTTACATATGTACACATAAAATTGGCGCTAAAGCGATTTTCGGCCGAGTTTCTCCGTCAATTCGACGCGTAAGATTTTTTCAGCAAATAGAGAGAAATCGGATGACGAAATCAATCCAATTAGAAAGGAGCAAGAAAATAGCAGTAAAGAGGTAATAAATCAGTTAGAGCAGTAAAACTGGAAAAAATTGATAATTACCGCGGATATGATGAAAATTATCAAGTCGCAATACCAAACTGTAACAATTTAGCGAAAACGTTAAGCACTGTGGGCGATGAACTGATAACGCTCAAATTCGTACTGTCATTCAAGAGTTCATGACGAAGTAACTACAAATGCAGAGGTGCTTCAAGTTATCATATATATTCATAATTTAAATGATCCATGCGTGTGGCGGCACACAAAAGTGCATTATAAGCCTCCCAACAGCGGTAGTCAACATTCTATTCGAAAAGTCCAAGATCCGAATCGGATGGGTTATACGCACAATGAGAGTTAAAGTAATAATTAGAATGTGCTATAAAAGTCATAATTTTTTTGTTATATTGCAAAGAAATGTCACAATCAAAGTGACCGAGCTTCTACTCGTATATGCTGCAAGTGTCGCAGTAGAGACCGCAAAACCAAAGCTTGCACAAACGAGCCAGCCTGTTACTTATGCGGAAAATTAGGTGAGCGCAATATAAGGCAAGTATGCGTTAGTCGGAGTTGTGCTGTATTTCAAAAAGCAAAATCAAAACCAGTGGAAATTAGACAAAGTAGTCGGTGAAGTGTATCCACCTTAACTCAACTAAATGCAAACGAGAGTTCAATAAATGTCTATAGGAAGACCGTCTGATTTATATGTGCGAGCGTCAATTGTATCTTCATTTACAATTGCAACATTCCACTAAGCTTCGGCATTGTTAGATACAATGGAATTATTGGTGCACTTGTAAAAGATGTTAAAGATAGAACCTTATAGCAGGCGATTTTAATGCATGTGCCGTGGAGTTGGCTTTGCAAAAACCCCAAGCCAAAGAGGAAGGTACTGATAGATACTCTAATGTGTCTTCATGTAATCCTGCCAAGCACTGGCACATCACACACACTTAGCAAAAATGGTGTAGGTTCAGTTGACTTCGCACTTATCAGCAGGTGCTGTAGTAGATAGTCCGCCTGGGGTATCAGTGAATGCTACACAAATACTGATCACTTATATGTGGTGTTTTGGTTATCGCCGAGGAACCGCAAGTTAATCACATGAAACCAGACCGTAGGCAAGGGTAAAAAGTTGATGTCTTTCATGAAAAACTCTTCGAGGTGGTAGTCAATTCTCGAATACGGCGGAGGGGAGGCCGTAAAGCTTATGAAGGCAATCACTGACGCATAAGACGCATCTCTGGTAACAATAGGCTCAAGTATGCGTAGGAGTGGAACAATAATTTAGCCTTGAAACCGGCTCAATGTAACTGTGGCAAGTGCTCATGACAACGAGAACGCGACACAGGTGATTTCAACTATAATAGAGTTTCGCCTACAAGTTGGTTTTCAGTTGACAAACTATTTCCTATATACGAACGAAGTAAGCCGAAGAGAAAATATCTGAGACAGGCAGAAAATTATGTAGTCACAAAACTTCCGTTTGAGTTTTTTCTGTTATATGGAAAATGTAAAAAATGGTGCTATTTCCAAAATCTTCGGATCGCTTCGGTGCCATCAACGGAGAAAAAGTTCCGGTAAACCTTGAAGAAAGGTTTTATTGTTTAAATGCTTTCAGTAGCGCATGCTGGACTCAAAAACAAATGCACCGCCATGCCGTAACAATCTTTTATCTAAGTATTTAAGTGACAGAGTTCTGCAATACAGCACCTATGCTAAGGAACGTCGTATACAAAGAAGTTTGTGGCTGATATGTTACGCAGTTAGCGAAATAAGCAGTGTCAAACACGCTGAAAGACATCTATACATAGTCTCCTGGCAGTTAAAATGGAGCGGTGGTGCAGAGTGAATGTGGACTAACAGTCAGGTACCAAATCTATTCTTTCCATTAAATGAGCTCTGTTGTTTTTGCAGGGTAGTAGACATTCTGTCAGAAAAGTACCGAGAATTGTCGAATTAAACTCAAATATTTAATATTCATTCAAATCTTTTTTATCGCCTCCAATGTAGACCTCTTTCGAAATAATACAATCATTAAAACTCTTCTCAAGCAAATTATCTCTTATGTCATTGGTTGAATTTTTATTCGGAAGTTCCTTCACAGTGATAGCCTTGTTAGATGGTGCGAGTTCCCTTTTCAGACATCTGATCT
This sequence comes from Neoceratitis asiatica, assembly GCA_030068015.2. NCBI lineage: Eukaryota > Metazoa > Arthropoda > Insecta > Diptera > Tephritidae > Neoceratitis > Neoceratitis asiatica. Next base: position 80,422,280 of record CM061525.1, on the reverse strand, counting down.
TTTTCGTCGAACTTGTCTCCGAAACGCCGCTGCCGTCAGACGTAGCAATAAATTAATTTCAAATTACATGTCAAAATGAAAAATTTCGAAACTTTATTTCAAGAGCAGTTACACGTAGCGTAAAAAAAATCTGACAATACTCAAATTTTTCAAGAAAAATAAAAATTTCTAGTGCAACATAAGCAATTGGCAATAGTTTCAAGGTGGCCAAACGGTGAAATTGAAACTTTTTGACAGCGAAATGCGTGAAATCTGTTACGTCTGACGGCACTTTAACGCTCAGATAACATTATTATTTTTATTGCCAGTAACAGTCAACATAACCTTGGCTTTTGAACAATTTTCACTTGTTTTTTTCAGTGTCGTCTCTGTTGGCAGACGCCATTCCGAAGCTTGTTGACTGGTTTGCATATCAAATCGGTAAGCCCATATCTCAACAATAGTTAAAATTCGGTTTTTGAATGTGGAATTGGAATTGACTTGTTCTACCATGTCTTCAACATCTTTTACACGATTGAGTTTTTGAAGAATATTCAGGTCTTTCGGAGCGTTTAAGTTGGTGGCCCATGGTGGCCCATGGCTACGCTTTTGAAAACGCTTTAGTTATGTACGAATATATATGTACTTGTAATTGTTTTTGATATAGTATGTTCACCGTAAGACGTTTTTCATTATTAATATTTAAAATAGCAATAAATATAAGTAAAAGGGGCTGTGTTCAAATACTTTGTAAGGCGGAGGCGGTGTTGGTTCGGTCCAGGGTTATTTTTTTAAAGCGCCGCCCATGGCAACTCATCAACTCAAAGGCGAAGTTGGCTGTTTTTTCGCATGAAAGCCTTCTGCAACAACAATTTATACAAATTTATATGAAAAAAGGATCAATATGTCATTTCGTTACTTATTTCGTTAATAACTTAAAAAGTGTTTGGAAAATTGCACCACCCCTTATTTATAATTAAAGTTCACTTAAAAACGAATCTTTTGGTATGCTTCTTTATCAATTTCAATAGCGTTTTAAGAGAAGTAGCAATACTGGACAATTACCAAAATATTTTGTTCTAAATATCGCTATGACACTTGTGATAAACTGAAAATATTTTCTTAGACTGTGGTTACACCTAAATACTTTTGTTGCGGCAACTCTTAGTTTGTAGGGTAGATGACGACGGAAAGAGAGCAGCGTACCATCTTCTCGTCAGTCTTAGAGAATATAATTTGAAAGACGTCTCTCCAACGTCTTAAGTTAAATCTAAACAAAAAAGCAGTGCTGTCTTCGACCGAAATCCTTTTATGTATAAGTATATACAAAATCTATTGTATTGTATTTTAGGATTAAATATTAATTCTCATAAGTGAACAAATCGTTGGACGGGGGCTGTATGATATAGTCTTCCGATTTCAATGACTTTTAGTCTCAATATTTATTTGAATTTACGTATTGTAAAATACTAAATTTCGGGACTTGATGCAGTTTTGACGGATTTTGTACTCAAAGCCTCATATCTGAGACAATCGGTTGTATGAGAGCTATATGATATAGTCACCTGATCTGAATGTTTCCGAAAAATTATCAATAGATTACAAAAATTAACTCGCTTATTGAGTTTAGTTCAAAAATCTCAAAAATTGAGAGACTAGTTTGCAGGCAGACAGATGGACATGGCTAAATCAAATCAGCCCGTCATTCTGATAAGATCTGTATAAACTTTGATGGATCTATCTCTTCTTCTTCTCGAACTTACATACTTCGGACGTAAGTTAATATATTATTTTATGTGCATGAAAAGGATAAAAAATTAATATTCAAATGCATATGAAGTGAATATTGGGCCACAAAGAAAGGAACCAACGAATATTGCTGCTGAAAACTATTTGTATGGAAATTGCAATGTAATCCTTCATCGTTATCTACCTGGATGTAGCCCGACCTGCATCATGACTAAAATAAATATACATAATACAGTAAGTAGTCCACATAATCTGCGTTCTCTTGATACTTAGCAATGCTCATGATTATTATAGAGGGTTACACCTTAACGAGCACAACGTACAAAATTATAGAAAATTTATTTAAAATATATTTGTTAAGAGTGTTCGCAGCTAGGCAGGGAGGGTCAACCCCTTCGACTTATTTTCTGGTACGAAAATAAAGTTTCTCATAAAAAATTATCTGCTATTCGGGGGCTTGTTATATATATATGTATTTGGCGCTTTGTAACCGCTGAAGTGATTTTCGGCCGAGCCTACAGTTTATTCTAAGCCGCATACGAACGGCTGATAGATTTTTATGAGGGGCTTTTATTTCATGTCAGAAATATGCTCGGATGGCTTGAAATTACTTGACGAGGGACGACCGCAATTAGGCTCGAGCCAAGATCTTCCGGATCGCAGTACGCAACGCTAACCACTCGGCAATTGCGGTCCCTATATTACTTGGAAAAAATATGAAGTTGCTTACAGTGCTGGAGGGCGGCGTTCGGTCGAAAATTACTTGAGAGGTTGTAAAGCTCCAATACAATAATTTTCCACACTAAGTTTGAACATTTCTTTTTTAAATGTCTAGCCAAAGCTGAAAAGTCAGTTACGTATACGCAGAGTTGCACTAACACGTTGGAAAATTTTTCAAGCATTTTGATTGCTTTCGTGAGTTTGGCTTTGAAAACTACAAGTATAAAAACTTAACATAATAAATAAGTGCTTCGAGGCATTCATATCTACATTTTCATGAAGATTTGAGTACGGAGAAAGCAACTTCTCTCTGAATATATCTAGTATGAACTTCCTCTAGTCGCCAAACATTGTATGCACATGCACACACACACACACACACACTTTGTAACCGCTGAAGTGATTTTCGGCCGAACTCCTCCCCCAATTTATGGTTTTTGCGTCTTGATGTTTTTACCAACAAATTGAGGGACCTACAGTTTATTCTAAGCCGCCTCCGAATGGCCGATGGATTTTTATGAGGAGCTTTTCTTTCATGTCAGAAGTACATTCGGAGGGCTTAACATTCCCTGCCGAGGGGCGACCGCAATTAGGAAAATTAATTTTCTATAATTTTTGGATGTTGCTCGACCCAGGCCTTCCGAATGTCAGTACGCAATGCTAACCACTCGGCTATCGCAGCCGCACACATACTTACTACATATTATGTTTGTAGGTAGATAAATTTATCCGTTATTAACTAATCACTAAATTTACAACAACAAAATAGAAATGTAGTAATGACTATGGAAATAAATAAAGTTTGGTCCATTTCGAGGTTCCGTACTTTTTTAAAGAATAAACACAGAAAATTTCAATTTAATGGGGAATGTTTATTATCATTCGAAAGAACATTCTTTGGCATTTATTTTTTGATGATTATCTCTTTAAAATATTGGCCGACCGACCCAAAACGTGGAATTATCTGCTCACCGAAGTATACTCTCAATAAATCTATTGATTGGTGCGATGTGTGGGAAGTGGCGCCGTCTTGTTGAAAACAAATGTCGCGGAGATCACTCGCTTCAAGTTCAGGCATCAAATAGTCGGTTATCATAGCGCGATAATAGTCGCCATTGACAGTTACATTCTCACCGGCATAATTTTTGAAGATGTATGGACCGATGATTCCTCCGGACCACAAAACACACCAAACCAAGTTGCCCTTCGTCCTAAATGCGGCAATTTTGCTTGTTTACATACCATTTGAGCCAGTAATGGGCACCATCGCTAGACAAAATTTGGCTCGAAAACGACGTATAATCTTGGAACTTTTCAAGAGCCCACAAAGCGAAGAGATGTCGCTTGGGAAGGTCCAGCAGCTCCAGCAGTATTTTGTACGCTTTCTTCATTGCGTACTGGACGTGGTCAATTCGGTCGAATATTATCCAATAATGAATGCCGGGTCTCAAAATGGGTGAAGGTGTTACGAATAGTACGCTCAGTAGGCCGATTATGTTGACCATAAGTTGAGCGAAGTTTCGCGCACTTATTCTATATCTACTTACATTCTTTACAGAACGTGAATTTTCGTAATAAAATTGAAGGATTTGTAAATGTTTCTCAGTCGAAAGTCTTCCTATGATGAAATGCCAAACAATACGGAACAAAAATAATATGACAGCTTACCACGACTCACGAGTGAATTGTAAAAAAAGGCTACTGAAAAGAGTGCCTCTACTTGGCTCACCCTTTATGTAAGTAATAGTGATCAAGGTTTATAAAATGGAAGTTTACAACAAGAGCAAAATCATATATTTAATTACGTAGTTGAACCAATTTTGTGAGTTACCAGAAATTGTAAAATAAGTCTGCAGAATTTTATCCATAAAACAGTTTAACATTTTGACTATAAACTTATTAAGGTCAGCATTGTACTATTTTAAAATGAACAACAACTTGAAATAAATACGCTCTGAACAAATAATTCTACAGCTAGTAACTCTAATATGTATATGTTGTCATTTATTACTTTCGTAGCGGTTTGCAATTATGGAATTTGGTAGAAATCTGTCAAACTCGCATTTGCCTGTCAAACTGAGGATTTGACTTTTAAATAAAACATAATGGCTGTGCACAAGTTGGCAGGTAAGCGTTGCGGACGTCGTTGGAATGAAAGAATGGCGGAATAAATACTGAGATAATGAATGAATCAAATTCAACGAATAACGGAATGTCGAACCAAAATGGAGAATAAAGAATCTGACAACGCGAATAATCATGATGGAACGAAATACATTTAAATTGTGAATTGTCAAATTAAAAGAAATAATGACGTGAAACAGAAGAGCTTGTTGCACTCCGATATCCAATATTTAAAATAAAAAAAGGAATTTTTCGAGTGAAAAAATCAAAATTATAGAAAATTAATTGTCAAGCCCTCTTAGTGTATTTCTGACATGAAATGAAAGCTGCTCATAAAAATCCATCGGTCGTTCAGAGGTAGCTTAGAATAAATTGTCGGTTCCTTAAATTGTGGGTAAAAACAGCAAGACGCAAAAAGAACAAAATGAAGGAGGAGCTCGGCCGAAAATCGCTTCAGCGGTTTCATAGCGCTAAAAAAAGACTTGAAGTAAGAACAAGCAAGCATATGATAGGATAACTTCACCCGCTATAAATTTGCCTTGCTCATATACCTCAAAGATAATAAATAATTTTCCTCGGCCAAGATATTAAGTTTATATGATACGCTGAGTTATGTTACGTTAGGTTATCCCAGAAGGACTATGAAATTACCACGGTTGTTAGTTTAGATTTTAATTTCGGCAGCAAATTTTTCGTCTACAGAATCTTTTTAACGGTTTGAATTCATTTATGTTGCCATATTGATGAAATATTGTTTACGTAAATAAAAAATACTTTCCATACCTGACTTCATTAGAAAATATATTTTTTTATTTTTTATATATTATCTAATAATATAATAATAAGAATAAACAACCTAAAAATTAATAATTTAATTCAAAAATCTCTAAATTTATTAAAGAATTTCAGAATAAAGAAAGGAGAAAGCTAGTTTAGGTACATTGTTGTATTTCTATTGTTTTATACAATATTTGAGTAAATAAATACATTATAATCACAGTTTTTTTTAATTAACTACGAGGAAATCTTACTACTTTCGAGTGCAGCTCTGAAAGAGTCTTATTTGAAGCGTTGAAAAAATGTGCGGGGCGTTATTGTGACAAAAATTTAAAGAAAATTTGTATGAGATCATCGGAAGGTTAAATACATAATAATGAAATAAAATATTATTAAAAAAAATGAATTTCATAATTTATTTATATATTATATATATATATTTAATTGGCGCTTTATAACCGCTGAAGCGATTTTCGGCTGAGCTCCTCCAATTTGTGGTGTACATCTTAATATTCTTCCAACAAATGGAGGGGAACCAACAGTTTATTCAGAAGTACATTCGGAGCGCTTAACATTTCCTGCCAAAGGGGCGACCGCAATTAGAAAAAATTAATTTCCTCTAAATTTGGATGGTGGCCGTTGTGTTTTGTGCTTACATTTCCGAAATTTACATTTTCGGAATATTATTAAGTTCACTTACATATATAGGGTTTTCCAATAAGGTTGATATGAACTCTTTAAAAAAAACACACTAATTGTTGTTGTTCTTTTGCAGGAACGAATTCGATGAACCCAATTTTCTTTTAAGAAAATCATCTTCTCCGATAAGGATCACTTTCATCGGAGTGGTGCGGTAAATAAACGAAACTGTCGATTCTAGTGCTAATCTACAAATTATTCATGAGCAACCATTACATTCACCTAAATTGAGAGTTTGGTGTGGTTTTTGGTCTGGTGGAATCATCGATCCGTACTTCTTTCAAAATGAAGCTGGTAGCACCGTTACAGTCAATGGAGAGCGGGTTAGATCGATGATAACCAACCTTTTATGGCCGCAATTGGAAGAAGTTGATCTTAACAACCTCTGGTTCCAACACGGCGGAGCTAAGTGTCACACAGCACGTGCAACAACTGAATTATTGCGAGAAAGGTTTGGAGATTCGATTATTTCAAGAAATTGTGGCATTGAAAGGCCTCCAAGAAGTTGTGATTTAACACCATTAGACTACTTCTTGTGGGGTTGTTTTAAGAAATTGGTCTTTAGCAATAAACCAGACACTCTTCAAGTCAATATTGAACGTGCTATTCATGACATACCACTTGATTTAGTGGAAAAAGTGCTCAAAAATTGGGTTCATCCAATTCGTTCCTGCAAAAGAAGTCTTGGAGGCCATTTGAATGATGTTATATTCAGGACTTAATTGTATCGATTGTACCTCACATTAAATAAAAAACATTTTAATTTCCTTAACAATTAGTGTGTTGTTTTCTTTAAGAAATCGTATCACTCTCATTGGAAACCCCTATATATTTATATATGTATATATTTAAATACCAAGTCTCGCCGACTGTAAATATAACGTAGTCGGTCAACGTCAACGGTTGTCATTACCTGTATTCTATAAACCTTGAAGAGATGGTGAGCAATCGATGAAAGAATACCTTGACTTGGATTAAAGAAATATTTTTTCGTTTCTTTTCTTATTTGAATAAAATAACAAAATGAAATTGCGATTCGACTCTTGTACATACCTTCTGATAGATTGTGAAAATAATGTAAAAATTTCTTGCGATTTGATTTTTACGCATAAATCTTTCATAATGATAAACTTTACACTAATAAAGCTAATAAACCCTGTGTGTCAATAAACCAGTGGTAGACATTTCACAGCATATATTTTATTCTCTGGAATGATTTTAGGAGCGCTTAGTGTTAATTATGTTTTATGTTGTTTAAAAGTTACATAAAAATACATTTTAATACATTTAGAAATTAATTTATTATAAATAATAACTTTTTTTCAGTACATTTTCTCTTCTCTCTTCTTCTCTGGAATTTTTAATTCATTGTCTCCCCCTGAGAATGTACTTATATATCAAGTTTCACATACAGTCAGCGTAATAAGTCTACAAGCACTCAGTATTGTCGCGCAACTTGTTCTCACTCACTCACTCACTTTATTAATAAAAAAATTTATATAAAATATTTTGATTCTATACCTTGATCTAAAAATTTGCAATGGTGTCCAATCGAAAAAAAATCAGTGTAGACGAAAGGAATTGCATTATTAAATTTTGGCAGGAAGGAAAATCAAATCGCGACATCGCTCAATTTAAGAAGATTACAAGAAGAAGATCGCATAGTTCAGTCTATACTATAATAAAAAATTTCAAATCTACGAGAATTATCAATTCAAAACCGCGATCTGGTCGCCCAGCGAAATTAACGCTCCGTGAAAGACGATCAAAATTTAATGTGGCAAATTAAAATCAGCGGTTAACAGCATTTTTAATTGCACATGCTGTACAAGAAAGGTTTGCGAAAAAAATTTCAGTGGTTACTTCGCGGAGAATTTTGAAACGGGCAGGTTTGCATAGCAGAGTAACACGAAAAAAAGCTCTCGTTTCGCCTATTAACCAAAAAAAGCGCATTGACTTTGCAAATAAATATATAAACATGCCAAATGAGTTTTGGAACAATGTTCTTTTCTCCGACGAATCGAAGTACTGCACTCTCGGCATGAAAGGGCGCAAGTTAGTATAGCGTAAACAAGGTGAAGCATACAACAAATGTAATATTTATCCAACTGTTAAGCATGGAGGTGGTGGTGCGATGGTCTGGGGTTGTATGTCAGCCAGCGGCACAGGCAACTTAGAATTTGTGGAAACAACAATAGATAGGAATATATATTTAGACATATTAAAACGTAATATGCGGTCGAGTGCTGAAAAATTGGGTTTAAAAGCTGGGTATTATTTTCAACACGATAATGATCCTAAGCACACAGCAGACATTGTCCGGCTTTGGTTGCTCTACAATGCCCCCAAGCAACTACACACGCCTCCACAGTCACCAGACTTAAACCCAATTAAGCATTTATGGGCAATTTTAGAAAGAAAAATACGCAAACACAAAATACCGAGTACACAACAGCTAAAAAACGTGATACTTAAAGAGTGGTCTGAAAAAACAACTCAGGAGACCACCAAGTTTGTCAATTCAAGGAAAACCCATTTCGCAGAGGTCCTTAAGTGCCGCGGCTACCCGACTCGTTATTAAATTGCATAAAAAGTTTTATTTTTACACAGTAATTTCTACATGTATTTAGTGCTTGTAGACTTTTGATCGCGTGATTTGTTACCCCGAAGGATAAAAGTACCGTTAACTTGTCTGTTTGGCGAATTTGTGAAAGGAAAAATTCACATCTCCACTTTACTTTCAATAATATATAAGGATAAGAAAATTTTAAATCAACAAATTTAGTAGTTTAAAAAATATTTTCAAAGAAACTTTTTATTTTTAGCTGCTTGTAGCCTTATAACGCTCACTTAAATGTGGCCATACCATGCTCTCAATAAAATCTAAATAATCCGAAATTCTAGTGAGAACATTCGGTACTTGAGAAGTACAACGAGTACCAAAAGAATCGATACCAATCAGACGATATTTGTTCAATCTTTCATTCTCTACTAAAATCATCGGACCACTTGCAACATTACAATCGTCCGCTACGACATTAACATCATGTGCACACAACTGGCTGGTTCGTATACCATCTGCAAGGCGCCTACTCACAATTTTACTATACGCATCTCGACACAATGGTAAGGGGACAATTTGAGCGCGTGCTTCACTCACGATCATTTGACCATTGACACCTGAAATGAGGAAATACAAAAAGCAAAAGTAAAATCCAGAGCATAGTACAATCTACATATGTACAACAGATATGTGTATATTTACATACCCCAACGAGTGGCAAACAGCTCTGTATTGTTTAGTGGAACTGAAGCAGCGGTGTGCAAGCAGACAGGATATATGGATGAAGAATAAGGAACGTCACTCTCCAACTCTATCAAGCCGATGTCGTTGTATACAGATGCATTGGTGTACTCGGGATGTAGGTGTATTGACTTGAGAAATAAAGTGACAATATAATATGCAAATATATGTATATAAATATATATATATATATATATGATTACTCTAATTTTCATCTCAATCAAACCATTTTTTTTTTGTTCTTCTTTATCGAAATCTGTAACACCCAAACGTACGATCGCGGGTATACCGTTTTTCAAACAACGTCCTGCGGCTACGATATAACGCTTATCAATTAGAGCTCCACTGCATGGATAGGTTATATTGTAATTGGCTTTTTGATGACCAATAATTGCCATGTAGGGGAATTTTCCAACCGCCACAGGCGCACCTTCAGCTACATGCGGTATATAAGTAAAGCTCTCCCACAGACCAGCGTCTATATCGTCACAAACTTAGGAAATGAAAAATATACAATGCATTATATATTTATATATATACTTGTATAAATTATGTCTTTAATTTTAGTACATACCACGTTCGGCTGGACGCCGTCTAGTTCCCGCTTTCACCGATTGGAGCCCACAGATTAATATTAAGCATAACGTTAGTAGTTGCTTTCATAAATCGTACATTTCGAACACTTTTCGCATTTCAAATCATTCACTTATTGAGCGCAATCGATTGAACCGACTTTAAATATTGGCCCATTATTTATAGCTTGACAGTCTGCGCTTCACTTACGTTCTTTATGTGATGATAAGACCAATCAATTAGTAATTAAAAAATAAAGTAGTGATTAAAAAATTTATTTAAATATATTATGTATGTACTTATACATGTAATTAAATGAGAATATTTAATAAATACACGAGCCTTTAATAAAAGAAGACGAAAAAAAATTTAAATTAAAATTCAACACAAGATTACATTTCTTCTTTATTGGCGTAGGTAGCGCTTGTACGATCCTAGTCGATGCCAAGTAAAGGTAGGTAAGCAGCGTGTACATATTGCGCAGTTTATATCCATTCGGATCCTTGTTGTATCAATGTCGTCGTTTATATCAATTGCTCATTGCTCGATTGTCTCGATCGTCAACGATATTCATAGTCGCCCATAGGGAGAAGACTATAAATCTTTGTAAAAAACCTTTATCTTGAAAATAACTATATTAGTCCAATTAACAACTACCCATTCAGTCCAGAGCAACACCTGTTGGCAGAAGTGATTCCGTACATAAATACCATGATGAAATAATAGCCAGGTGAATTAAGTACACGCTGCCTAAGTAGCATTTTATACAATTATATTACCCTGTTTGAACATAAATCTTTGAAAAAAAGGGTGAACTTACAATTTTTTATCGATAATAAAAGTAGGCTAAACACTAAAAGAGAAATCCGCGAGGTTTATCAATGACCGATCTTTTTAAATTTAGTACGTACATAGGTAAAGGTTTATCCGTGTAGTAGTTTCAAAAGTGTAGAGCTGTATTTTGACATCTATCAAACTTAACTGTCAAACCAAACATGTTTTGTTTTAGTCAAAAGTCAGGCATTTATGGAAATGGGTCGCTTAATAACGACACAGCGCGTCAAAATTGTTGAAACCCACCACAAAATGGTGATTCCAACGTGACCACTTTTCGTGCTTTAAGATGAGATTATGGTGTTCATAATCGTCCAATTATTCAAGCAATTGGTAAAATTTTAAAGAAATTGGATTGATTAAAGATATTATAAGGCCTGTGCATCATCGTTTTGTTCGTTCCACCTCAAATATCGCTCCTGTAAGTGAAAGTGTAGCCGAAGAACCGGATATATCTATTTCCCGACGTTCCCAATAGTTGGGACTTTCGTATGACACATTATGACGTATTTTGCACTTGGACTTACACCTGTGTACATCCATATAAAGTCCAGCTCACACAACAACTGAAGCCAGCTGACATTCACAACGCCGTAGTTAAATTGATTGGGTGTTTGAACAACAAGCAGTGGACCGCGATTTTCTCAATAAAATTTTCTTCATCGACGACTCACATTTCTCGCCCCGTGGATACGTAAATAAGCCAAATTGTGCCATTTAGACCTCCGAGAATCCTCAAATAATTGAAGAGAGGCTATTAGACCCATTTGAAAAAGATAATCTTCAAAAAATAAATGCCGAAGAATGTTCTTTCGATTGATAATAAATATTCTCCATTAAATTTGAATTTTCTGTGTTTTTTCTTTAAAAAAGTAGGGGAACTCGAAATGGATCACCCTTTATTTTTTTGCACGTGTAGTCTTTTACTTATTAATTAATTAACATTGGGAATATGTTTTCTTCCGGGAAATGGATCTGAGGCCTCTCAATTCCAAAAAATCAAATTTATTGTTCAATTTATCTGAAATTCTGTGTATGTGGCTTTTTGCCAAGTTTAATATGAAAACCAACCAACCTATTCGGGAAAAATCGTATTTATTATTCGATTTACTTGATATTCTTTTCTTTCATAGTATCTTTTGAAAAATAAACTTATTAATAAAATTATGTTTATTTGCCTGAAAATGTGATCCCAGATCAATAACTTGGTGAAAACTGGTATGATTTTGTAAAAATATAATATTTTGAACGTTTGGAAATCAAACCGTTGTAAATGAATCTGTGAGGAAGTATAGGAAAGAACATTAATACCGCTATCAGGTTAGTTTTAAGAGATGGTTCCGGTTGGGTAAGAATTGGTCCTCTTGTGAGGAAATAACGCGGAGTAAATGCAGCAGGTTTATCGTCTTACGTTCACAAAAAAACTCAATTGGCTCCCCCAAAATGGGTTATACGCATTTATTTTTATGTTTACTTATTAAAAATCTCACTTAATTTGCCCAAATTTAATAATATCCACGGCGGGAAGGAGGGTCAGTTTAAAAAATTTGCCGGTTGTTTCTAATATTTGTATAAATTCCTCTAAAAATCTTCAACTTCTCTTTCTTTCTTTCCATTTCTCTTCAAGTATGAAAATATAACGCTGAGCTGAAGCTGCACTTCCTATTCTATTCAGGATATGCAGGCTACGCTACATTTCGGAACACATGAAAGCCGATGCCAAAAAGGACTTTACTGCGTTGCGTGACATTTTCAATTTTGCTATCAAAGTGAAAATCGCCAATGGTTAATCATATTAAGTAATTATTGAACTTATTTTGGATTTTTCTTTCCTAAATCTTTGGAATTTGCTTAAAATTAAGCAATTTTCGTCAAAGCGGCCAAAAATATGAGAGATGGCCAACTTTTGGCGTTGCGTTGGCGCCAGCGTTGCTTATGAGGGAAATTTCGTAAAGTTGCATGTTTTCAACTTTGATCAAGCGTTTCAGACTCTTGTGACAAACAGCTGTTTAGAGCTTGCTCAAACTTAGTTCTGGTACTTAACAATATGGCAGCAATGTAAGTGATAATTATTTTAAGTCAACATAAAATGTAGACAGTGAAATGATCGGAGGTACATACATATGTATATGATGAAATGCTAATTGCGTATTGTGGAAGACATACTTACAACACAAAAAACTATATTAAATGAGAAGATTTGTTCACATCGGAATCTTATCATTTTTTATCGATAAATTACTTTCCCGTAATTCTTCTCTACAATTTGATGTATTATTGTGTGTTTTGGATCTTCATTCTACATTTATTTAGAATAAACTCAAGGGCTTGACTTCACATGATAAAAGGTGCATCGAATTCACAAGCAAATACTTGCACATTTAAAAATTGTGTTTACAAATTCTCGTTATAAAAAGTAAACAATGCGAGGAAATTTCATTCCTAAAAAGTTACGTATGGAGGAGACGCTTGCTTCTAATGCCTGAAACACCTATGCAGCCTAGAAATCTTCGAAACCTCAAACACATGGATAGAATGGTGTGGGGGCGCAGTTTAAGATAGTGTGAAAGTCTCTTCCTTCTTCCTGCCTCTACTTACTTCACCTTGTTACTATTTTATCATGCGTGTATACGAGTACCAAGGTTCATTGCATAGAAGGTTACGACAAAATCAAAATTATATGTTTAATGACGAAGCTGGTTCAATTTTGTGAGTTGGCATGGATTTTAAGATCAGTCTACATAATTTTATCCCATAAAATTGCTTAACATTTTGACTATAAAAATTTTAAAGGACTGCAATGTAATATTTACAAAGAAATAAAAATTTCATTTAAATACGTTCTGACTAGTTTTATGTCGCAAAAACATATCTTAAATTTCAAAATATTTAAGTTATGAAAATTAATATTGTTTATGAACAATAAATTCTATAGCGAGCAACTCTAACTTTTGTCGTCATGTAATTCGAATAGCATGTGCCAATAATGTTAAAAACGTTACAAACGTGCGAACGCACATTATTTCCAAAAATATAATATTCTATGATCCGATTTTCACGTATATTCTTTACCAAATATAAAGCCTACGGGAATGGTTAGTTCCTATCTCGTGAAAAATTCATTTTCGATTCTCAACAAAAATATTATGAAGCTTTGTGTGAGTGATTTATATGAGCATTTTATGGAAAATTTAGTCAAAGATTGTCGAATAGGTAGTAATCTATTTTATAAAATTAATTATATTATATTTTTTTATAGAAAACTTGAAGTCTTATTAGTAAGAATTCGTCAGAAAGTTTAACCTAAAATATAACGTAAATAAAATGCATTTAAAACAGTTTTTTTCATGAAATTCCTTTTTTTATAAAGTTTTAACCTTGACATTATATGTGAAATACTACATCACTCAAATGATTGCCTCGTGAAGTTTTGCAAATTTCGATCCGTTTGAGGTAATTTTCCACTTTTGGTACACATTGGGCGGTATCTCAACCATAACTTGAAGAATGTTGGTTTTCAAGTGTTCAAGAGTTAAAGGTTTATCCGCATAAACACGGTCCTTCGCGTAGCCCCACAAAAAAGTCCAACGGTATAAAATCGCATGATCTAGGTGGCAATAAAGCCATATTCGGTGGTGTTTTATGGCATTTGGAACCATCTTGTTGGAACCACATATTATCCAAGTCGTTTTCTTCAATTACAAGCCAAAAACAGTCTCGCCGTTATCGTTTTCAAAGAAGAGAGGTCCAATCACAATTCTCGGCCAAAGAGCTCACCAGACAGTAAGTTTTTTTTGAGTGTAATGGCCCCTCTTCAACTTTTAAAGATTTTCGGAGCCCCAAATGCTATAATTTTGCTTATTTGCATATCCGTAGAGTGAAAAATGGCCTCGTCGCTGAAAAAATTTTGTTGGAAAATGGCGGCCCACTGCTTGTCGTTCAAGCACCCCATCGACGTTACTACGGAGTTGTGAATGGTCAGCTGAATTAAGTTGTTGTGTAAGCTGGACTTTACATGAATGTACTTATAAATCCAAGTGCAAAATACGTCATGATGTGCCGTAAGAAAGTCCCGGCTGTTGTGAACGTTGAGAAATAGACACATTCGGTTCTTCGGCTACACTTCCACTTACAGCAGCGATACTTGAGGTGGAACGAGCTTCCCTGCGAGTTAGAGGTTCAAAAATTTACCCGTGATAAGAGGCGACTAAAATCCAATAGTTCCCGCGACATCGGGTCTTTATACAGGAACGACCTGGATTTTTACCGGCCAAGGATATCACTTCCTTAATATTCCAATTTGGGGAATTTCCTGAAGTTATAACAGCAAAAGGTGGAATGAACAAAACGACGATACTCAGGCCTTACAACATCTGTAACCGATCTAGACTCTTCAAATTTTTTTTTAATTTTACCAATTACTTCAGTAGTTAGACGATTGTGAGCACCATAATCTCCTCTTAAAGCACGAAACGCGGTAGGTTTCAACATTGTCCATTTTCATAACCTGACTTTTAACCAAAATAAAACATGTTTAGATTGACAATTAAGTTTAAGTGATATCAAAATACAGCCCTGCACGTTCGAAACCACTAAATGGATAACCCTTTGTATACGAGGGAATAAAATAAAAAAAATTTAAAAATAATTTGCTTAATTAAGTTTTCATAAGTGTTTTACGTTTATTTTTTCAAAAATTCTCCCTATATTTGTGTTGTTAAGTTCATATATACATATAATTTTAAAACAAAAAAATTTTAATAACATAAATATGAAGTCACGCCCGCTGTAAATATGACAAAGTAGGTTCAGTGACATCGATAACCGTTGATACCTTCTAAATATTTTAAATTAAATATTTTTTGTGTTATTAAATAATTTGTTTTCTTTAAATTTTTAATATTAAATTAAAAAAGTACTCATTTTCATAAAAAAAAACTTGAAACTAAAGTCTGAAAATTTTATATAAATGGCATATGCACAGCGATGCACTCTGCCTTTGTCCAAAGCGTGTTCAAATCCTTTGCGTCAATGCCTAGAGCGTACACTTCCTCTGCACTAATCACATCATGAACGATTGAGTGCAATGCCCATGCCTTAATATTGGCAGTCACATGCTGACTAATGTTTGCAAGATCTACAATCCCGCTAGAGAATTTTTGACTCCAACATGCATATTTTAGATTTTTCGCTGCCGGCGCATGTGGCAGCGTCGACAATGTGTGTATTAAAAGGCGCGACAAGCCGAAAGCAGAAATTGAACATCTGCCCGGTGGATTCAGCACAACAACACCATGGTTTTCAGCAGCCGCTACATCAATGTTATCGACACCAGCGCAAGCGCGTCCCACAGCATGCAGTTTTCCACCCTCGTTTGTGCCGGCTTTGAAAATTTTCTCTGTCAATTTGGTATTTGAGGACACAATGACTGCGTGATAATCTTTTACGATATCACACAATTTTTCATCGCACAAATTTAGTTTCGTATCAACTTGTATGTCATTACTCCTTAGTAAATCCATACAAATCTCGTCTACTGCCACACACAACAAAACTTTTTTGCTTTCAAATGTTTCATCAGACATTTTTGTGCGTTTTTGTACCAAATCTATTGATTAGTATTATTGTAAAACTACGGTAACTTGCCAGTGATGGTCGGTTTGGCTTTGAGCGCTGTTTAGAACTGAAGGTTTGGGGTTAGGTTGCATGAATTTTTTTTATGTAAATCACCAAATTTTGATTTTAGGGAGGGAAATGTTTAAATATCTCTTCGCGGAATTATCTGCACTACCTTATTCACGAGCACACATCTGTAATTGCTTCTGAGTAATATTTTGCGCTATTACCTGCAAAAAAAAATTTAAAATGAAAAAACTTAGGCGTAATAAAAGCAGACAATGGCATCTGCGCAGAAAGGGTAATTGAACAATATTGCGTTCATATACGAGTGTACATACACACATACTTATATACAGTGGCTCACAGAGTATTTCACGCAAATTCAATTATAAAACTTGAAAAGCTTTATATTGACAACAAAAATACATATCGGAATAATTCAAGCTCCCATTTGTTGATATGAATGTGTAGTTTATAAAAGATCATTTATTTCGTTTCTTTCAAAATTCATTTATAATTTTTTAGATTATTAGGGAATCAATTTTATAAAAAAATTTCAACAAAGACCAAATCTCCAACGCCAATCGCAGGTATACAAGCCCATACCGTAAACCTACTTCCATAATGTATAACAATTGTCTAGATGTTACATCTCTTAAGCTGAGTATAGGGTTTCCGCCACACGTAACGCATTCCATCTGAGCCGAAAACGTTGAACTTTGACTCGTCAGCAAAAATTACTGTGTTCCAGAAGTCAAAGTCCTTGGTTTCAAGCCTCCTGGCTAAGGCAACTTGGTGAGTTTTTTTTTTTTTTTTTTGCTAATTAATGGCTTCTTTCGGGTATTTGCAGGAGTGTGTGCGTAGAACCCGACGAACAGTTTCAGCTTAAAAATATTACCTAGTTCCTTCTGAATCTCTGTGGCTAATTTTGGCGCTGGTAGTGTGGAATTTTCTTTAATTTTTCGTACAAATAAACGTTCGTTGCGTTCATTGAGAGTTTTAATTGGGCGCATTTCGGCCTTTATTTCGTTTGCGATTTTCATGTGCAGCTCAATTATATTTTGCACTGTCGCACTACTTAAATTAATTATCACATCAATTTTTCGCTGCGATTTTCAATTTTTTAAATGGTACGCTGATAACATGAAACTCAAAAACACACCGAAACTGGCTTCAAACTATTACTAAATGTCAGTTGTAAGAATTAGAAAAGTCTACCACCATTACAAACGCAACTGGCTTTCGCAAAACAAAGGCTGGTGTGTGCATGAAATAAGCTTTGTGCAAAATTCCTGTGATGCAGCGGCTTTTAATGCCTTTGTAGATGTAAGAGTGTACTTCCACGAATTTTACTTTTCTTGCTTTAATATTAAAGCATTGCAGAATATATGTATATGCATAAACATTTTTTAAATTGTCATTATTTTCCATTTTGTGTCTATATAAACTGATTAGTTCAATCTACATGAAATCAGCTGTGAGCCACTGTACCATTTTCATGGCACCATTTATGTACTTTGAAAACGTTTTATTGTTTGAATAATTCTCATAGGGCGGGGAGAAGCCTACTTACGAGTATTATTACAATGGCCATGAATATCAGTTATTTTAACAGTTTATTGCGTATAAAAAACACCCAACCTTTGATCCTTTATTTATTTTCGGGAGATTGTATTTGAATATATAACAAATATATTTGGTAAAATTTCATAAGCCTTTCACATGCTAGTGATAGTGATATCTATGTGCATACCTACATACATAATAACGAGAATTTTAGAATTTCAAGGACTTTCAGAGTCCGATTCTCAACCAAATTTATACCTTTCATATCTATGAATTACTATAATTACTTATGTATACGAAGTAGTATGTAAGTATCTGAAGGAGAAGAGACCAAAATATATAAATAGTTGATTTAGCCATGCCCGTCTTTCCGTCCGTTTGTTTGAACGCAAACTAGTCCCTCAGTTTTTGGGATATTTCAACCAAAATTAGTAGGCAGAGGCATTTTTACATTTATACGATCATTTCTCGGGGTCGACAACTCTAATATATTATTCAGTAAATCTTTCATTCCAACGATGTCCGTATCGACGAGCTTGTCTGTCAACTTGCTTGCAGTCATTATGACTTTGTAATTGACGTTCAAATCCTGAGATTGACAGGCAAATACGAGTTTGTTAGATTTCGCCAAAATACACAAGATTCCAGACTTGTAAACCTCTACGATGCACGTAAATTCAAATAATTATTTACACTGAAAATCATGGTTGTCGGATTTTGAAATTTAAAATAAATTTGGTATGTTCAATAAAGGTCTGAATAGTACGGCATGACCGAAGATACCGTTTCTTTCTTGTTTTCTGTTGGCATACCTGCATGCTGCTGAAGTATGATACAACTCTCAGCTGTTTTCTTTGTTGACTCTGTCTGTGACTGGCAGTAAGGTTCGAACTGTTTTTATGAACACGACGATCTTCGATATTTAACAGAACTATACCAAAGAATGTGTATAAAATTTTGTCAAATATTTTCTTTTTTTTTGGCAAATAAGTGTTTTAGTTCTCAACATAGTTTCCTTTTATTTCTATACATTTAGTAAAACATTTTTTTTACAATTTTTGTATTCATTCCAAATAATAGGACTTTTACGGCCCTCAAAATAGGCGTTTGTTTCTGTGATGACCTCTTCATTGGACCCAAATTTCTTACCCCTCAGTAATTTCTTCAAATTTAGAAACAAGAAATAGTCGCAGGTGGCTAGATCAGAGGAATAGCAGTTCGTAGCCCAATTTACGAATTTTTGTCGTGGTGACTACACACGTTTGCACCCGTGCATTTTCCTGATGGAACACCACCTTTTTTTGCCACATGCTGTCGTTTCTGCTTCAAATCAATATCGGACCTGCCTAAAAGCTCTGGAAATTTCAATATACTCGATGTGAATGACACTTCAAGCATCCCCAAAAACTGTGGCCACGGCCTTGGCTTTTTTGGTGCTCATTCACCCGGAGAAACACTCAGTCTTGATTCTTCTTTGGTCTATCCTCTGAACGGTTGCACTTATGGTCGTGTATGTGCAATCGCTCAAGAACTCACTGACTTATAAAACAGCTGTCGTAAAAGCGCTTTTAGAAAGCTGTGAAGATGTTGAAGATGACGAATACCCCAGCACATCAAAAACTGATGAAAATGTGGAAAAAGGGAAAGAAATGGTTATGAACGATCGCCGAATAACAATTAGAGAAGTCACTGATGATTTGTTTTGTGTATGAAACGCGTGACAGTAAAATTAGTTCCAAAATTGTAGGAGTTTGAACAAAAACAGCGTCGAACAGATGTTGCCTGAAGTCACTAAATGAGGTCAAAGGGGATGCAGAATTAGTGAAACGTATTATAAGAGGTGACGAAACATGGGTTAAGGATATGACGTCGAAACTAAGGCTCAGTCTTCGAATTATGGTTCGGAAAGATCGAAAAAGGCTCGAAAAGTGCGGCCGAAGGTGAAGGTTATGCTCAGTGTGCTCTTCGTTTTCATAGTGCACCATGAATTCTTGCCACCAGATCAAATGATCCATACGTAGTACTACCTAGTGTAAGTTCAACGCCGTTGCAATCCGAAGAGAATGTCGGGATTTGTTAAAAAACCGTTCATGGCTATTGTACCTGCTCACGCTTTATTGCCTGTTCGTTAATTTTTGGCCAAAAACAGTAATCCAACGATTACCAGTCCCCATATTTGCCATGAGTGGTTCCGTGTTTTTTTTTTTCAAATTCCCAAAATAAAGAGAACCTTAGGGCCATCGTTTTAAAGCCTTAAACAGCATTAAAATCGATGAATGAGCTAAAGACTATCACACAGATCGAGTTTGAGAAATATTTTCAGGATTGGAAGAAGCGCTGGAACAAGTGCATAATTTTTGGTAGGGACTATTTTGAAGGCGAAAACATCAATGCAGGCGAAGAAGTAAATATGTACATCTATTGTTTGAAAACACCTCGCATACACCTCCATCAGAGAATTAAAAAGAGTACACCGCTTTTACCAGTTGTTACCTGCACCGCAACCTCTACTATGACATTCAGGTACCTGCTTAAAGCACGACGACGACTTAGCAGAGCTGCTCCGTGCGACAAATTGTGGTTGGGCCTTAAAAGCCATTTACAGAGAGTCAATCAACATATTCATTAACTCTCCTCCCGTTAAATAGTATTATCGAAAACCAACTACCACCACGTATTACATACAAAGAAATCAAACTGCCTTGACTGATCCTAGTAATCTTGGCGGCTAGACCTAGCAGCAGACTAAACTCGTTTCTATCCCTATCTGTTTTTGCACTGAGACACTGTATTACACTAAATACATCTTTGCAGGCCCCCTTAAACGAACTCATTTAACCCTTTTTTGTTTTTGGTCCGATTCTCTTGAAACAGTTCGGTTTTTTGGACCACCAATGCCTAATGTCTTTTATATATTCCAATGGAGTAGAAAGACTTACTTGGGATAATATTTCAATTTCTGAGTTTAGCTTGGGGCATTGATTGAAAATCAGAAGGAAACAGTCTAAGAAAAATTCTCTTCAAGACTACATCCAGAAGCCAGATGGAGAATAGACTACATCAACAACTCCCACGTAGGACAAGCGAGTATACAAGTAATATTAACAGCATTGTATGTCGCAGAAGGGTGGAGTGGGTGATAAAATCATTCCAAGTCTTTAAACCACAAGGGTTAGATGGAATATTCCTCGCTGAACTGCTAAACTGAACGGTTGAAGGCATCCTATTTCTATGTAGTACTTAC
Source organism: Neoceratitis asiatica (assembly GCA_030068015.2). NCBI lineage: Eukaryota > Metazoa > Arthropoda > Insecta > Diptera > Tephritidae > Neoceratitis > Neoceratitis asiatica. The sequence continues at coordinate 80,401,092 of CM061525.1, read as the reverse complement.
AAAGGCTGTCTGAACGAAGAGTACATTCTCCGGGATCAAGGCTATAGTAATCTTTATTCCAGTCTCACCTCATTTCTCTTATAAAATTTTCAAAAGCTGCTCGACAGTTATATACGCCACAAACTATCTCTGAACAGCCTCTCCAAGAAGCAACACGCCTATTCTAAGGGCAACTCAGTCGATAAAACATTAAATTTTAAAGTTGGGTGAATTGAAAAATGGTTTGCTGGAAAGGGGTACACGCTTGGAGTCTTCATCCAAAGCAACATTCTTCTTGAAATTATAATTGAAGCTCTTCAAGAAATGGGCCCTGTATAGTTCATAATGCAGCTTGTGGAGTGTCTCATAAGAAAGAGAATCGTGCTTGATGAGATGGTCGGCGCCTGCATCATGAGGCACAACACCGGGGAGGAGGGTTATCGCCACTGTTGCGGTTTGATTCACAACTGAACAGCACGGATTGTAATGTTCTTGCATGTGCTAACGACATAGCTACATTCCTCCGACAGCGACTGGAAAGCAACAGCGGTCTGGATATCAATCTAACAAACCCCGAAAAGGTCCTTTTCAACAATAGCTACAAATCACCCCTACTAATAGACAGGGATAGCACTCTCTCTATCGAAGTTAAATATCTCGGGATATTCCAAGATAGCCAACTCACCTGGAGCCGTAACGGCTCAACAGTATTGTTAACTTACCTCAATTTCTTTTCTCTAGATCTGTACGGCAAGTTACAAGCATGCTGCAAGGCGATTAGATTGAACGTAGCTCGGCCTATGAGGAATTGTAGTACAGGGCACGCCAAAATATTACCTCTCGCAGAGGTTCCTCCGATTATATATGGATTACACCACCTCCGGTATCTGCTTCGACAATCTCTTTTCCATGAAAATCCCAAACAGGAGCGAATGAGTAAACACAAACGTTATGGATCAGAGATACACTTTTAAAGAGGGCTTAAAACTCTAAAATTCTTCCACGGTCTCAATTAATATGAACCATTGCAGGCTCTTCCAAACAGAGCTCATTACAATCATGGAAGCCGCTAAATAGCTGCTCAACTCCACGGTGTCAGGTCAACCACGATATATTCTGATAGCCAATCTGTGATTATATGTATCTCTATAATGAGATACGTACGACGTGACGAGACAGATATGGTCAGAGTTGGATGCGAAAATATCAGAAAATCTCATCCTTCTAGACCAGTTCTGCATAAGCATAACGATAGATGTAATATCGAGCCACTGTTAAGATCAACTCAATTCAACTTTCGCGCTTGTATTGACATACATATGTAGTTGAACAATGAGCCGAAAGAAAGTGGAACCATTTGAATACAAATTGTATTGGTATGTTGTATGGATGGCTAGTGTAAGAGCGGCTGGTATACACCGAGGCTTTGACAATAATTCCTTTGTATATCCATTCTGAAATGAATCGTTGATCTCAACAGAAAAGTGATTTGCGGTTTCTGGCTCTATTAATACGATCATAATGTTACGATTTTGCTGAATCAACCTCGATGATTTCCCAAATCCTTGGTGACTCTTCGCCACAATACATTTAAACATAGAAATAGTATATTGTGAAATTCTGACGTCACCAGAGAACTTCTAATAATAATAATAAAACAGAAGTTCTCTGCTTCACCATCAGAAGCTACTTCGATGTTTCTTGTAGAAGAAAATTGGAAATTTGAATGTCACTCAGCGTCATCTATCTGTCTTGTCTTAACTGCATTACTTCCTCCGTGCATGCCGGTGACATCTAGATATAAATTATTTTTAGCACGTAAGTTAATTAGCGTCTGTCGCGACATCTGTGTCTCGTTGTTTCGAACATCTATGAGTTATGATTTTTATTTACCGAAGAGCGACATCTATTGTGCAATAGTAAATAAAGCGAACTGTCACTGTCGATGCTCTCCTCTCGTATTGTTGCACTTCTTTACCGACATGAAACAGCTGTTTGTTAAAATATAAGCTGAAATTACGTTGTACCGAAAAATATAAATTATGGCGTCAATAAAAAATTTAATGCAATTATGCAAAGGCACAAAACGTTTTCTGCAGTTCTCCAACAATTTAAAGGTAAGCTTGCAATTAATTTCTTAATTTTTTATACTTTAATGATGACTTGCCATTCAAGCGTTTGCCGGCCACTGCTGCGGTACGTCAATCAAGTTACTTATCATCCCCACCAGTGGCACCACGTGAGGAGTATCCCGAAGTGGAGATTGTACATAATGCACCAGAATGGAAATATGTCGAGCGTTTGCTACCACCAAAAACTATACCAAAGCCTATTCAAAAGCCAGAATATCCATCGGGTTGGAAACCACAGACCGCTGCTTCGCGTCCGGATCTGAAGTATTTTGTAGCGCGTACAAAAAATCATATGGTGCCTGTTTATCTACATACAACTTTCCGTGGTCAAAGACGCATCACAGTAATTCGGCGCATTCAGGGTGACATTTGGGAGTTGGAGCGAGAATTGCGTGTTGTTGTAGAGAAGGCACGCAATGGCAGATTGTGCGCTAGTCGAGTTAACGAGATGAGCGCACAAATACATTTTCATGGCGATTATGTTGATGTTGTACGGGAATATCTGAAGGAGAAAGGTTTTTAAATGGAGAATGTTGTTGTTGTTTTCCTTGTGAATAATAATAAACTAAAGGATTTTATAAAAGTAAAATTAGTTTATTTAATTTCAGCTTTCATTTAGTTATATATATTCATTCTTTTTTACATTGCTAATTTATTAACTATTTTATATGTAACTTCTTATAAGCTAAGTATTAGTTCAGGTTTGAAAAGATGGCAAAGTAAGACTCAGAATATTGATCATTTAAATTACATCTATACCTACACCCTGAGAGAATACAACGTATCGGAAGAGTTTTAAATATAAATTGCCAAATTTCATTTATCTCACTAAAGTAGATATTTACAACTAAAGGAAAGTTAAGTTCTATTACATTTAGATTATTATTATTTTATACTATAGACACAGAGGGTACGGTGGTCGCTGCAGATCGTTTCAGCGCTTTTCGTATTGCCGTCCAATCCTCTATTATTTCCTCTTCACGCAGCATATACACGATATAGGGCCCAGTAACCGTAACTGCTTTCTTTCTCCCAGGTCCACGTACTTTGCTTGCACGTCGATCAACAGCCCAATCAGACCAAGATATGTCGACATTGCTACGGTCTTCTTCCAGACGTCTGATTTTCTCTATCAAAGCTTCTTCTATCTGATCGACTGCTAAATGTTTCTCGCTCTGTAATATGAAAAAAAAAAAATTAGAAATTTTAATTATTCATATAATTTGTAAATGGTAAAAAATTCACACAAATAATTGGTTCAAAGAAGTGAAAGTGCTGACTGGCATGACACAACCACAAATCTGCATGTCAAGAGTTGAAGAATTTACCCGCAGTAACGCATACCTGTCGTAAGACGCGACTAATATTCAATAGTCACCGCGACAGCCTGGTCTTTATACCGGAACGACCCGAACTTTCATCCGACCAATGGCTGTCACTCCCGCAATATTCTCCGAAGCACAATTTGGGGATTTTTTCTGCGGCTACAACAACAACACAAAAACAAGTTTCTTTAAGCGATATGCCATTAAGTTTAAAATATTGGTACATGATAGGTGTGTGGTAGGTTTCTAAAACGATGGTTTACAGGTTAGCATGTTGTTGTTGGAGCAGTTTGCAATGATTTTGGCACTATAAGTAAGTTATTCGCACAATTCACTGCATGTACTATTTCTACAGTTTCCATTTTTGATAGTACACAAATATACAAAAAAAAAATCTTTGTATAGGTAGTATGCCTCCCTCGTTTTTATCACGTCTCTTTACGCACTTCACCTTTTTACTCGCTTGATTTCGCAAATTTTGTAAAAACGATCTCTCCCATAGCTTACCTCGAAATTTTGTGATGCTGCTTGCGCCTCGGACTGATATTTATGTTCAATGTTTTCCAAGCGATACTGTCGCAATTTCTCGGCAACTTCTATGCGATTTTTGAAAGCCTTATCTAATTCCCGTAAAGGTACTAAATACTCCTCAGAACGTCCACTTCGCACATCTTCTATTTGTTCTTCGTTTTGTCGCATCCGTGCCATGTAATACTGCTCTCGCAGCTGTTCAAACTGATCCTCAAGGCTAGCTGAAAATTAAGAGGATTATGTCGCGGTAGGCTTAAACAAAAATTGATTTGTTAAATTAGCTTACATAAATCTTGTAGAAATTCTGTCCGCTGTCGCTCTATTTCATATGCGTCTAAATCTGAAGAATCGTAGGAAGAATTTGCTTCTTCATCACTAGTTTCATGTCCGCGACTAGAATTGGAATGTTCAGACTCGGCACCAGACATATCCTCAGCGTCAGACGCGTCTGCATCGTTTTTCGCAGGCATTTCGGTAGCGGTCACACTTTATGGGCGAATTTGTGGGAAACACTTAAATTGAATTGTTTGTTTAGTTAATACTTATGTGAACAATACTATATTTTATAAATTTGGTAAAATAATTTTCCTGCACTTCAGAAATGGAGCTAGCGATTTTGATGTTAAAATTATAGTCACTAATGACAGATGCTGAATGACAGTTGCCAACAAATGTGGAATGTGGAACATGTACATGTTACACATGTAGATGTCGCCTTTATTGCAAAAATATATATACTTGAAGAAATGAAATGCATTTATGTCGTAATCAAATACATATTCTTTTATTAAACATAAGACATAACACATTTTATAAATAAGAAGAAGAGGCGAGGAAATATTCGGGGAAATGAGTATTTACTTATAATTTTTTCGCATAGCACCTGCAAAAAAAATTTAAGTAAATGGTTATAAAATTACATACGTGTTAAATATATTTTTTTTAACGGAAAAATTTAGTATTTCTTGCGAACCTAATATTGTCTCAAAGACGCATACATATCTATTTAATCTAAATTTTTTGAAACTTTTGCAAAATTTTTTTAGTAATATTGCCAGAGTTTTCGGTGCTGCTGTTGTTGGTGCCCGTCTAGGGTGCTAGATGAGTCGGGTTAAGTGGGCATGGAAAGAGGTGGTTAGTGTCGTGCTAGGTAGGAGTTAAACCTGCTACAATATCTAGATCTTAATTTTGCCAGGGTTACGCAGGTCTCTCGAGGCAGCTCGAGCTCTTGTTCTGCTATCGGCGGTGATTGGACTCCGAGTACACCATTCACAGGACGAGAGTTCACAAATGTGTTAACGGACTTTCGGTTAATGGTGTTTATAGCCTGTCTGCACGCCGTCATGTCAAATCGGTCTTATCTGTTTTAGTTTACGGCGTCCTGGTAATCAAGTACTTCCTTCCTGATGTGCCTAAGTGGTGGTTCAGCTTCCAATAAGTGTCTATTGGGATGATCCCGAGGGTAGCATCCCAGCAGATATTGCTTACACAGCATAACATTATGCTCCCTAACTGGGAGCATAGATGTTTCACTGTGTAAGTGGTGCTCCGGCGCCATCAGGAGGTTTATCGTTACGGTCCGAAGGGCGGTGCTCTGACAATTCTGAAGCTTCTTCAACTGCGTCTCGCTAGTCTCCGACGTCCAAACCGGGGAAGCATAGTTTATGACCGGCCGGCCAATTGCCTTGTACGTTGCCATCAGTGTTTCTTTGTCTTTTCCGCAGGTGTTACCGGCTACAGATTTGAAGAGTTTTATTGCGGTTCTGTAGTTTGGTGGCAATTGCAGTCGTATGCGGAGTGAAGGAGTGCAAGCTATCAAATGTGACACCCAGTAACTTTGGGTTGTTCGTGGTCGGCATTTTGACATCATTGACCTTCACATTGAATTCTTGCCGGTACTCCTTCGTCCAGCTGGTGAAAAGGGTGGCAGAGGATTCCGCTGGTTGGAGGTGAAGATGTCGTGCAGTGAATAAGTTGGAAAGGTCGGCGAGATAGCACTTTACTTCCGAACATAGGCAATCACTATCCTGGCCAGACGCCAAAATAGAATAGTAATCGGCGTATGAGATCAAAGGGACGCCATCTGGTGGTGGAGGAAGCCTCGAAATATAGAAATTAAACAGCAATGGGGGAAGACACCACCCTGCTAGAGTTTTCGGTGAAACGATGTTCTGTAGTTAAAAAGTTGTATTTGAGTTCACACTTCAATCTTGAGTTGTTATGAAGAAACAGAAAAAGAATTAAATTTAAAAGAAAATCGATAAGGATCTTAATTACTTTCATCGCTTCGTATTGCCTTATCTTTACAGGTTTAACGCATACAAATACGAGTTGGTGTTTGAGTGGATGAAATATATGTAAATACTTCAAACGTTTAGTTTTAAATTTTTATTTGGTATTGTATATTAAGGAAATTTCTGATATTTATATTGTATCTACATATGAAAATTTGATAAAACTTTAAAATCTTACAATACATTTTTTACCCACTGAATTTTACGGCTTTGTTTTTTGTATTTATCAGCAGTTTTAAGGAAAAACAAATTTTGTTATTTTATCGCGCATACAAATCAAGAGCGCATATGAAGCGTCACAATTATTCTTAATTCCATTGGGGACCTCCTTGCAAGCTGTTAAACCGTTTTTGTAATCACCCTTGTAATCATCCGGCATTAACAAATCGACTTGTTTCAATGAACTTTCATAAAGAAACTTGCCCTTCTTCATCTGTTGTAAATTGAGAAAAAATTTTGAATTTCGCCTATAAAAAACTCTTCAATGAAACATCCATAGTACCGTTTGCATCATTTCCAAAATACAATTGATATAGCATTTGACTTCTTTTGTGTCCGGAACGACACCATTCTTGATTCCATCAGCAACATCTGAAATATTGTAAATTATAAGCATATATAATTAAAAAAGGAAAAAAATCAAGAATTAAAGTGATTGAAAAAAAAATATATTTCAATTAAATTTTTTTTAACGTGTACATATGTCTAATCCTGTCATATGGCTGAGAATGCCTTAAGTTGAAACTCGATGTTAGGCTAGACATTGACACGTCTGTACAGTTTAAATGATTAAAACAAATTTGCTGCTATTTGATGAGGTACGCTTGCCGCTTACAAACGAACACTTTTGTTGCTGAAACTCTTAGCTTGTAGGAGAGGACAACGAGAAAATGGTACGCTGCTCGCCGTCGTCCTCTTCCCTACAAACTAAGAGTTTCGACAACAAAAGTATTCGTGTGTAAACTCAGTCTAATGAATATTATTTTGGGATTCAGTAAGCAGTCCTTAGTCTCATAAGTAACATTTCTAGACTAGTTGGTTTTCATTCATTAAGCTTTATCGAGTCATTAGCCTTAAAAAGGTATCAAATTTAAGATCAGTAGCGGAATTCAGTAACTTTTATCGATACGATTTGTCGAATTTCGTCCGTTGCACTAACGTCTACGTGATTCGCTAACTCATTTTTAACCGCACTTGCTAGCTGACATTTCCTTTTTTATTTTTTAGAATGGACAAAAGGTGGCATCGCATGAGTTTGATCGCTTCCATAAAATGCTGATGATGATGAAACAAACACTTTCTTTTCAGCTTACCGTTCCATTTAGGTACTAGGAATTACCACAATTGCTCTCTAACGGGACGTTGATAACATCCAGTTGCTAAGAAACGCAAGGCGGCTAGAGCTTTTAAGCATTTTAATGTTGTTATGGAAAACACTTGAAGGTAACATTATTTACTTGTTTCACCGTTATTCTCTTGCCTTTAGTTGGCTTTTAAGTTGAGAGAAGATTTCTATAACTAAATCTGCGGTTCACCAATATAAATTTCGAAACTCAGTTGCATTCAAGTTAAAAGGATTTTCCAGTTCCCGAAGCAGACATCTATCCACTGATGAACGATGCGCTATCTCCTCATTATGGGATAAAACGTATGCCAAATGCACAAAAGCCATTTTTTTTATTTTCAACCTAAATGAAATAGCATATCTTTTGTCGATGGCGCTTACAACTTCTAAATATTCGTCATTTCATTAGAAAGTTATCGCTTAGTTGACGACAACAGCTGATCAAGTGCAGGTACACATAGCTGAATGGCAGGTTAATCGATAATTTTTCTGCTGAATATTTGATATTTTCGGTTACTGAATTTCAAAATCGTCTTTAGTACCAAAACTAGTCTCCAAAAGTTTTTGGGAATAGTTACTTTACCAAAATGCTAAATATTTAATCGAAGAAAAAAAGTATTACATAATTATGATAATTTAAAACGTAAAACAGTTGTAAACAAAAAAAAAAAGATATTTAAAATTTAAAATTTTTACACTAAAAAACTACTACGCAAATTTTTGTAAGTAAAAACATGTACAAGTATTGTGACTGCCGCTCCAAAAATGTTTCAGTCGGTGATCTTTAGGAATACCAAAATCATGTCTTTTCAGATCTTGATATATTTATTTTTTATTTCAAATTATTATTATTTCTTTCCTACTTTTTTAGTTATATACATAAATAAGTTCATGTTCCAAGCTTAACATACCTGTTGGTATTTTGAATTTAGGCAGGCAGACATCTCGCATTAGTTTTCCAGCAGAGGCCATTTGCTCCTCCGTTGCCTTAAAATATAAATGTTTATTAATACGTTAATATACAAGTAGTTATGATACTATGTACATATGTATCTGTGTAGGTCAAATAATTCTTCTTAATATATATAACAGTAACCATTTATTCTTTTACAATATTATACAATTTTTGGCGCATGATATTGATATAATTGGTCATAACAACCGCACCGTAAGTTCTGCTTTCTCCAGATTAGATAAAGAATCGAAGCGAATGGGTCTGGTAGTGAACGAGGGCAATATCTCCTGTCATCAAATCAGATTCGCGATTAACAGCACCAACAATGTGAGCCTTGAAATCCAAAGCAGAATCACTTTTGCCAACAGGTGCTACTTTGGACTGAGTAGGCAATTTAAACGCAAAGTCCGCTCACGGCGAACCAAAACCGAACTCTACTAGTCGCTTATCATTCCCATCCTTATATGTGCAGAAGTTTGGGTAAAGTAGACATTCGATGAATCGTCACTAGGAGCTTTCGAGAGAGTTTTACGGAAGATTTATAGTACTTTCCGTGTTGGCGACCACGAATGCCGCAGAAGCTGGAAAGATGGGCTGTACGAGTTGTACATATACGACATTGGCCTAGTTCAGCGACTCTTATTCTTCTGGAATTTCCCAGAATTTTTTGAATGATGACTCAAATTCATTTTATCACACATATTCAATTATTGTTTCTCGAAATATTTCATATTCTTCGTGTGTCTATCATTTCGTTTAGGTAACCTCTTCGCTATAGTCCAATATCGCTCAACGTTCCATATATCGCGTTCAACTTATTTGAAAAACCCTTGAGGCATATAAAATTCGAGATATTCAAAAGGAGTGTTTAATGAAATCCGGACACACTAGATCTAGAAATACAAAATACCGAAAGACATAGTCTAGACATGACCAAATCCCAACAAATTTTAATCTAAGCATGAAACAATCCAAATAAAAACCCCGCAAAGTAAAATGTATTTAGCAAAAATCGCACAATTTTTTAAATTGTCTTTAAATTTTGTCAATATTACACGTAAAATTTATTCTTAAAAGATGCTTAGAGTTGTGGTAGAAATGTGTATCAATCAATCCAAGAATCAGACATGAAATAATTTTTAGTGGCAAAAAAATTAATTTTTACATTTGAATCATGTCAATTTTTCAGTAAATTAGGTTAGGTTGAAGTGGTTGCCGAACATCAGCTCGCTTAGGCCACTAAACAGTCCAATTGTGATACCACTGAGGTTCCTAGTAACCCCCACAAACTAGTCAAACCAATGCGTAGAGTTTGCACAACTGCGTAATCGATGTATTTTTGCGCTTACTAATTCGCTCAAGTCTCCAACAGTTGTCACCTACTCCCCCACAGTGTGGGATATTCGTAAAGTAAGTGTCTTAAGACGTTAAGTTCTTCATCTTCTCTACAACTACTGCAGAAGTACCTTGACGGTGCGCTCAACTTTGTTGAGTGTCTAATCAAAGAAGAAACAGTGGGGAAGATCTAAAATTGTATGTTACATATCTCTTTTCTCTTTAGCGCGATAAGCTCTCGTGACCTTCTTTTTCTCCATGCTTGTCATTTCAAATTTTTCCACCTTAAGTTAGCGGTGACTATAGGAAAAAATATGGATACAATTTTCTGAGAGTACCATTGAACTTAGATTTGGTTTTACTAAAGACTCCTCAAATATAACATACAGCCAGCTGACTCTGCTGTCCAGAGATTGTTGCATTTTTGATGGGAGCAATTTCGTCAGGTTCTGGACTAAATGATCACCTGATTTGGCTTTTTGCTCAAAGATCTTTCAGCTTACTTCGTCTTTTCGGTATTAAAAGTTGTCAGGATTTTGGCTTGCTTGGATTTTATTAAGTTTATTTTTTGTAGAGCCGAGATTAGGATTCTCAAAATTCAGAATATGGAGTGCTCCCATTAAAAAATGGGGTTTGCCTGAATAAATCGAGGTATTATATACTATATATGAGCATATATTATACTTTTTCATTCACTAACATTTTTTTTTTTGTATTTTTGATACGATTCTTTAACTTTTAATTTCCATTATTTTCAATTGTATCAAGTTTTATTTGAAAGAAACGTATAAATAATAATCAAAATTTGGTATCCATGGCCCCTTACAACATGAGCCCATTAATATAAAAATTTTTTAGATATAAAATTTGTATCCACTTATTTTCTTTCTATAAAAACTTAGCAAAAAAAATCGCAAATATATTCAATATCTTTTATATTCTTATAATTTTTTTAACACTCACACCGCCGTAAGCTCTATCGGTATTTAAGGATAAAACTATGAAGACTGCTGGAAGGACGAGCAAATTTACTTTAGCCAACATTTTTGGTAAATCTAATGACCGCACGTTATTACCGATATTATTTTTGCGATTTGTTTGATTAAATGCTTGATAATATATTAACTGATTTATTCAATAACGGAAACTTTCTTTTATATCTAAACATGATAAATGAAAACTCAATTATACATATGTACAAATGTATATAGCAGTTGAATAATGCAATATTAAGTTATTTCCTATCAAATTTGTGCCTAATAATAGGTTCATTGCAATTGTAATAAACTAAATATTATCATATAATATTAGGTGCATGATAACTACGTCGTCGGTCGTCAGTTTAAAACACAGTAGACGCGAATGGAACATAAAATGTTTTCAACAATAATTGCATCCTGCAAAAAAATGCACGTGCTTACAAATACTATTATATGACAAGAGAAATTCTCATAAAAATTAATTAGTCAGTACGAAGATTCCCTCTCCGTTTTAAAAAGTTCGGCCAAAAATTTGCCCAGTGGTATTTGCTGCATTATGAACATTGAAAATGTGTTGAAAAGTGCAATAAGCGGAATACAAACGTCCAATTAGTTGGAAATACGTGCATGTTTGAATTTTAAAATCAATGTATTTTTCAACACTTTTTTAAAAATAATTTTAACTTTGTCCATGTAGTTAAATAACACCAATAAATAATTAGTTGGGAAAAGGAGAACATATACAACATATGATTATTTATTTATTTATTTAAAAGCTAATGTAAGAATATAAAGTTATAATTTAGCTAAGAAACCGTGGCAAAGATAGACCTTAGGCTGAGTAAAATAAAAACAAAAAATTTTCGAAGTATTAGTATAAGCAAATATATTTTTTAAAATACTTCACTTCTTTATTATAAAATAAGTAATTTGTACAAATTTCAATTTTGCTAAATACAAAATATTCAAAAACAACATATATTTAGATACCTGTATTAGTTTGCAATTGCCACGCTTCGTATTTAAGAAATTGAATTCTTATGAGTTGTAAAAAAAATTTTTTGTTATTACATTTAGAGCTCATTTATTTGTATACAAAAAGTTATTTCAAGTTGCATTTATAGAGTTTTACAATAAGAGGGATCTGATTTCTTTAAAAAAACACACACACTAATTGTTAAGGAAATTCATATGTTTTTTATTTAATGTGAAGTACAATCGATACAATTAAATTCTGAATATAAAATCATTCAAATGGCCTCCACGACTTCTTTTGTAGGAACAAATTCGATGAACCAAATTTTTGAGCACTTTTTCCACTAAATCAAGTCGTATGTCATGAATACCACGTTCAATATTGACTTATAAAGCTGGAAGAGAGTCTGGTTTATTGCTAAAGGCAAATGACTTCAAATGACCACAAGAGGTAGTCTAATGATGTTAAATCATAACTTCTTGGAGACCATTCAATGTCGCAATTTCTTGAAATAATCGAATCTCCAAATCGTTCTCGCAATAATTTGATTGTTGAATGTGCTGAGTGACACGTCTCGTGGGAACCAGATGTTGTTAAGATCATCTTCTTCCAATTGTGGCCATACAAAGTTGGTTATCATCGATCTATACCGTTCCCCATTGACAGTAATGGTACTACCAGCTTCATTTCGAAAGAAGTATGGACCGATGATTCCACCAGACCAAAAACCACACCAAACTGTCAATTTAGGTGAATGTAATTGTTTTTCATGAATAATTTGTGGATTTTCTTCGCACCAGAATCGACAGTTTTCTTTATTTACCGCACCACTCAGATGAAAGTGAGCCCCATCGGAGAAGATGATTTACTTGATTGCAGAACGATTATTTTAATAATAATATTGAATAATTTGTAAACGTTGTTCTTGCGTATATCTTGCCATAATGAAATTGTAACCATTACTGAATACAATGAAAAAAATTACAGATCATGACATATTAATAATGGCCAAAACTACACTTACAAATCCTTCACTCTTATTGGAAAACCCTATATTTGGATTTAAGCAACGGATATGGAATAAAATTATAATATAAAATTATCAATTATATCTATTAAATATTAAAAAAATTAAAAATTTTGGTGGGAAAATAAGACTAGATCACAAGATTCTATAGAGCTTCGTTTTAGGCAAGCTCATGAAGATTTGGCGGAAGGCTTCACAAGGCGACAAAGAAGGACGGAACAATTGTTGAAGGCTTTGAAGATCTCCTAAAATCTTTTTTGCAACTTTTCAGTATTTTGTTGTGCCATAATTAATAAAATAACATTCCTTTTGAGTATTATTATTTATCTAACTAAAACTAATAAATCAAATAGCATTCGTAGTTTGCTACACTCAAATTTTTAGCTTTTTTAACTGCCATCAGTTATTATATATTTCATTTCGAAAACTAAAATGTAACATTGAATCACTACTTTTGCAGAACACAAAAAATGAAAAGTTTACGTATCGAATTTCATTTCATTTTCATTCCACTACTTTTCTGAAACATGGTTGATTATTCCTTTTATGCAAAATTTTTAGGTTAATTTATTGAAAAAGTGACACTATTTTAATTTAAAGGGTTATCCGTTTATTGGTTTCGAAAGTGCAGGACTGTATTTTGACATCTGTCAAACTTAACTATCAAGCCAAACATGTTTTGTTTTAGTTAAAAGTCAGGCATTTATGAAAACGGATCACCCAACAACTGCACAACGCGTTAAAATTTTGAAACCCTACTACAAAAATTGTGATTCAAAAAAACATACTGTCTGGTGCGCTCTTTTGTCCGGATGTGTAATTGGGCAATACTTCTTCGAAAACGACAACGGCGATACTGAGACTGTAAATACCGAGCGTTTTGGTCATATGATAAACGACTTTTTTGGCCTGCAACCGAAGAACACGCCTGGGACAATATGTGGTCCCAACAAGATGGTGCCAATTGCCACACAACACGCGCGAATATGGTTTTATTGCGAGAGACATTTCCCTTCCGCATAGTCTCTCGTCTTGGCTTTTGTCAATTGGCCACCGAGGTTGTGCGATTTGATGCCGTTGGACTTTTTTCTGTGAGGCTACTAAAGACTGTGCTTATGCGGATAAACCTTCAACTCTTGAGCACTTGAAAACCAACATTCGTCAAGTTATGGCGAAGATTACCTCAAACTGATCGAACCACATTTGGTATTTGTCTTTATCGTGAAATAAAATTAATTTTTAGTTCCCTTATTTCCTGTTAATCAAGTAATAGGATTGCCTTTCATATTTTGCCTTTAGTAATGAAGCACAATAAAATAATAATGAAAACGACTTTATTGTTTACCAAAATATTTAGTCTTCAATTTATAAATTTCAATTTACATTTCTAAACAAATTTTGACAATGTTCGTTAACAATCTTAAGGTGCCAAACCAAGCCTGATGGTCCTTTAATCGATCTTTTGAGTGCTCAAAAATTCTATTAATTCCACATTTTTAGTGGGATAAAATTTTCAGTTGACTGATAAGACCACACATAAAGTTCGGAGTTAAAAGAGTTATAATTTTTTTCTTTTAACATAAATTGTCTTCTTGCTGTTGTTGTGTTGTTCTTCGCCAAAGTTCAAATCTGGGTTAATAACGAGTATTACGAATATTTTGCCATTAATATAATTGAATTTATACACGTGACTCTCTTGCACATATCACTCAAAATTTCTCATTTTGCTTTAGTATTAAAGTTATAAAGCGAATTTATGCCTTAAGGCAAAAGATAATGCGCTTTTTTCCTGAGAACATTTATTTATTTAATTCTCCAATTTTCTTTTTTACACCTTTAAAATGTATAGAAATTGTTTAATTTCTTTTTAATATTTTTTGTATATATTTCAGAGCTTTGACCTAATAATAAGTATATTAATTATTTGACACATTATTTTGTCTTATTTTCATTTATTATTCTCTAAGTTTGTTAATTTTACATAAACATGTTTATATACAAATATGTATCTGAACGAATACATATGATTCTCCCTTAACCACTATTTGTTTTTTGTATTCCTTATAATTTCAGTTGTCACTCGTGCGAGAAATTACCCAAAAATTTACTGTATATATTCAAATAAATGATTTGAACCTTCTTCAGTCTCATTTCTACCCCGTTAGTATTGTACGTTGCACAAGTGTTTTGAGATTCAGAAGCTAATAGAAGAAAAATAATGTTTTACTTAAAGATGATATATTTTAAATTTTTTCTAAGTGCGTCCATAATGTCAGTTTTATTGACAGCTCCAACCTTTGCAGGCGTAAGTGGAAAGCAATATGTGAATAGTGAGAATGATACAAACAGGCACCAATGTTTAAATAATTTTGAATTGTTATTGAGTACAACTCACTGAAATTAAAATATGAAAATTTTATTCAAAAACTCAGAAATAAATAATTAAAATTGAGTGCACTGGAATGGATACTTAAACTAATAAATATTTCATATTGAGGGCACTCGGGATGGACAAACTTAAAATCCAACGGACGGGGACAATGTTTTACTTTCTAATGCGACAATCTTGCCAAGATTATGTTTAAATTCTGATTTAAAAAAAAAACGGAAATAGTTTTACATACATACATCCAAAAAAAAATATTCATATCTAACAATTATTGCCAATAAATTGATTTGCTACTCTTTTGAATTTATCTCTAGGTCACCGAGGAACAGATGTGGGCGACAGCTACATTAATGCGTGGTGTCTGCTTACCCAGATTTCCTAAAATCAGCATTGGTAAGAAAAAACTTATCTATTTGAAATAAAATCATGAACCATTCGTGCATAATTATATACAAATTTATTTACATTCATATAAAATAGTGGACTAAAATAAAACAAAATTAAATATAATAAATAATCAAATAGACTAAAGCAAAAAGAAATAAAAATAAATATATAAATTAAAAAAATAAAGCTAAATAAAAAATAAATAAGAATAAAAGACATAAAATGAAACAAAGTTAAATAAAATAAATAATAAAATAGAATAAACCAATAACCAAATAAAACCAATAATCTAAAAAAATTAAAGTAAAATGAAAAAAAAATAAAAAATAAAAAATAAACAACAAAAAAATATAAAATGAAATTAAAAAATAATTAAAATTAAACAAAATTAATAAGGAATTTAAAAAAATTAATCTGAACCAAATAAAATAATAAGAGTGAAATAAAATAAATAAAAAATAAAATAAAATAACATTAAATTAAATTATATAAAATAAAATAAAAAACTTTTGTAAAATGAAATAAAATAAAAAAATTGTATATAAAAACATAAAATTAAAATACAGTAAAGTAAATTCCAAAAAATTAAATTAAACAAATAAAATAAATATAAAAAAAATTTAAAAAATTAAAATAAAATTAAAATAAATAATATAAAATAAATAAAGAAAAATAAAATACGAAAATATAAAATAAAGCAAAATAAAATAATAAAAATTAAATAAAAAAATAAAAAATTGAAATAAAATATAATTAAATTAAAGAAAACAAAATTAAACAAAATAAAATATAATGCTGCAGAAATTAGCGTATTGCCGTTTTATAAAAGTGGTGAGATAATAATAATAAATTATATAAAGTTTATTGGGGTTGCACTCCAATTTCAAAAAATAAATTATATAATTTAAAAAATAAAATAATTTAAAATAAAATAAAATTAAATAAAATAAAATGCAATAATTTAACCGAAACGAAGATTCCCGACCCTATCATGGAATTTTATTTAAGCAATTTCAATAAATAATATTGATCATTAATTTTTTATAAATTATGTTAATAATGAGAAGACAGGACTCCCCCCAATCATTATAAGTAATACAATAAAAATCACAACTTAATGATTATTTTTATAAATTTGCTCGGTTATAGTTTTTCGAACTTTTTCTTCAATTCTCAAACAATAAGAATTATTATGAGTTTTAAAATTATCGCACATTATTTTTTATTTTATTTTTTACTCAAATTCGCATTTTCAAGGGTATTTTCGAAAATATTGATATGTGATCTTAGAAAAAGGAACTATACAAGGTTGAGCGACATTTGAGCTAAAAGTAACAATATAAAAATAATGATTTTTTTCTGAGCTAATGCTTTTGTTCATAATCATAATCATTGTGTGTTCAAATAAAACTAGAAAAATAATAGTAATTATTCAATTAAAATTATAAAAATCATGACGTAAATGGTTGTCTCCTGATGGAATTATTTTGCTTATACGGCTTAGGAAAGCTTTTTTTGTTTCATTAAAGAAAACACAGGAAATCATTATT
Source organism: Neoceratitis asiatica (assembly GCA_030068015.2). Lineage (NCBI taxonomy): Eukaryota > Metazoa > Arthropoda > Insecta > Diptera > Tephritidae > Neoceratitis > Neoceratitis asiatica. The sequence goes on along the minus strand of CM061525.1, from coordinate 80,383,887 downwards.
TATAGTACCAGTAAAGTACAGTAAAAAAGGGGTAAATAATCGCCCTTTTAACCTAAGTGCTTTCGACTAGCAATAATGCTTTAAATTTTAGTTATAATAAAAATAAAAATATACATAAATATGCGTTTATTTTTCAGAACTTGCTAATCAATTGCGTGATGGCGATATACCGGATAACAACAAAGATGTAAAATGTTATATTAATTGCGTGTTAGAAATGATGCAAACCGTAAATAAACCAATAAAGATTAATTAATAAGAAAATTTACAAAATTTAATTGAAAATAAATATATTTACTTTTTCGTTAAATTTGTCTTCACCCAAAAATTTAGATGAAAAAGGGCAAATTTCTGTATGAAGCATCATTGAAGCAAGTGGATTTAATACTACCCGATAATTACAAGGACGACTATCGTGCCGGGTTGTTGAAATGCAAAGACGCTAGCGCTCACATAAAGAAAGATAATTGCGAATCGGCTTATACAGTTTTGAAATGTTTACGTGGTGAAATTAAAAAGTTTATATTTCCATAAATAGTTCACACAGCATGCGTAGAAGTCTATGAATAACCATACTGATTGTGATAAAAAATAAGTTATTTTTAAACATATTTAGTTGCATTTAAATATTAATTTTACATTTACAAATACATACATACGAGTGACCATAAAATTTCAGGCGGAAAACTTACATCAATACTCACATATACTTTGCAAAAAAAAAAAAAACAACAAAATTTTGTTGTAGTAATTCCGAATCTCCACCTTTCCATGTATATATACTTTTACAAAAAATATTTTGATAAAAAGACATTAAATGAAATGCAATGAAACTTCTATTAGACTGTCAAGTGTTGACAATGAGTTGAAATGGGAAAACAAAATTGAATAGTATTAAAACTAATATGTATGTATCTACATATGTACATATGCATCGCACATACATAAACATGCATAGACAACATTAACCCCAGTAATTATTTATATATACAATGACAATGGAAAACACCACAAATTGATACTTAACCGTAATTAGTAGCTGAATGAAGTTATTAGTGATTAGTGATGATATCCATAATATTAGACTTTTTTTGTAAATAAATTGCGTGTTGCGAGGTGCTTGCGGCCAATACATTTATGATTTAAAACAAATAAATTTCTTAACAAGCTTTTTATTACACTCTTGATGTCAGTAGGAAGAATTTACATGCACAAACGTATGTATTTGCATATATAGGATTATCCATTTAGTGATTTCGGAAGTGCAGGGCTGCATTTTGACATCTGTCAAACTTAACTGTCAAACTAGATATGTTTTGTTTTAATTAAAAGTTAGGCATTTATGAAAATGAATCGATTAACAATCGCACAACGCGTTAAAAATGTTGAAACCTACTACAAAAAAGGTGAGCTTTTGGTGTATATAAACGTCCAACTACTCAAGCAATTGTAAAATTTAAAAAAACATTGAAGAAATTGGATCGGTTACAGATATTGTAAGGCCTGCTCTCTAGTGCTGGGACTTTCTTACGGCACATTATGTCGTACTTATATTTTGTACTTGGACTTACGCTTATGTACATCCATATAAAGTCCAGCTCACACAACAACCGAACAACAATCAGTGGACCGCGTTTTTTCCAACAAAATTTTCTGCAGCGACGAGGCACATTTCTCATTCAGTGGAGACGGAAATAAGCAAAATTGTCCCATTTGAGGCTTCGAGAATACTTAAATAATTAAAGAGTGGTCATTACACCCAAAAAACTTAATGTCTGGTACACTTTTTGTTCCGGAGGTGTGATTGGAACTTACTTCATTACAAACGATATCGGCGAGACTGCCACTGTCAATTCGGAGCGTAATGGTGGTATGATAACCGACTTCTTTTGGCCATTTGGTCACTTTTGAAGAACAAGACTTGGACAATATTGGGTTCCAATAAGATGGTACCGCATGCCACACAATACGAGCGAATATCGCTTTATTGCCGGCCGCGTAATCTCTCGTCTTGGCAATGCCAATTGGCCACCGAGATCGTGCGATTTGACACCGATGAACTTTTTTGTGGTGTTACGCTATAAACTGTTTTTTATAAAAACAAACTATAAAAAAACTTAACTCTTGATAAAACTTTACCTCTTGAGCACTTGAAAACCAACCTTCCTTAAGTTAGATACCGCCCAATATGTGCCAAGAAGTGGTCGAAAACCAACTCAAACGGATCGAAGCTAGCAGAAATTAACGAGGCGGTCATTTGAATGATTTAGTATTTCACATATAATGTCAGGGTTCAAACTTTATATTAAAAAGGAATTTCATGAAAAAAATTATTTAAAATGCACTTTATGTACGTTTAGTTTGGAAATCGTAAAATGGATAACCCTGTATAAATGGGCACACTTTGATGGTTGTTAAAAACGGTATATGAATTTCGATTAAAAAAATTGGTATGTAAGTGGAAAGCGGGTTACTTTTATTAATTGTGGCCACCCCTCGGCGGGTAATAACAACTTCTGCGAGCGCATTTCTGGCATGAAATAACAAAATTCCTCATATAAGATTCTCAACCCTTCGGAGGCGGCTTGGAATAGAATATAAACTGTAGGTCCTTCCGTTTGTTGGAAAAACATCAAAACGCCCATCACCAATGTTGGAAGAGGTCGGCCGAAAACCTACTTCAGCGGTTATTAAGCTGCAATAATATATAACGGCTGGCCCACACACAATTGACATTTTATAAAAAGAGACATATCAGTGCAACATTTCGGTTAATGATGGAATACCGCTTCTATCATATGACTGCCGTCGCTGGTCTTGCAGTAGCTCATTCTGCTTTCTCTGCTGACCCAATTTTTTAACACATTTTCTATTATAACTGCATTGGCAATTTCGATTTTATGTTTCAAGTCAAGAATCGTCTCTGAAATCATAGTACAGCACTTATACTTACGGCGCCTCATAAGAAATATACCAATGAAGCCAAGTTTGCGGCCGCGATTCGAGCAGTTGACATCGCCATTTCGGCCAATTATGCGATTTTGAATACAGTGTGCAAAAGATCGATTGCAACTTTGTGTGCTGTATGGCATGTAGCGTCGTTCTGTTGAAAGCACACATGGTACAAGTCCTTTTCTTCAATATTTGGAAACAAATAATCGCTGAGCATTGCACACTAGTGCCCGGCTTTGACAGTACCGGTAGCTCCTTCTTCGTTTCCGAAGAAAAACGGACCAATGATGCCGCCGCGCCACATGAATCACCAAACAGTCAATTGTAGAGGATACATTGGCTTTTCCATGGCTACGTGTGAGTATTCAGTGGACCAATTGTGAAAGTTCTGCTTGTTAACACAGCCAACGAGGTGAAGATGAGTTTGATCGGGAAAGATGGGTTTCAGTTTAAAAATGCCCATCTTCTGCTAAATGATCTTCAATTTTCTCTAACCGTAAATGTAAGATACACTCCTTTTACTGAATACAGAAGTTCAAAAAGGAAACGCTTTTTATTGTATATATTTTTTTCCAATAAGAGTGATATTAATTCTTTAAAAAAACACACACTAATTGTTAAGGAAATTCATATGTTTTTTGTTTAATGTGAAGTACAATCGATACAATTAAATTCTGAATATAACATCATTCAAATGCCCTCCACGACTTCTTTTGTACGAACGAATTCGATGAACCCAATTTTCGGCTAAATCAAGTCGTATTTCATGAATAGCACGTTCAATATTGATTTTTAAAGCTTGAAGAGTCTGGTTTATTGCTAAAGGCAAATGACTTCAAATAACCCCACAAGAAGTAGTCCCCATTTTGTTGGAACCAGATGTTGTTAAGATCATCTTCTTCCAATTGTGGCCATACAAAGTTGGTTATCATCGATCTATACCGTTCCCCATTGACAGTAACGGTGCCACCAGCTTCATTTCGAAAGAAGTACGGTCCGATGATTCCACCAGACCAAAATCCACACCAAGCTGCCAATTTAGGTGAATGTAATGGTTATTAATGAATAATTTGTGGATTTTCTTGTACCAGAATCGACAGTTTTGTTTATTTACCGCACCACTCAGGCTCACTTTCATGCCTCATCGGAGAAAGTGATTTTCTTAAAAAAATCTACAATATAGAACGATTATTTTAATAATAATATTGAATAATTTGTAAACGTTGTTCTTGCCGTGATGAAATTGGAAATATTACTGAAAAAAAAATGAAAAAAAAATACAGATCATGACATATTAAAAATACCCAAAACGACACTTAGAAATCATATCATCCCCCTATTGAAAAACCCTTTACTTAAAAAGTTGCAGCTTGTTTTAAAGGTAATTGCTATTGATTTGAATGTCAGATTTTAATTCATATGTAGATCTCTTTTTAATACGTTCCTATTAAAAAAAAATGGAATTGAAAATTATGTAAAATAAATTATACAGTGGTACGTCAAGAGCTTGACAGTTGGGGTAATCAGTTATTAGCATACAATATATTGCTTTTTAAATTTCATGTTGGGGAAAAAAGTCCAATAAAAGTAGAAAGATAAAAAGAGATAAAGCTTTTGTTTCGAACTAACCAGAAATATTACAAAATAGAGTTAAAATGGGCTTTAAAACTTACCAAGATCTGTGATAAATTGTAATAAATAAAATATTCGTTATTTCTGTTATTTGTTCGTATATACATATGTACATATATAACCAATGTTTTATTTAAACAAAAATAACTTATATACTTTTCTTTTATTACAATCACTGTTCAACTATTGGTATTTCATATTCACGTGATTGCATTTCTTTCAACATGCACATGCCAAAGGAGTGAGCGACTTCGCACCTGTGTTTCAAAAAAAAAAAAAGTAATAAATTAAAAAAACATCAAATTGTCTTAAAAATTGCAATGTTCTTAAATTACAACAAACTCACATCTCATCGAGATCCATTTCTTTATTCCTTTCATTACAATCATCTACAATTTCTTGCAATTCTTCTGTATTCTCTGGATACAACAATGCCATAAAGCCCACCAACTTCTCACCATTCACGGCTGTGTCGCCCTCTTTGAACTTCATAGAACGCAGGTAGATAATTTTCGATATTTCAAAAAAAAAAAAAATAAGGAAAATTTTGCTAAAAGCTTACCAATTCAAACTGAGCCATAAGACAAAAGCGTAGACATTTGGTTGTTTCTTGGGCATCCTCTTTATTCAAGAAAAGCTCCTCCATATGCTCTGAATTTTAACGGAAATACAAAAAAAAAAGAAAAAAATTATATATGTTTAATAATATTTTTAGATAATAATATACAAATGTAGTAATTTTATTTTTTTATTTTTACTTTATTCCGGGTTTCCTACCTATTTCAGGTTTTGGATCGCACTCGTTAGCATAGGGTTCGATGCCTTCTATCAACATACCCATTGGCAGCGTCATCATTTCATCAGCCTAAATTATATACATATATTTTAAATATAGATAACCATTTAATAATTCTAAATTTCACACTAACATTTATAACTAACTCAGCTGACATACCATCACATTGCCCATCATAAATACTAAAAATGCCGCCGCAAATAAGTGAAACATTTTATTTTATTTTAATTTTCGTTATTTCCACAAGTGTAGCCAAACTTAACTGGGAATTGAAAGATTCACTGTATGTTACAGCGCATTTTATTAAAATTTAAACCAAAAAATATGCATGTAAAATGTTTATTAAACTTGTTTATGCCGGATATTGCTCCATATTTAACATATTTCACTGATACGGTCTATAAAAATTAAAGACGTAACAAATTAAAAATTATATTATCTGAAATATTTAGTTTCTAGTTGTTCATAAACATGCCATGTTTGAAGTGGATTCATTAAACAGTGCAGGCTTTAGATGTTAGCACACTGTGCATGATTTTTCAAATTTTCTATTTATTTATTTTTTTTTGAATTTATTTAATTCTGATAATTATCTAGTAAAACGCCAGGTCTCCATGGTGAGTGGTATCACCTTCAGTAGAAGTGACATCTGCGAGGATTTGTTATTGTTTTTGCAGCAGCTTACTCCCCCGTTTAGTAGCAGGCAAAGCATGCCGATGCCATTCAGGCTATCTAACGAGGTAACAATTGCCTCGTCGAGCTTGAACAAAAATGACAGATGAGGCGGTTAGTGTCATTCGGCGATTTTTGGGCCACTAATATACTTATACATGTCAGTATTATACTTGTAAGTAGGAGCTGAGTCTGCTACATAACTAGATTTTTAGTGGTTGGGTTACAATTAACGGAAATAGAGCTGACGAAGATATTGGTTGATTACCTATGAATGGCGTAGAAACGCTCTCTGGCCGCGTCCAGCGGTTTCGATAAGTATATTGAGGCCGTCTTCTCATGTACTTTCTTTCCAATGTACTTGATAGGCGACTCTGCGGTGTTTTGAAGACTCTGTAACTTCTTCTTTGCCATCTCGTTGGTTTTCGGCGCCACAACGTTGCGTTATAAACGGCCGGTCAACCGATTCTTTTGTATTAGTGCTGTCAGCTAGCGTTCTGAGGATATTTCTCTGTATCTTAGTGAAAATCGCGGTTGTCAAGGAAAATGAAGCAGTGCAGACTGTCGAAATTACTTCCATTATCTTTCGTTTATTAATCATCGGACGTTGTTGATTTCCACATTCCAACCTAATCCTCACTTGTAAAAAGATTGCCATAGATTACACTGAAGAGAGTCTTAATTTTATCACCTTTAAGGATAGGTTATTAATATGCTCCAGACGCCAAGATCGAGTAGTCAAGAGGGGCTTCCGTATGTGAAAATTTAAAAGCGGAGAAATGCTATCAAATAACTTGATAGGCAGGGTCATTTTTGGTAGAGAGCACGACTTATTTGGCGAATACAGTGGTTATATTGCGGCATTGCCTTTCTGAAGGGTGCAGTGTGAAAAGGCCGCTAAAGTATTTCGCCTATATTTCGGTCTCTGAGAGAAATACTCAACAGGAAGGAAAACTTTTATAAGTACTAAACAGCAGAACTTAGCAAACAAACCAAGCACAGTCATATGGCCGTTATACGACCTATTCTAACATATGAAGAGTTGGTGTGTTGGCCAGTTTTACGGAAACTGTGTAAAATCAGGAAATTACACAGGCCTTTAGCTCTTACTCGTCCGATGCGCTTAACATGCTTCTGTATTAACTGCCTACAGACACTTTCATTCGCAAGCGGATCCCGCCATCCGAGATTGGTGTTGCTGGAATTAACAAAGATTTGGAGACACGATATATATATCTCAAGCGCACAACACTTTTAAATAAAAGTTAGATTTCAATAGCCGATTCCAGGTGAGGGTGCCCTCTAGCCAGAATTGGTGGTATATTTACGTCTACCAAATTCAGCTAGCATCTTCAAACCGGAAGTACTGGAATTGAAAAGGCATATGGAGCGCCAGGGAATAACCACGAAGGCATACAGAAGGTTTGGTCAAGGGCTATAAACAATTGCAAGAAAGCTCTAAGCTTGACATGATCCGAATAAATGATCTATTAAAAAGTTCGAAGAAAAGTCACAAATTCGACACAAAACATTTGGAATACATCAGATACTAAACCTGAATGGCTGTACACCAATATAATAATAATAAATATAAGTAGTTTGATTAAGAACACTAAATGGTTTGAACGTAAAAATTAAACATAATAGCAGATATATTGAGGTCTTATAAATACCATGTAGAAGGTGAGGTTTGAATGTGGCATAGAACCTTATATGCGATATTGAGGAGCCTTATCCCTCGATAATAGGCGCAGACCGTGGGATCTCTCTTTTTTTTTGGAATGGACAGAGCACACTTAGGTTCCATTCGTCGGGCGTGCTTTCTTCCGCCCATATTCTGCAAAAAAACTGGTGCATGCACCTTGTCAGTTCTTATAGTTAGCGGTATTTGAATAGCTCTGCCAGTAAGCTATCGGCTTCTGCTGCTTTGTTATTTGTTAAGTGGGCAATCTTTATTCGATCTTCATCATAGTTGTAGAAGCTATAAGCTGGTTGTAGAAGAATTCCCTCCATACACTAAATATGCTCCGGACATCTGTTACTAAATAGATAACCTCCTTGGTCCCTACATGAGCTTGCTCCGGTCTTGAAACCTTCTGTAAGTCGCCGAATCTTCTCATATAATTTTTGAGCATTACTCTTGTCGGGCACCTTCTCAAGCTCTTTACACTCACGGATTTCGGCCTCTTTCTTTTTTGTCTGCAAATGCGCTTCTCCTCCCTCTTCAACTCTTCAACGTGTTGTAGTCGATCGCAAAGCTGCGAGGTAGGCAGTCTGCTTTCTCTCCACTGCAGTTCGATATTTCTCCTCATACCAGCTGTTTTTCTGACGCCTTTGAAAACCAATTGCTTCCGGAGCAGCGGTGCGTAAAGAGTTTGATATTTCACAGCTCCTTATATCGAGTTGCTGATGAGAGCAGGTGTGTAAGCCGAGTGGAAAACCTGATGGCTGTCTGCTGTGACTGAAGTTTTCAACGTCGTACCTTGTTCCTTGTGTTTTTTGACGGACTTTTTTTGCTTCGATCCGGCGACAGCCTTATAGCTTAATGAATTTTCGTGTTCTGGAATCTGGCACTACAGACAACCATATTTCTGGCCCGGAAGTCAATCAGCCTCAGCCCCTTTGTTTGATTGTTGCGGAAAAAATTAATTCTCTCTCCCGCTGTAGTTGATTTCATAAAGACCCACCTTCTTCTGTCCTTGTGCCGTCCAACGCTTTACTTGGACGGCGGTGATATCAGCCTTTAGTCTTACGAAGACATCAACTAGATGGGTAGCGACACCTTCCCAATTAAGGGACCGGACATTCCAGTTGCATGCCCTCAATATTACTTGATATTAATATGAAACTACCATGAGCTTTTACAAAAACCAGTTCTGAACTTTAGAAAATACCAAAAGTATTTTTTTAAAACTTTATTAAATAATTTGTAAGTAATTAATAAATTGAGTTATCGACATAATAGTAAATTTCGTTAATAAATATTTCTAATTTCTTAAATATTTATATATTCGTACACACATATATATATATATATATATATATATATATATATACTCGTATAGTAGGTATGCGCTACTCAAACCCGCATAACACTTGAAGCCTCCTAATAAATCAGCTTAATTTTACGCGTCTTCATTTCAGTGGCAATGCATTTATTAATTTGATAAGCACGCTCACAGGGATCTACGGCTGTGATGAACTTTTTGCAATTATCCGCGGTGGCCATAGCAATTGATGTGATCAAAGCATTATTATCTCCGATCTACAGGGATATCATTATGGGAATGAGATTTAGGTATTTCGAAATTGTTTTGTTATACTCACAATGTCAGCAATGCGTCCAATAGCCGGCGTCGATAACATATTATCGCTATCCATCTAAAAATTTATTATCGAGTAAAAATATACAGAGGTTTTAAATAACTTTAGCAAACTTACCACTTCCATGCGCTTCAATATGCACTCTATCATGCACTTCTCTTGAGGTGTCGGCTGTTCCTCGTAGAGCAACGATTTTTCCATTTCATCCGCTTTGAAGCCCATTTCACTGGCACATTGTCCCTTCGAAGTGTTTATAAAAGCTTGGAATTCCTGCATAGGCTCGGACAACTGACGCTTGATGCGTTTGTAATCTTCTACAATGGAGACGTCTTCACGTGTGGCCAATGGCTTGCGTTTGCCAGAGAGTTTGTATGAGTTTGGGTTGAGTGCATTGATCTGCGAAAGTAACATAAAGAAAATACAATTTTTGAAACTACGAGTGTAATATAAATGTATTAATAAGGAAATAACTTACCTTTTCCACTGCCAACAAGCAAATGAGGCTGGCAAACAACAGTGTTTTGGTCGAATTTATCATTTTGTTGTATTGACTGTTGTAGAATGCTTAAATAATGATATCTACTGTAGTGTTTGGTCACCGATTTTCGCTTTTATACTCACGCTAAAATGCATTTTGCAAAATTAGTTTTGCAAGCGTTGACAGTTTTTATAGTTGAAGGTTTCTCACATTTTACACTTGCACTTGTTTAAGAACTTCCAAGTTCATTTTAGTAACATTAATTTCTAGAGAAGCGGTTTACATTACATAAATATATGTACATATAAACATAACTATGGATATGAGTATATATAAGCACAATTGTATGATTTTACGTCCATATCAAAATTTTTTTAAGATAATTTTCGTCAATATCCAAAACATTCTCAGCATGGTTTCAAATTTGGCTACATTTAAAGGTGAGTTGAGCTCAAGTGTTCTGTGGAAAGCAATAATAAAAAAAACCGTTAGTTTTAAATGACTCAATTATACCTCAATCAAATGGATCTATTATTTGTAGAACCATTTATAATGTGGATGGGTCCAATTCAATGCAAGTCTGGAAAGTTTTTTCCTGTCATTCACCTGGGACTGACCAAAAGAGATTATTTTACGTTTGGTTGAAGCAGCTCCCGACTGACGGTCTAAGTCCAAATGAACTCAGGGTAGCCAACAATCTTCCGTTGGAAAGCGAGTTAAACTGAGCAGGCGAACTTCGCTGGGTTCCGTGTAGAGTTGGGGAAACATCACAAAAAGGTCAACATATCGAACAGTGAATATCCTATTGGACTTTCTTATTACTTTTTAAATATAACACGTGACACCAGTGATACCTGGAGATTCTTTATTTCGAAAAAGCTTTCCCATTGTACGAAAAGTATTTATGTTACATCCTTTTTGGCAAAAGCCCCAAATAATTTTACTTTTTTAAATGGAACCTGTCTATTGTTCAAATTCAAGTCAACTTCTGGAACAGAGCAGAGTAGAATTATTCTTAAAAATGTTTGGTAATATAAACTGGAATATTTGATCCGCTTGGCAAACCACTATTGTTATCAGTTTCCGAGTTCTCACGTGATGGCATCATTTCTCTTGCTCTTTCTCTGTCCCAATGCTCGATTCCCACGATTAATAAAAAAAGTGTGGTTTGATGTATATTGTAGTCTAGCGCTCTAACCTATATGTATTAATCTGTTTTTTGTTTTATTAATTCGATCCATTTTTTGCGTTCAGAAAAATGTAAAACATTCATAATTCAAGCTATTGTCTGTCTTTTACCCATTTAACTGGTAATTTTCGAATACTCTCTCTTAAAAATGAATAATTTCTATCATCGATCCAATCATTGAGTTATTCTCCGATTTCTTCAAAAGATCTGAACCGGTGACCTCGCAAATCGTTTTGCATCCGTCGAAAAAGCCAGTAGTCGGAAAGATCAAGGTCTGCAGAACGCGGTGAGTGGGGTGAGACTTTCCATTTTAATATATTCACGTAATTTTTGATCGTTACTATCGCGTTTTCATGTTAGAACATTATTTTTCTGTCATTTTTGGCATGGATCTTGATCCAGTAAAGCCTCAATTTTTTTTGATCTTCAAACTTTTTGGGTTGGCCAGGGCGCTCTTTGCCTTTGACGCTAAAATCACCACTTCTCAAGCGCCGAAATAACTCTTCGCATGATTTATTGGTCGTCGCAGATTCACCATAAACTTCCGAAAGCATTCGATGGGCTTCAGCTGAACTTTTCTTCCAATTAAAATAGAAAATCAAAACTTCTCGCAAATGTTGTTGATTTAGCACGAATCCAAATATTTTCGAAAAGATAGAAAACTTTGTTGTTGTGAAAATTTTCTAATGAAATAGGTATTCGCCCCCAAGATCGAATCGGAACGAGAATCAATCTAAAAAAACGGAGCGAAGATTCAGATCGAACGTCATAAATTATCATAGAAACAACTTTTGGTTGCCTAATCTCAAAACCGTGTATACTTGTGTAAAGGAATGACTATAAGACCAACTTTTGGATCTATAAATGCCATTTTAAGATGGTTTCTAAGTGTAAGCCGGATATCAAAAATATGATTACATCCGATCTTAGTATTCTTTAGTTGTCATACGCACACCTAAGGTTTTTGTTAATTGATCTAGTTTAGGATAAGCCTCACACACAAAACTAGTCTGCCGCTAATGACACTGTAAGAGAGAAATCAAGAGCGATTTAATTTTTCCTGTAAAACTGACAAAGCTGATTTTTCGCTATTGCACTACAAGGCTTGTCGTTTAAACATTTACTATGCAAATGCAAATTTTTCCAAAAAGGAATGAAAACTTAAATAGTTCTTGATTATTTATTACCATATAGTTAACGTGTATTTGGTAGCCATATCATTGAAGTTGTGGATAGTTTCGTTTATTTTGAAGCTAGCATTAACACCAACAACGATGTCAGCCTTGAAATTCAATACAGAATCGCTCTTGCCAACAAGTGCTGCTTTGAACTGAGAAGGCAATTGAAAAGTAAAGTCCTCTCTCGAATAATGTTAAGTTATGGGTAAGTAAATTTTTTCTTATTGACGACCCTTGAAGAAGAGGCCCTTTTCAAATTAATTCATATATTTTACGTATATTTCATTCTTTTTATTTGCACGTTTTTTTATTATGTATATGATGATCGTATATTGAATACAGCTTAAAACGAGCTTAGGCACACCCTGTACCAAGCACAATAGTAAAGTTCGTATTCAAAAAGCTTTCGGCGGCTCATAGCTAGAATACAACCGCTTCTGTAAATTAATAAGGTGTTTGTTTTGGGTAAAAGTTGAAGTTTAGAAAAAGTTTAGTTGTCTGAACTGTTTTCCAAAAAAAAAAAAAAATTTTTTTTTTATAAACAGAAAACTAAGGTATTTAAATTCGTGTTGGTATTTAAAAGTTCAGCAATTTTAAAACACTTTAGCATTCTATACGAAATGCCACTAAACTTACAGATATTACTGAGCTAAAGCACTTACATAGACTCGTTGGTCCTTTGCAGCTCCAGATAAAGGTCCGCTTTATTGCGACCTAAGGTAGTCGACTTAAAGCGAATTATAAAATATATTCTCATGGTATTAAGGTCATAGTTCTAGTGTATTTTGAAAAGGTATACAGAAATACTTTTTTAATCAAGTTTTTCGTTGTCTTACTGCTACAGAGCATAGTAGGAAAGCCTACATTATTAATAACTAAATAATATAACCAACAATACTTGACAGCTCTCAGATAATATTAAATTGAGACATTATCTAGATTATTTTTAAATGCAACAAAATTTAAATCACATTTTTATTATTCTTACTTTATTTATTTAATTTTTTTAACACAAGTTCATTGTAATCTACGCGCTCCTGGGTTGCCTGCAGCGGCTGGGCCACCAGGAGGAGCACCAGGTGCACCCGGATTACCATCGCCTTGTTGCTGAGCCACCGCCAAACCTATTAAAGACAATACGGCAAATAAATTTCTATAATATTAAATCGATTATCTTTTTTTTTACTTATTACTTACCACTCAACAAAGCAATAACCGCCAATAATAGCATCACGAAGTGTAAAATCGATCGCATTGTAAGCATTTTTCGTTATAACACATAACTCAATATCGGAGTAATGCATATTGAATGACAAGCTGAGCTTGCGAGTGTGCCTTTTATAGGTGGTTTTCTCGGTATGATAACTTACATACCATACGGTGTGTTAATTTTATAGTTGATTACCCCTTACCACTGGTGAAGGGGCGGTAATCAAACTGAAAATCCTGCGACTTACCTCTGGTGGGGGTCGCAAGGATTTTAAAATTTTTTAATTGAACTGCCTTACCACTGGTGGCGGGCAGAAACAATGCCATTGAATAAGAAGATCAACTGTTCTGAGAGTTTGTAAGACTACTACTTTATTGAAATATTTACAGGAGTTTATATACAAAATCTTTAAATTATGTTCCTAATCTAATTATGTATGTATGTGTGTGTATTGCTATGTTTGCCCTAAAAGATATTTCTTAATATACACAGACCTACTGATTGTCTTTATCGTTTACTAATATTTAATGGCTTTGTGTGCATTTGTGGGATTTACTAGTGGACATACATTTTAAAACTAAGATAAGAAATGTATCTTGTTGGTCCCTTTTTGTTTAATGTATTTATTTTTGGTGATAAAAGTACCTACACTGAGTTTTAATAATAGCTGTGCCAACAAATGTCTAGCAAACTGTTTATTTAGTTATGGAATTCACATATTTATGTTAGAAAGTATATTTATGTGTGTGTGTAGATAGGGTAATGCAACTTATCATATTTGTGTGTAAGTATGTATTTATGTATATCAACATGTTCTAATGTATTTATATTTGAACACGGTGAGTATAACCACTAGGTGATTATATTTATGTACAAATGCAAATAACATATATATTCATTACTAACAGAGGTATGTACATCCGAGTCAGTATGAAGGCAGGTTTGTTGATTGTTGTTGATTGGTAAAAATAAAAACATTTATTGCCTCGATTTATTAAATTGTATTTCGCTTAAAAATGTACCAAAATAGTCCACATGCTTTTGAAAATGAATTCCCCTTCTCAGAAAACAAATAGAAAAAATGCAGACAAAATAATAATATAATTAAAAAAGGGCGATTTTATTTTTCTCGCATTTTTCGTATGGATTGTGTCGTGTCTGAGTTTCGTCGTATCTGACTTATGCCGTGTCTAGCTTAGTCTTTGTCGGAATTTGGTTTTGTGTGATCTGAGTTTTGTCTTCTCTGGATTTTGTATTTGGGGATTTCATGCGTCGGGATTTCATTATATTCTTCTTCTTCTTCTTCTTTGGCGTAGGCACCGCTTACGCGATTATAGCTTCGTCAACAATAGCGCGCCACTCGTTTCTTCTTTTTGCTGTTTGGCGCCAGTTAGAAATACCAAGTGACACCAGGTCGCTCTCCACCTGATCTTTCCAACGGAGTGGAGGTCTCCCTCGTCCTCTGCTTCCACCAGCGGGTACTCCATCGAATACTTTCAAAGCTGGAGCGCTTTCATCCATTCGGACGACATGACCTAGCCAGCGTAGCCGCTGTCTCTTTATTCGCTGAGCTATGTCAATGTCGTCGTATCGCTCTTCTATCTTCCGCAAAACTTTTCTCTCGAAAACTCCTAAAGCCGACTCATCGGATGTAGACAGCGTCCAGGCTTCTGCACCATATGTCAGGACGGGGATGATGAGCGACTTGTAGAGTTTGGTTTTAGTTCGCCGAGAGAGGACTTTACATTGCAATTGCCTACTCAGTCCAAAGTAGCACCTGATAGCAAGAGTGATTCTGCGTTGGATTTCAAGGCTGACATTGTTGGTGTTGTTAATGCTAGTTCCCAGATAAACGAAATTATCTACGACTTCGAAGTTGTGACTGTCAACAGTGACGTGGGAGCCAAGTCGCGAATGCGATGACTGTTTATTTGATGACAGGAGATATTTCGTCTACCCCCCGTTCACTACCAGACCCATTCGCTTCGCTTCTTTGTCTAATCTGGAGAACGCAGAACTTACATTGCGGGTGTTATGACCAATTATATCAATATCATCGGCATACGCCAACAATTGCACACTCTTGTAGAATATTGTGCCTGGTCTGTTTAGCTCTGCAGCTCGTATTATTTTCTCCAGCATCAAATTAAAGAAATCACATGATAAAGAGCCTCCTTGTCTGAAACCTCGTTTGGTATCGAATGGCTCGGAGAGGTCCTTCCCAATTCTGACCGCACTTCTGGTATTATCCAGGGTCAGTTTACAAAGCCGTATGAGTTTCGTGGGGATATCAAATTCAGACATAGCGGCGTAGAGGAATTTCCTTATCGTGCTGTCGAAGGCAGCTTTAAAATCGATAAAAAGGTGGTGTGTATCGATTCTTTTCTCTCGGGTCTTCTCCAAGATTTGGCGCATGGTAAATATCTGGTCAATGGTGGATTTGCCAGGTCTAAAGCCGCACTGATAAGGTCCAATCAGTTTGTTGACGGTGGGCTTTAGTCTTTCACACAATACGCTAGATAAGACCTTATATGCGATATTAAGGAGACTTATCCCACGATAATTGGCGCAGACCGTGGGGTCTCCCTTTTTTTGGATTGGGCAGAGCACACTTAGGTTCTATTCGTCAGGCATGCTTTCTTCCGACCATATTTTGCAAAGAAGCTGATGCATGCTCCTTGTCAGCTCTTCGCCGCCGTATTTGAAAAGTTCTGCCGGTAAGCCATCGGCTCCCGCCGCTTTGTTATTTTTTAAGCGGGCAATCGCTATCCGAACTTCTTCATAGTCGGGTGATGACACCTCCATACCATCGTCATCGATTGGGGTTTCGGGTTCGCCATCTCCGGGGCTTTCATTTTCACTGCCATTGAGCAGGTTAGAGAAGTGTTCCCTCCATACACTTAGTATACTCTGGACATCTGTCACCAGATTACCTCTATTGTCCCTACATGAGTTTGCTCCGGTCTTGAAACCTTCTGTAAGTCGCCGCATCTTCTCATAGAATTTTCGAGCATTACCCTTTTCGGCCAGCTTCTCAAGCTCTTTATACTCACGCATTTCGGCCTCTTTCTTTTTTCGTCTGCAAATGCGTCTCGCTTCCCTCTTCAGTTCTCGGTATCTATCCCACCCCGCACGTGTTGTGGTCGATCGCAAAGTTGCGAGGTAGGCAGTCTGTTTTCTCTCCACTGCAGTTCGACATTCCTCATCGTACCAGTTGTTTTTCTGGTATTGCTGAAAACCAATTGTTTCCGAAGCAGCGGTACGCAAGGAATTTAATATTTTTGCTGCTACAAGATAATGATCCGAGTCGATATTTGGCCCTCGGAACGTACGCACGTCTAGAACACTGGATACATGTCTTCCGTCTATCACAACGTGATCGATTTGGTTGCGTGTTTTACGATCTGGCGACAGCCATGTTGCTTGATGAATTTTCGTATGCTGGAATCTGGTACTACAGACAAGCATATTTCGGGCCCCGGCAAAGTCAATCCGCCTCAGCCCGTTTGGGGATGTTTCGTCGTGGAGGCTGAATTTTCCGATTGTTGCGCCAAAAATGCCTTCTTTGCCCACCCTGGCGTTGAAATCGCCTAGCACAATTTTGACATCGTGGCGGGGGCAGCGCTCATAAGCACGTTCTAGGCTCTCATAGAAAGCATCTTTGGTCACATCATCCTTCTTTTCTGTCGGGGCGTGGGCGCAAATCAACGATATGTTAAAGAACTTCGCTTTGATGCGAATTGCGGCTAGACGTTCATCCACCGGGGTAAATGCCAGGACTCGGCGTCGGAGCCTCTCTCCCACCACAAACCCAACACCAAATTTGCGCTCCTTTAAATGGCCGCTGTAGTAGATTTCACAAGGACCCACCTTTTTCCGTCCTTGTCCCGTCCATCGCATTTCTTGGACGGCGGTGATGTCAGCCTTTAGTCTTACGAGGACATCAACCAGCTGGGCAGCGGCACCTTCCCAATTAAGGGACCGGACATTCCAGGTGCATGCCCTCAAATCATGATCCTTAAAACGTTTGCGGGGGTCGTCATCAAAATGGGGGTCTCTCGTCCGAGGCAATTGCTGATTTTTCATTGGAGTATAGTTTTTATGTGGAGGGTTCCAAACCCTACGCACAACCGCAGGGGATTCGCCTTCTCACTTTAGCTCGCCTCCAAACGGATGTTTGTTGGCTACCCAGAGGATACTTGGTCTAGAAGCGGAAGTCGTGAGCTGCTTGAGCCATATGTAAAAGAATCGTTTCTGGCCACTCCCAGGTGAATGGCAGTCAGAAACTTTTCTCACTTGCGTGAACTTCTACACATGGCCCTATCCTCCATTTCATTATATACCCGCCGAAAAATACTAACGCCAGCCAAGCAAGCTTAGCTCTCATATAACTGGATTTTATTACTTCTGTGGAAGTCAGATAAGCAGCCTGGAATTTTATAGAAATATCAGCCGAGTGTCTCCACCACGAACTTAAACTTCTTTACTTGTTTTACTAGACACATACATATGTTTCTAAATAAATTATTTTCTGTTTAATATTTCAAATATCATAATCGAATGGAAATAGTACAAAAAGGTGGAAGTTCCGCAAATATTTACATGATAATCACTAAAAAATATGTTTTCAAAATGCATCAATCCACAAAGCCTGAGAACGTGAAAATAAAAAAGGCGTATCTTTTTTATTATGTATATATATATGGCGCTTTGTAACCGCTGAAGTGATTTTTCGGCGAGCTCTTCCTCCAAGTTGTGTTTTTGCGTCTTGTTACCAGTTTATTCTAAGCTGCCTCCGAACGGGCGATGGATATTTATGAGGAGCTTTTATTTCATGCCAGAAAATCTCTTCCGAGGGGCCACCGCGATACAAAAAAAAAAGAAAAATATTAAATCAACAGAAAAATTCTTCCGTACACTTTATGACGGATTATCGTAGTGGTCGAATTTTAAATAATGAAACCAAATCCCACCATATTGTACGAGCTCTTCAAGGCACATTCTTGATATTTTCTAAACAATTAATATTTAATTTTTTTTGCTCGATTCACAAATCAATTACTCATTTTATTATAATTTGGAACCAATTTTAATATCAATACCAGATGTTTTGACAATAGCAACTCTAATGAAATATTGCCATAAATGAAACTAATCTAAAACTATGCAAATAAAAATAATATATCGCTTTATGTATGTGAAGTAAGCCGCCTTCTCGTCTTTGGTTTGTTGTGATTTGTTGTCTGATTGAAAATTAATACTTATTGTTTGTAAAAAAAGATCCTGTGAATAAAATACATAAGAAAACTTGACTTGTATATATGTATGCAAATATTTTAAATTTGAATTTGCCAAATATTGAATTATCAGCCAAAAGTACTATTTAATCACGTTAAGTTTTCAGGAATGCCAAAACACATGTTAACATGTAATGGGATTCGCGCGCTTGGCTCAACTTATGGTCAACATAATCGGCCTACTGAGCGTATTATTCGCAATACCTTCACCTATCTTGAGACCAAACATTTATTATTGGATAATATTCGACCGAATAGACCACGTCCAGCACGCAGTGAAGAAAATATAGCGGCCGTAGCTGAGAGTGTACACGACGACCATGGAGAGTCGATTCGGCGCCGTTCGCAGCAACTCAGATCTTAAATTAAAAGCGTACAGAAGCCAGCTTGTGCAAGAACTGAATCCGCTCGACCTTCCCAAACGGCTCTTGAAAAGTTCCAAGAAGATCCGACGTTTTCGAGGCAAATTTTGTTCAGCTATGGGGCCCATTTCTGGCTCAACGGGTATTTAAGCAAGCAAAATTGCCGCATTTGGGACAAAGAGCAACCTGAAGAGATTCAAGAGCTGCCATTTCATCCAGAAGAAACAACGGTTTGGTGTGGTTTGTGGGCCGGTGGAATCATAGGTCCATATTTCTTCAAAAATGATGCCGATGAGAACGTAACCATCAATGGCAACCGTTTGATGATAACCGACAATTTGATGCCTGAAATTGGAGCTCGTGATCTTCGCGACATTTTGTTCCAACAAGACGGCGCTACTTCCCACGCATGGCATCACTCAATGGATTTATTGAGAGAACACTTCGGTGAGCAGATAAATTTCATGTTTTGAAATACACCAAGATCGTGTGATATCACCAACTTTTTCCTGTGGGGATATGTAAAATCTAAAGTCTATGCGGACAATCCCGCTTCGATTCAGGCCTTGAAGCAAAACATCACGCTTGTCGTTCGCCAGTTACCAGTCGAAATGCCCGAACGAATAATCGAAAATTGGACTCAAGGGATGGACCATCTGAGACGTAGCCGCGGCTAACACTTGGAAGAGATAATCTTCAAAAAATAAATGCCAATGAATGTTTTTTCGAATGATAATAAACATTCCACATTAAATTTGAATTTTCTCAGTTTTTTTATTTAAAAAAGTAGGGAACCTCGAAATGGATCACAATTTATATACTAGTATGACAATCTGTTGAAACATAGCTGAAATATAAAAGTTTTATGCACTGTGAATAATAAGATGTGTTACAAAGATCAGCTTTTTATTTTTATATATAATTGGCGTGGTTATATTAGGTTAAGGTCGCGTTGCAAATATAGTTGGCCGGTGTGATAATGACTATAGTGGCTTTGGTACTTGAGTACATTGTTCATATGCTCAAAAACGTTATTAATTTTATTTTTGCCTCGTCGAGCATCTGCGATAACATTAACAAATTGTCCTTTGAAATTCAGCAGATTGACCGTTTTAATACTCTTTTCGGTTTTCCCAATAATAGCTCAGTCAATAGCCGCAATAGACGAGTGGTTAGCATTGCGGTTAACAAACAGCCAAAATTATAGGAAATAAATTATTCTCATTGCGGTTGTTCTTCGGCAGGGGATGTGAAGTCCTCCGTGTGTATTTTTACCTTTTGAATTAACGGACGCTTGAAAATGGCGATAAGACAGAAATATGTACATTAAAATTCATAGATATAGTTGATATCTTTGAGAATTGTCGGCAGAAGTTGTTTTGACAAATGTATTGCCAATGTATTGTATGTTTTTGAAAACAATGAAATAGATGTATTATAGAAGTATAAAAAATTCTATCGATTTTTGTAAAACTAAACTGATTTCGGTTATAAGTAAATGAGCTGTATTCAAAAGCCTATTTTTGTTAGGAAAAAATATTATTTTTTTAATTGTATATTTTGTTATACAACGAAGAAAAATTGGTAGAAGTGACAGCTCTTTCGGAGATCACCACATCTCCTCATCAGACTTCTTTTGCCAGGTATCGAACTGACGGATTCTGGCATCACAGGCGAGTGCTCTACAAATGACCCAACGTCTGCCATGTAATCTGTTGTTTTATTATTATTATGATTTAGTTTTTGGTTGGCTTTATTCTGCTTTGTTTATGTTTTTCTACGAAAGTAAAGAGCAACTGAGGAACTTAGGATAAACAGTGCTTAAAATGAAAAAATCAAGATAATTTTATAAAATTTTTATGTAATTTTTAAAGGGTAAATTGGGGCATTTTCTCCGCAAATAAATATCTTTTTCCGCTTCTTTTTTTTGTTATCAGCTTGTTTTCTTTTATAGAACTATCGAATAGATTTTTCACAATGATCGAGGCATTTGTTTTCGTGAGATAGTTAAACTTCGTTAGCCATTGGAGATTTGCTTTTGGAAAAAAATTTATTTTCAAAATCGTTGAGATAAACGAAACGAAATGGACAATCAATCTTGCCTTGATAGTTTGGTATGAGATCCTTTTGATCTACCAACACCCATATAATCACCTAGCTAACCCCGCCTAGGGTCAGGTAGGTCCAGTCTTAGTCATTGAGTGCATCTAACGGGAGGCCCAGAAAACGTGCTGCTTCGACGGGTTCGGACCAAAGGGAGAGGGGTGTTAGATGAGTCGGGTCAGGTGTCACCCTTTCATGATCCTTGTCCTTCCGTGTGGTGTAGAAGCGTGAAAGATAAGGAAATCCGATGAGTCGGCGTTAGGAGTTTTCGCGGAAGTTTTATGGTACTCTGTGTATTCGATGAGTATCGAAGACGATGTAACGATACACTGGACGAGACAGATAACGAAATTGACATGGTTCATCAAATTAGAGAGAAGGGCTGGTCATGTCGACCGGATGGATGAAATCGCTGCTGCTTTTGTAGGTGATGAGGAAGAACTCTTCTTTGTTGCAAATATCAGGTGGAGAAGAAAATAAACTCTTTCTTCTGTCTTATATTTATTTAGGATTTTTTCAACTTATGCGCAATTACATATTGCAAAAAAAAAGCTGTGGTTAATGAAGAATTTTTAATTTCTTAAATCTTCGACGTATTCTTCATTTTTAATTCAGAAAAGTTATTTTCCACAGAATTCACTGATAAGTAGGTTGTACTGCACCTCTTATAAAGGGTGCTTTTTTTATAGAGATATAGAACTTTAAGTTGGCATTACTTTTCAAGATGGCGACCGATTTAACAGCTGTCAAGTGATTTATTCTCTGTTTGGTTTGGCGATTCATCTTGAACAGACTCACGCCTGAACATCGCTTGCAAATAGTGCAATTTTATTTCGAAAATAATGGTTCTGTGCGGAAAACGTATCGTGCACTACGTCCATTTTAGCGATGTTTAGCGATGAAGCGCACTTCTGGTTGAATGGCTACGTCAACAAACAAAACTGCCACATTTGGAGTGAAGGTAATCCTCAATATGTGTATGTTGAAACACCGTTACATCCAGAAAAACTGACTGTTTGGTGCGCTTTATGGGCTGGTGGAATCATTGGTCCGTATCATTGGACGTAGAGCGCGATACGTTTTCCGCACAGAACCATTATTTTCGAAATAAAATTGCACTATTTGCAAGCGTTGTTCAGGCGTGAGTCTATTCATGATGAATTACCAAACCAAACTGAGTATAAATCACTTGACAGCTGTTAAATCGGTCGCCATCTTGAAAAGTAATGCCAACTTAAAGTTCTATACCTCTATAAAAAACACCCTATACATATGTAGTATTGATAAAGAAATGCTATCATTTTACCAATGCTTTTATGTATATAGTTTTATCAATAGATACAAAATTTTATCTTGAAAAATTAGGTAAGTTGAATTGCAATGCACTTAGGGAATGAGTTTATTACTTCAGAATTGATGATGTTATGAAAATTTTGCTGTTTTCGTTTAATGTGTACAGCAGAAGACTCACTTCCTCATTTTAAATAAATTAATATTATTAAATTTTATTTATTATATAATAGTTTTATTATAATTTTTTTCTATAAATAAACATTTTTGTAAACATAATAGAGAATTTCAAGAGAAATTAAGAATTTTTATTTTTTGTTTATTTTTTATTTTTTGGATAGTTCGAAAAAGCAGAAATTTAATAATTTAATTATTCGTTTAATTTCTTAAATTATAACCACCGCCTCCTCCACCTCCGCTACTATCTCCACCGCCTCCGCCTCCTTGCAAATGAAATAAAATAATTAATAAAACATTAAAAAGATCTAATATATTAATAATTATAATTAATATTAAATTTTTCTTCTTTATCGAAGTGAACACTCACCCATAGCTACAGCGATTATAAAAAGTATGGAAATAAAAATTGCGGAGCACTTCATTTTGCTAAGCCGGAATTGATCAGTGACCAGGCAATGAATTTCCGATCTTATTTATATTAAATGAAACAATACGGTGAGTTTTACGCCACCAATTCCACGTGAACTCTGTTTTTTTGTTAAAACTCTAAAGAAAATTCGTGCTTTATTCTGATGGAAAATATACAAACAATTAGCGCTTGTTTAAATATATATTAAAAGTATTAAAATAATGGCATTTTATTTAAAACAACAGTAAATTTTTTGATTCATCATGATGTTGGTTTTTAAAGAAAAGTTTGTTTAAAATACAAAACGAATTCGATAAGATAAATAATTTAAAATACAAGTGTAAAGCATACAACAAAAATTTATAATTCATCTTGTTAATTGCCTTGTTGTCAATGACAGATTAACAGATTATGCTCACGAGGCACAAGTTTTACTCACATTATTGGTAGTTCTGTTGTGTAATACGGATATATATTGTTTAATTATGCCGAAACGAAATTCTTTAAATGTGGAAAGATTTTTGAAAGCAGATCTTAAACACCTTGGTTGGTTAGTTTTAAGTTTTTTTCGTAGCGAATCAAGCGCCTAGTGGCCTGTTGTGATACCAATGGTGAGTCTGTGAAAAAATTTCTTCTCACGTTCCTAAATGCTTAAACCATTTAATGCGTTTTATCAAACTCACAAGAAAGCTGAAGCTTGCTGATGCAAGCTTTACAAGGCAGTCGAAATAAAAACGATATCGGTCTGGACTGAGGGCTTTTCGAAGTGTTTCACCGACTTCTCCTCAATTATGTCGCTGCAGTAGCGTCAAAAGTCCTTAGAAAAGTAGTCATCTCTCTTACTGTCAGACAGTGCGCGCTTATTTTGCCGGTTGTGAGACTAATGAAAGTGTGGCATAGAAGGAGTAGTAGCTTTATTCTATTTTCTTCATGTGGTTTCCCTCTGCCATCTCCTGGCGGCCACTCAAAGTAGGCAATTTACCGAGGACAGAGATATAAATATTTATGTTGCTGAACTTACAGTAGGCAGCAGTGTTCCTCTTCTATTAGCTTGCTTGTCGGTCACTTAGTTGTCTGGGCTATCTCTTGGTGATGCAAACCATGAACGTTGGCATGCAGTCGAGAGTTTCTTTAAATTTACATGAATCTTGATTACATGAGATTGCATTAAAGAGTCTTAATGACAGCTTAACCAAAAGAATTGATTTTGATGAGTTGAGTTAACCCTACATAATTGATTAACCACTAATCGGCTTTTGTTATTGCAGTTAGTTTTGCTCGAAAGACGCTGCAACCAAGGGTCAGGAAATCTTTTATTAATATCAATTATGAGGGGTACTGAGCGGACTCTATTCATCACGTTATGAGCCTGTGATGTCAAAACAGAAAGCTGAGCTGGTGTAGTCGACCTCTTTAGGGAATGGTGTAGAATTTAGTATATTTGAGTGTACCATCTTTTACCAATAGCCGCCTAGCAGGCTTAGAGTGCGTACATTTTGGCTATTGTTTTCTTACTCCTTGCTACATTATTTCGGTTCCTGGTGAGTTTACTATCTAAGACTTCTTCTTTAAACTCGGTAAAAAATATGCCTTTCACTAAGGGCGGCATGAAAACAGATGTTTTGTACTTTCTGGTGAAGAGTATCAATTCTACACTCATTTTGTATTGATTTTTTCTAATCAAAATATGATAACAGTGTATTTCCGAATATTTCCACTTTGACAAATTGAATAATTAAAATCTATGATACTTATAGAAGTTTCGAAAAAAATTATGAAAATACTAGCTGTACCCTGCCATGCTATGCTGTGGCACATACTAGATGAATGGATGAAACATGAAACATTGGATATCCTTTTTTCATAATTTTATTTACTCAATAATTGTGCCGTCGTGTGTCGTTGCAGAGTTTCAGCTAATTAATATTACGTAGCATTATAAAGGGACAAAGTCCAAAGTATTCAACAATTCAGTTGGATAATTGACTGACTCGTCTGCTTCTACAATGATGTCTAATGATTTATATTTGACGAATTCGACATTTATGTTGGACTGAGTAGTAGCAATACTCTGTGAATCAATTCTCTCTTTGCCATCATTAAATTACAGAACTTTTAGGATAATGTAATCCGCCCTGAAGTCCTATTAATTGATATTTCGTCGTTCCCGTTTCCAGTTTGCAGGTTAACACGCATGTTGGTGGTAAATTGCATTGATCTTGCCCACTGGTGTTCAACGAGGAGTGACAGACAATGTTTGCCTAAAATTTCCCACCAGCAATTTTAATACTTTGCCAAATGGTTGATTGTTGTCACGTAGATCTTGCAACAATCGATCAAGAGCCTAGTTTGCACTGTAGTAATACTTTTCCTATTCCAGATGCTTTGAAATTATTACACATCGGAGTATCAATGGAATACAAGTTTAGTGACAACTTCAGAGCGGAAGTGGCAATCCTTCCAGCAGGGATGTTGCAGTTAATCTTAAATATTGAACTTCTAATTATAGTATTCGCCTATCCATATATTTGTATTTATGTGCCTACAATATTTGGTTTTTGAATTTTGCAGCGGCTGAGTTATTACCATAGATAGTCAGAGGCAGGTTGCCACTGAAAGCTTTCCACGAAAGTGCAAATATGGATGCTTTGAAGTAGGCCAAACGACACTACTTTGGACGACGCTTGTGTACACAAAGATTAGACGAACAAAAATATTACTCACCCATATGGATGTAACCGAGTCGTAAAACTCAGAACAGGCTGTATACCCAGCGATCTTGTAACGATCTATATTTTTATCTAAACTATGGATATTTTCGCCGATGTGTTCTTCTGTAATCCCATTCCCGTAAAAAGATATTGCATATGTTAATCTGGGCAAAAACATATTAACGTACTAAATTTCAAGCGAATCGAACTTGCTCCCTAGTCCATTTTCGACATTTGTTTATTTAGACAAAAAGATACCTACACAAATTGAACAAAACCGACCCATAAAAATATTTGTCTCAATAAGATCGGTCTCTGGTTCACTTCCTAAAAAAAAGTAATGATTTCAAGTAAACATTAGCTCCATTTTTTTTTTTTAAAGATGGGCTCTAGACCCACTTCCTGGAAGAAATAGTGTTCTCTTTCTTAATGTAGGCAAAACAGCTATGTATATATGTACCAAATTTCAAGTAATTTGAGCAATAAATAAGATTTTTTGGGATAGATTGGCCCCAGGTCTACTTCCCGGAAAAAACTTCACAGTAACACTTTCCGGGATCAATAGGTCGGTAAGGATCCGATTAATATTATGTATGTGAATGCTATTAAGTTCCACACCAAGTAAAATTTTCTCCGGTCTTTCCCATTCTAATATCTGTATGAAAACAATAACGAAATGTCAAAACCCTGCAAACATTTATGGACCATATGGTCCATTGGAGTACCTATAAATATACTCCTCTGCAGCAAATTTTGGACCAAATTATGTTTTTACACGAACTTTGTTCGTATACAGAAAATTTGTCGAAATGAAACTGAGTCAGTTTCGTTTCGCTGTTGAGCTCTGCTGGTACGCAAAAGACGTGCAGAATTTATTATTAAGTCAATGAAAATACGTAGATCAAATACGAAAACTAAGAGATATTATATATTTATTTACAATAACATATATTACCTTTTACTAACTTTTCACCAAAGCAGATTATATTCGAAACTAAAAAGTATGTTCGAATGTAATTTTTCGCATATACTCCAAAATATAATCCCGAGTAGGTACTCCATGGAGTACTCGGGTGTTATGCAAAGACTGATTATATAGTCCAGCCCTAGGACATCATAATGTTAATTGGACCATATTTTTTGTATGGATTGTGGCAGGTTTTGGATTACTCTATTATTCAACTAATAAGACACTTTGACTCATATTTCTTGAAATATATATGAGAGAGGTCGATCTCTGTATTGAATTTTTGTTGACCATGCTATTCAGGGCATCAGGTCTCATTGGATTCGCTAAAAAATGCAGGCGAGTTAATAAATTAATTTTCAATTCTCTCCATTCATTGTCACCAGACAATGTGCGAGTAATGTGGGCTACGATACGACTTGAAATTTACTTAATAAATTGATAATCAAAAATAAAAATCCACGAAGGTGGCTTGACATTTCAGTGACTTTTTGAATAAATATTTTTATAGTTTTATTTCTCAACATAGTCACCATTTAGTTCTATACATTTCGTCCAACGGTTTTCCATATTTTAGTTTTCCTTCTAAATAGTCGAGTGAAGCTCGACCCGAATCCCTAACCGGCCAGCCATTTCTTTCGGTTTGGAACAGAAAATAATCCTAGGGGCCTAAATCTGCAGAATATGCTGGAGGTGGTTACAATTCGTAGCCGAATTTATGAATTTTTGCCATGGTGACTACAAACTTGTGCACCCTTGAATTGTTCTGACGAAACAGCACTTTTTTTGCCAAATGTTCTCTTCTGTTTCAAATCAATATCGAATCTGTCCAAAAGCTCTGAATAATATTCGCCGGTAATCGCTTCAATCGTTTCAAGGTAATCAATTTGAATGTAACCTCGTACATCCCAAAAAACCCTGGCCTTCTGTGGTGCACGTTTATCTGGAGAAACTCACTGTCATGATTGCTCCTAGTCTGATAACGAAACGGCGCAAAAATTCGCTTGGATTGCGATTGAACATCGTCAAACACTCCTTTGAAGTGGTTACTCGGTTGCGCTATGGTCGTGTGTGATCAATGGCAGCACTCATGAGGCGGATAGCTTTTTCATGTTGAAATATTTATGATGTATCTGCTCAGTTCAGATGCCTACAGCCTCAGCCACCTCACGCAATAGTTTCCGTTTGTCCTATATCATTCCATGGATTTCATCGATGATTTCTGGCGTAAGCTTTGTTTCAGAAGTTGATACTGATCTTTTCCGCATTCAACTTTTCAAATTTGGATTAATTATAGATGCTTTTTCAGGTTACTGTTCAATAACATTAATTAGTTATTCGTAAACTAATTATATTGCAACACTTACTTTTCATCTGCCAAACTAAAAATATCAGGTGATGCCTCGTAATTTTTTTTTCACTGATAGTTTTTGCTTGCTCTCTTTGTCAGCTTGATGTAAAATTAAGAAAAGGAAAAAATATTCAATTGAAACAACTACACAACTACCAGAATAGAAAATTTTGCATAAAAATTTAGAACAAAATGGAGCAGGTGAAATGACAAATGCAATTATTTTATCGATAAACTGTCGATGTCGCCTAAATACATTTCGGCATCTGGAATAGGGTTGAATGAGTAAAAGTTAGTCTTTAATTATTAAAAAAAATACTTTCTAGAAATTATGGGCGTGAACTTTGCAAGGAACAAAACAAGAAGCAAGTTTTTAAGGGAACTAAGTAAAATAATTTTCTTCATCTTGAAAAAATGTTTAACTTTTAGGAAATTTATTTCTTTTACAATTTGGTTAAAACAATTGACGAAATGTGGAAAGGAATTTTAGAATTAGTTTCTTAAGTCTTTTAACATTATCCAATATTTAATAGGTCGTTTTCTGTCAGTTTTATTTTGAAATAAAACTAAATATCTATCAAATCAAAGATCATTACGTTCAATACGGAATGGGTCTAACAAAAAAACTACTAAAAAAAGTGACCATAATTTCTTCTGCGTTTAATTAAAAAAAAAAAAACGAATTCTATTATAATATATTATTGTCGTTTTATAATCGTCCACTTCGATTTTTATTGTTCGATTGTTCGATTGTTCGATTTCTGACGTTTTCTACATGGATTATGATGTATAATTTTGACGCAAAACTTTACTTTCATGACAGATATACATTTAAAGGTGTTGAAACTCATTACCAAATCGCGTTCACTTTCAGAAAAAGCTTTTACTATAATTTTAAAATTTGGCATGAACGCTTTACTAATCGCGCGGCTACGGCGGCGTCACTGCTCCATAGTACAATCTATTTAACGACAAAATTTACATATTTAAATCCGTAAACAAATTTTTAAAAGTGCATATGGACATATATGTATTATTTGTATGTACATATGCATATACATGCATATTGAATGTTTATAAACAAACTGCGCTTATCTGCGGATTTTCCATGAAATTATATTTCCTAGAAATGCGCTTGTAAAGCAATTTAATTATTGTAATTTTACAGTTTTCAACGGTAGCACAAGCGGATCATCTATATATAATTACAAAAAAATAAAAATAAAAATAAAAAAAAATAAAAAAATCAGAAAATTCAGAAGAAAATAAATATTGTATATTTGTTCATACATTGTGGTATATCTTCTTATGTAGGTACGTACGAGGTATGTTCAAAGGTAAGTTGAAGGTTTTGCTCACTGTTTTCTTGGATTACAATACTGTGGTGCATCAGGAGTTCTTGCCAAAAGGTCGTACAGTTAAAAAGGAATACTACAAGGGTGTTATGCAATGAAAGGAAAGCGTTTTGCCACAATTGATGAGACCAAGTCAGAATCGAAGAAAGAGCCATACCGAAAAGTGCATTTCAGAAGAGCTTCGAGGATTGGAAAAAAGTTGGCACAAGTGTATTATATCCGAGGGGGATGGCTTTGAAAGGGAAAAAATAGATATTGATGAACAAATAAATTTTATTGAAAAGTATAATAAAATTCAAAATTCACTTGTACTTTGAACACACCGCGTAGTATGTTTACCAAGTTCTATCCTCAGCTAACAAAAAGTCAACAAAATAACATAAGCTTCTTTTGGTAATTCCAGTGCAACAGTCTTATCGCTGTCGTTCACAGTAATAACTATTTAAATACAAAGTTTATTTGCATGCTTTGAGTGCCGTTGGAGAACTGGTTCTCGCGTGCCATACAACTTAAGTGTGGCTCGAGCGTAAATTACAAAAAAAGCAAATAAGAGCAGAAACTCTGAAAGTGTGATCACATACTAGTATATATGTATATTTAAACAGCACCGCTATTCAAAAATAGTCATAACTCAAGGGAATCAAATAACCTTAAGTGAAACAAGAACATTTTTAGGCTTGGAAGTAATTTTTTTCCTTATCATGGGAAATTAACTAAATAGATACAAAATTTTACCAGTCGTCAAATACCGTTCAAATACCGTTCAAAAATATGTGTATACTGTAACTTATAAAAAAAAAAGAATTTTAATAATTTTTGAGTTGCGACGGTTTTTCATTTAGTGTATGGCTTATGCATATATGAAAATATATGTTTGTACGATAATTGAACAACCAGACATAACATTTAATTTGTTTTTATTTTGTAGTTTTTTTTTTGCCGGCATTTTACTGTAATTCATTTTCAGCTGTTTGTGTTTACATTTATATTTTGAAAATGCAGATGGAATTCGAATAAAAATTTAGCGCAATCAAGCATTTTAGGAACGCGTGTATATACATATGTATGTATGTACAATGTTAATATTTATTACACAAACGTTATAAAGCGCCAATTATTTTTAAATTTTTGTTTTCACGTTTTATTATTGTGGGGAAGATTGTAAAATTTGATTTTAATTAATTTAATTTTAATTTGATTAATTATTTCAATGTTGTCGTATATCTCATACAGTTCACCGTTCCATGGTATGCGTAGTCAGACGCTGTCGTCGCCCATTTCACATATAATGTCGCGAATAATGAGCGATTTATGGAATTTGGTCGACGATAGAATGCTTTACTTTGTTTTCTTTTTCTGCTTTCGAAGCCTGCTTTGAAACCGATGAAAATGTGGTGTGTATCGATTCTTTTCTCCCGGGTCCATTCTACTATTTAGCGCATTGTGAATATCTAATCTAATCAATGGTGGATCTACTAAGTCACGATCAGTTCCTTAATATTTCTCACTGCACAATAGATAAAACCTTGTATGCGATTTTGAGGAGACTTATGCCACGATAAGTGCCGTAGGCCTAAGGTCACTGTTCTATATTGCAGTGAACCGAAATTAAAATAATCGAATAAGGTCTCAGGGCACCATATTTGAAAATGAGCTCATATAGGGAACTTGTCAGCGCTTCTGCACCACATTTGAATACTTAGTTCTATGTACTTCCATAAGCTCAGTATCTTTAAATATCGGTTTTCAAATCATCACCTTGTTTCCTACATGAGTATGCCACGGTCTACAAAGCTCTTGTAAGTCGTTGATACTGTTCATAGGAGTTCTCGAGCACTTCCTACTTCGGCCAGCTTCTTAATCCTTTCATACTCCCTCTCTTAGTATCTTGGAATGGGTGATCGCAATAGCCGAGGAGTTAGAAGAGCGTACTAACTTGCGGAAGGTCATGGAAACGAGTCCTGGTCCAACCAACGTCCACAATTATAAAGGATGCATTTAAATAAATAACTAAGTAAATTTTTCTTATTGTTATTGCCTCTCGACAGGGAGACTCAACTCCTCCAAGCGTATCTCTGACAATAAATAAAAGCTGCTTTTGGTGGTTTAGAAATGGCTGTTGGTCTTTTTATTTGTTGGAAAAACATTAAACATACAAATTGGAGTAGAAGCTCGGCTGAAAATCACTTCAGATGTTATTAGACACCAATAAAGTATAGATATCTTTTCATATATATAACGACATAGTATATGCTCTTATTTCCCGGCCATACCAGATTTGGTTTCCTTGGTTGTATACCAAATAAAGACCAAGCCACAATCTATCCGTTGAGGGAGCATGAATGTGCTTGGATGTGAGTGGTATACGACTGCGCATTTTACGATTAAATGTTGGTTCGGCGTTGCGTAATAAATAAGCTCATTATGGATGTAGTTTCAGCGATGATACTCATGGGAAATTTTAAAGCTGATGAAGTTTTCGCCACGAGCGTCCTTATGTTCCCAAGCTATAAGTAGCTTAAATTTATGTGACACCAATTTACGATACGGCTTGCATACCTCATGATGATTAACAAACCAAAAGCAAATTATTCAAAAGGGGGATTCTCTGTGTCTAAGGAATGCATACTATGCAAATATTTCCTTTGGAATTATGCTAGAGGTCGATAGCACCCCCGTTGCAAAATTGTGACATATTTAAGAGGAACAATAACAACAACCCGGCACAGGGCTGCTTTTTCCTTCTTGCTATCTGTGGGAAATAAATATACATATGTTTGGATATAGGATATTTTTCCTATAGTAGCATTTTTTTGCATGTGTTTTGTTGTTGTGCCATTGCATGGATAAGGAGACTTTGCTATCCGTGCATCGTAGCATGCATTTCCTATACATAAAGAATGCACTGAAGAGTGCAACCCGTATACCAAACTACGTCTGAAGTACTAAATTATAAGAAAAAAAATATATAAAATAAAATAAATCTATCTATATAAGTATAAAATTCTCCGGCCACAGTTTTTGTAACTTCTCCAAAACCGAATTTAATGAAATTTCGTATATATATTCTTTAGATCTGCAACTCTATTTTTCTCTCCGGGAAGAGGGTCATGGACCGACCTATTCGAAATCTTACCTATATGAAATTCTCCTATCACTGTGTTTGTCCTCGAACTCCTCCAAATAAACTGAACCGATTTTAATGAAATTTCGTATATATATTCGTTGGATCCACGAATGTATGTATTTATGTATTTTTCATACGGGAAGTTTCCCAGGAAGTCGACCGAAAAAAAAATATATATATATGATTTGATTTCGTTAAATAATTTGATATGCTTAAATGAAATAACTTTGTTTCCCGGAATTGGACAGGCATCGGGAAAGGGACAATTTGTAAAAAATTAGCATGATTTGGGCAAACACATGGATTTTAAGTAGGTGCGGGTATGTTCGATGCGCAATGTTATTAACCTGCGGCTGCGGGTTACAATCTATTCTTATACGTCTAACTTTTTCGTAAATATGCGTAGACCCGAAAATTTGCTTCGCGTC
Source organism: Neoceratitis asiatica (assembly GCA_030068015.2). Lineage (NCBI taxonomy): Eukaryota > Metazoa > Arthropoda > Insecta > Diptera > Tephritidae > Neoceratitis > Neoceratitis asiatica. The sequence continues at coordinate 80,350,876 of CM061525.1, read as the reverse complement.
ATTTATATTGACATATGCGCACGTGGAATACGCAAAAGCGGCGACTCAGATATACAATAATACTACAAAAACATAATATTTTTTATTAAATGATGGTTGATTATAGCTTTTTATCATTGCAAAACCAATTAGAATAAAAATTAGACTAAATATAGCCCAGGTTCGAGCAACATCCAAAATTATATAAAATAAATTTTTCTAATTGCGGTCGCCCCTCGGCAGGGAATGTCAAGCCCTCCGAGTGTTTTCTGACATGAAATATAAGCTCCTCATAAAAATCCATCAGCCGTTCGGAGGCGGCTTAGAATAAACTCTAGATCCCTTCATTTGATGGTAAAAACATTAAAACGCAAAACCACAAATTGGAGGAGGAGCTCGGCCGAAAATCGCTTCAGCGGTTACAAAGCGCCAAATATATAAATACTTATATAGAAAGCCACAACAACGTGTAGTCGGGTCTGCTAGTTTATATATAAATAAATATATATTATTCTATAAGTACGACACTGCGTATACGTAACTTGCAAGAATATACATTTAATAAATATAAACTGAAATTAATTTTTTCTTAATTTTTTTTAATACTTTTGTAATTTATTAGTATGTGCATGATAATTGGCCGAGACCGCTACCGCTGAAGCGATTACGCCTACAGGCGGCTCCAAATAGCTGCATTTTTTTATGTGATTTTTATTATTTATCATTTCTGGCAAGGATTCAAACTTTAAGTCCTCTGCATGGTAGCAAACACACCTGCTCACATCTTTAAACCAGGTTTGGCTCACTTTTTCCTTTGATTACAATGGTGTAGGCATTATGATTTCCTGCCAAAAGGTCGTACAGTAATAATAAGGAATACAAAAAGAAAGATATGCAACGTTTGGTTGAAGCAATACGGCTTAAACGGTCGGAATTGTGGAAAAAAAAATCGTGGATTTTGCACCACGATAATGCACCAGCTCACATATTAATACTTACCCGTAATTTTTTAGCCAAAAACGAAACCGTGATCATGCCCCCACCGTATTCACCAGATTTGGTTTCCTGCGACCTTTTCCTATTCCCAAAACTAAAGAAACCAATGAAAGGAAAGCGTTTTGCCACAATTGATGAGATCAAGTCAGAATCGAAGGAGGATCTGCCGGCCATACCAAAAAGCGCATTTCAGAAGTGCTTCGAGGATTGGAAAAAGTGTTGGCACAAGTGTATTATATCCGATCGGTATTGCTTTAAAGGGGACAAAATAGATATTGATTAATAAATAAGTACTTTTCAAAAAAATTCAAAATTCACATTTTCCTTTGAGCACACCTCGTAAGTCGCGAGTAATCTTCAAGAGATTGAACCAGTTGAACTTGATGGCCCACAAAATCTTTTCAACTTGAGCGATTATTGTAAAATATTATTTGAGGTTTTGTAATATTTATTTATAACAAATAATGAGATTTTTTTTTCGCAGGGTAAATATTTGCTAAATTAAAATAAAGTTTTATAATATTTATACAAAACATTTATCCCCTTTTTAAGTACGAAATCAGACTTGTTAAGTAGTATTGCAGTCATTTTTTAAATTTTATATGTTTATGTATTCATGGTTTGGTTGAACGTATTTCTGAGTAACTTTTTGTTATTTTGTGCACTTAAGTAATTGACGCTTCACAAAGTACACACATTATTCTCACAATGCCATGAGTTGAGAGAAGAGTAATAAAAAAGGCAATATATTTTAATTTATTTTACAAAAATAGCAAATTGAAGAAATTACAGAACTTTTTAAAAAGTTTATATAAAAAAACATCTCTTTAAGATTTTTTAAAATATAGAAATTGGCTAATTTGATTATGAATTTAATATCACAAATTTTGATTTTATTTGCAAAATTAAGTAAGATAAAATTTAATTAAAAATTAAAAATTCAAAGCCTTGATATCTAAATCTGTATTTTATTTATGTTAGTAATAATTTTGCCATACTTAAAATTGCTATTTTTTATGAAAAAGATACTAGTAGGTTGTATAGTTGTAATGGTGGCTCAGTACATTTTTACAACTAAAATATTTTTAATTTTATCACTCCTTTTTTTTGCTTTATTTATGTATCACCTTTAATCTTTGATCCAGGTATATTCCGCGACACAACTTTTCCATAGTTAAAACATAATAAACTAAATAACATTTTATAGTAGATGAATTGATTAAGATGAGTAAAAGACAATTAATGAAATTCACTAGAAATGAATATTTATAAAGTGGTGATTGCAAACTCAAACGATGATTCGTTTAATAATTCTCGGTTATTAATAATTAATTTATTTAGTGCACTTTTACTATTCACATTAGTTATTTATTTATTCGAAAACAGTGTTACCAGTCCCAGTGTACGTGCAATATAAATCTTTTTATTGTTAGGAGCAAAGGCCGATTTAAAAAAAATTAAAACGGTTGTTAGGAACCACTAGTAGCTGAAGAAAAGATAAATCTCAGTCAGTAATAAGTTATTTTCACAAAAAATGTTTTGTATAATAAAAATATCTTTAACAAACTTTTATTTTAATTTCATTTGATTTGATTTCATTTCATTTTATTTTCTTTTGTTTTCTTTATTTATTTATTTTTATTCTATTTTGATTTAACTTTTATATTTCGTATTTGTATATAATTTTGTTTAACTTTATTTCATCTAATTTATTTTACTATACACATACGTATTTTTTATTTCGATATTTATTTTTATTTTAATATATATTATTTTATTTGATTTGAATTGATTTTATTTTATTTTATAAAATATTTTTTTTTTATTTAATTTATTTAATTTTTATTTTATTTTATTTTGTTTAAATATATTTTAATATGTGTTATTTTATTTTATTTTTACAATAGTATTTATTTATTTTATTTTATTTTCTCCTATTTTACTATATATAATATATATTTTTTTATTAAATATATATTATTTTATTTTATTTGAATTATTTTTTTTTAAATTTTGTTATTTTATTTTATTTGAATTTTTTTAAATTAATTTATTTTTTATTTTTTTCCATTATTATATTTTGGCTATTTGATTGTTCTATTCTGGCAACACTAAATAATAAATGGCATCTAAATATTATTATTTTGCGAAGGCAATTACCGTATGAATGAATATGTATGAATATGTTTGCATTGCAGCATATACAGTTTTTATAGCAAGTTGATGAAATAAGTACTTTTCAGATCGTCATTTAATCTAATTTACCTAAATTTGTATGTACAGAAAATCATTAAAATATTGAGTACAGTAGAGCCTTGGTAATACATTACCAATACTCCAGAATGAATTTCCAATACATATTCATACTACTATTGTATTCTGAGCACTTTTATATATGTCTGAGGGATAAGTTAGAAATTTTATTTAAAAAAAAAATATATCAAATTAATTTTATAAAATTATCAGTACAGCCTGGCCAATAGACGTATTGTAAAGGGTTATCCATTTAGTGGTTTCGAAAGTGCAGTTATCCATTTAGTGGTTTCGGCATCTAGCAAATAAAACATGTTTAATTTAAGTTAAGGGTCAGACAATGGATCGTTTAATAACTTACTACAAAAATGGTGATTCAAACGTGGCACATTTTCGTGATTTACTAGGAGATTATGGTGAACATAATCGTCCAACAACTCATGCAATTGGTAAATTTTAAAGGAATTTGAAGATACTAGAATGGTTATAGATATTGTAAGCCCTGTACAACATCGTTTTGATCGTTCCACATCAAATATCGCTGCTGCAAGTGGAAGTGTAGCCGAATGGAACCCAAGTGAGTTTATTTCTCGAAGTTTTTAAAGGCTTCGAATTTCTTACGTCACTTTGTTTCGTATTTTGCACTTGGACTTACATTTATGACATCGGCGTCGATTTGGTATTTTGACAAGAAGAAATGGGCTGCGATTTTTCCAAAAAAAGTTTCTTCGGTGACGAGGCACATTTCGCACTCGGTGGATATGTAAATAAGCAAAATTGTCGCATTTAAGGCTCAAAAAATTGTCAAATAATTGAAGAGAGGCCATTTCACACAAAAAAGATTACTGCCTGGTGCGCTCTGTGGTTCGGAGGTATGATTCGATCTTACTTCTTTGAAAACAATAACGACGAGACCGTCACTGTCAATTCGGAGCGTTATGGTCCTATGATAACCAACTTTTTTTTGACCTACAATTGAAGAGCAAGACATGAACAATATGTGGTCCTAACAGGATGGTGCCATATGCCACACAACACGAGCGAATATGGCTTTAATGCGAATATGGCTTAAATGCCAAATATGTGCCAAAAAGTGATCGAAAATTACCTCGAAGAGATCGAAGTTTGCAAAAATTCACGGTTCGGTAATTTGAATGATGTAGTACTTCGCATATAATGCCAATGTTCAAACTTAAATATGGAATTTCATGAAATCGATTATTTCAAATGCATTTTATTCACGATTATTTTGGTAACCACAAAATGGATAACCCTGTACCACAGAGAATTTGTAAGTATTTGGCGAAATACCTACATGTAATGTTGAAACAATATTACTTTTGATTGTTCTTCTTTATCGTTTGTGCCTTTTGGTAGGGAAATACGTATTCTGGATATTTCAATATTTTAATTATTATTATTAACATACTGCTAAGAGCATTTCTTTTACAACATTTTTCTCTTTTCAATAACTCTGTTTTATATTCAGAATCATTATTCAAGTGAAAATGAAAAAGTGCATACCAAAATATTTAATAAATTTTCCAATTATCGAAGCTATACAGTACATTGTTTAAAAACTTTGTAATTGCAATAAATTAAATTAATTGTTCAAATCTCAATCCATAAAAAATTGTACTTCCACATATTTCTATCTAAAAATGTTCAAATACATTGACCAGGTGTTAAATAAACTTAATGAGCCTCTAGAAAATTTTTATTTTGAAATTACCTCCTGCCCTATAGCAAAATTGGCCTTACTCCAATTCGCTTCATATATGCTACATACATATGTACGTACATATGTATGTATACATATATAGTTACAAGTGAGTATTTGCCTTATCCGTTGTTGTTACTCTTTATGTATCATTTCTTGTGATTCTCTGGGTATAAAAAGACAGTAGCAATGCTTTAGCTCATCAATCAGTATTCAGTATTCATCGAGAATTGTTGAAATGAAGCTTTTACTTGTTTTTTGTGTGGCCACCATGGTGGTAGCCCTATGTTATGGTGGGTCTCAATAAATGCAATAAGAAAATGTGTTTTTTTTTTTCAAACAATTATTTTATTCTAATTTCAGCTGGAGAACCCAGAGGTCCGGCAAGACAGAGGCGCTCACCCGGGTTAGGTGGTGGTGATGGAAGCCCTGGTGCACCTGGAGAACCTGGCCATAATGGCGGTGGCGGCGGTGGCGGAGGAGGAGGAAATGGCGGTGGTGGTGGTAATGGAGGAGGCGGGGGCAATGGAGGTGGTGGTGGCAATGGAGGCGGAGGCGGTAACGGCGGTGGCGGCAATGGAGGTGATGGTGGCAAAGGTGGTGATGATGGTGCACCCGGAGCACCTGGTGCCCCAGGTCACTAAGTTTTTTTTTGCGAAAATAAAGTTGTTTCTATGTAATAAACTGTTATATTTGATTGTTGACAAAATTGTTGCGCATTTTGAGGTGGATTTATGATCTGGTGGCAAGTATGAGTTTTTATGAGATATATATGTCAATCTATATACATATTTTATATGTAGTTAATTTCACGAAAAATATCTTCAGATTACGTAATTATCTACGGAGGAAGAATTTTTCACTATATTTTAAACATCGAAGCAGCTATTTCGAATAAAGTCACCGACATATTTTGGACCCTATTTTTTAAACCAGAATAATCGAAATTTTTGGGTCTTATTTTTTAAGACTGACGAACTTGGTGAGAACTCTATTTTACAAATTGTTCATACATGGATGTTGTCAACTGATTAAAAGTAATGAAAACCTTGATTGTAACAAAATCTATCTCACTGTAAATCATAGGACATAATATATGAATAAATCACAACAAATTAATTCTAACATTACTAATAAAATTGTACAGTAAGTTCAATAAGAAGAGCAAATATTAGATATTCTCAGATATATAAGTAAATAGAAAACTATGAGAACAAGATGACAGAACACTAAAATGTCAAAATCAAATGGAAATACTCGTAACGCGAATAGGGCGAGAGAAAAATGTATGAAAGTAAAAAATATCTTTATTTGTTTTGATTTTATTTTAAAACTATTTTTTATACAGAAAAAAGCTCAATTGGAAGAGGCTCGTCTAGAAAATGATGGGTGAGATGGCGCTACTGGTGAAGCTTAGTGAGCTTTTGTTATTATTAAACCAAGTTTTTGCCTTTTTATTAAAACAGTTGGACTGCTATTAAAACTGGATTGTAATTGACAGAAAAAGCTTAACATTATTGTTATTATATTATACGAGGTGTGTTTAAGGAAAAGGCGAAGGTTTTGATCACTATTTTCTTTAATTACAATGGAGTGGTGCATCATTAGTTCCTGCCAAAAGGTTATACAGTTAATAAGGAATACTACAAGGAGTTATGCAACGTTTGCGTGAAGCTATACGGCTCAAACGATTGGAATTGCGGAAAAACAAATCGTGGATTCTGCCTCACGTTTGTTGCTGGTGCATTAACAGCTCACATATCAATGCTTATTTGGGACATTTTTGATCAAAAATAAACAGTTCCCAAAACTAAAGAAACCAATGAAATATAAGCGTTTTGCCACAATTGATGAGATAAAGTCAGAAACGAAGAAAGAGCTGATGGCCATACCGAAAAGCGCATTTCAGAAGTGCTTCGAGGATTGGAAAAAGCGTTGGCACAAGTGTATTATATCCGATGGGCATTGCTTTAAAGGGGACAAAATAGATATTGATGAATAAATTAGTAGTTTTCAAAAAAATGCAAAATTCTCTTTTTCCTTTCAACACACCTCGTACGTATATCACAAGAATTTTCTTTTTGTTTAAATTTTTATTCAGTCAAAATTATTGTTATAAGGAAAAACGCATTATCAGCTGACAAACATTAATTAATTTAATGTAACCAGCACCAAAACCAGTGACGAAGTTATACCTAATTATTTCATATCTGTTTAAGCTTACTCTCCGTGCAAAGACAGAAGCAGACTGATGGAAATAATAAAAATTATTATTAAGCTCCGCCAAAATCGTTTGAATAGTTATAAAGCGTCAATTATTTTTTTATATAGAACTAGCGGTACCCTGGTGGTTTCGCTAAACCATAGGAAATCGCCGTTTGGCTTGCAATACCGGCTATATACTTGTACAAAATAGTGAATATTTGAGATTTGGTAATCCTGAATATGAAACATCGGCAGCAATGTGTTTATGCTATAAGTGCCAATGAGTTGTCTCAACCAATTCGTTTAAGAAAATTATTTCTACTGTTTTGTTTCTGTTCTTTGCGAAGAAAATTTGTCACTATTTCAATCAAAAAGAATATGAACAAAACTTTTGTTGGCCTCAGAACAAAAAGATTTTCACCCCAAAAATATTGAACGTAAAATTACTGCAAAAGCAGATAAAAGAAGATAATGTTGATAAGTTGTGGATCCTAAAATACTCATAATCTTTGCAGTTTCACAACTTTAAGTGTACTATTTCGGAAAATCCTTTTTTGTGGGATACATACTATATATACAGAACAGGTCCTCTGCACTAAGCGGTTTAGATTGCGCGTTCATCCGTCAGTCACTTATATATAATCTCTATATATATTTTTTAATCGTGAAAATTTTTGTAACCTTTGACTCTGCATACATTTTTTTTCGTGCTGTAAGTGCCTCATCGATGAAATTTATGATAACCGATACAGCTTGGTTTTGATGATTTTGGTGAAGACGGGCAGATGTTGGACAAAAACTTGAAACAATTGAGTATAAAATGGCTTACCTAGATGCGGTCGCAAAAGTCATTTGGTTAGTAGTGTGTACTACTATGTAGAAGGTCATAGAAGAAGATCGAACCTTAAAATTTCTAATTGTAGACGCCTCTTGAAGGTCCACACCTCCGAAGGTAGGTTAATCTCGTGCTAAACCAAATTTTTGAAAAATTAAAAATAAGTGAAAATTAGATAAAATCTACCAATTGTGGCCATAAAAAGTTGGTTATCATCGATCTATACCGCTCTCCATTGGCAGTAACGGTGCTACCAGCTTCATTTCGGAAGAATTACGGACCGATGATTCCATCAGACCCAAATCCACACCAAACTGTCAATTTAGGTGAATGTAACGGTTGTTCGTGAAAAATTTGTGGATTTTCTTGAACCAGAATCGACAGTTTTGTTTATTTACCACATCACTCAGATGAAAGTGAGCCTCATCGGAGATGATTTTCTTAAAAAAATCTAAGATACAGAACGACTAATTTGATAATAATATTGAATAACTTGTAAACGTTGGTCTTGCGTATATCTTGCCATGATGAAATTGTATGCATTACTGAATACAAAAAAAAAAAAAAAAAAAAAAAAAATTACAGATCATAAAATATTAAAAATTAAACAGTAAAGTTAAAAAAAACGACACTTAGAAATCATATCATTCCTATTGGAAAACCCTTTATAAGTATGTATGTTTGGATTTTTGCTATGGTAATCACTTTCTCGGATCTTTATGACTATTATAAAAAAAATCACTTTTTAGTCATTATTGAATGACTTAATAATTTTCGATCATTAAAAATTATCAATTTTTAGAATTATCATATCACTCAAAAAGTAATGATTAATATTTTTCTATATCTTTTCAATCAGCTACATGATTTTTGTAGCTAAGCATCTATTTATTTATTATAAAATATTATTTTTTTTTAATAAAAATCATTATTTATTTATTATAAAAAAATTAGAATCAAAATTTTTTTAAATTCTGAATGGGTAATTTTTGCTCAGAAATCAATTTATATTTTGATCAACAAAAAAAAAATTAAACAGAAAATAATTATTATTTCTGAAGAAAATTTTATAACTCAAATTGCAATGAATATTTTTGATGATAAAAAATAAAAACTCAGATATAATCATTACTTTTGAGGGAAAATATAAAATTCGGAAAATAATGATTAGATATGATAGGGAAAATTTAATTCAATTGTTAATAATTATTTTCTGAGCGATAAGTAAAAATAGAAATTATTTATTAATTTTGATTTTTATAGATATTGATAATATCTTTCAAAATCACTGAAGAATCGCAAAGGATATCTAGAAATATGCCTCCACATATACAGAAAACTTTCATATGATATGTGGATTTCTTTGATTTTTTTCATTGGAAAATTGAAAATAATGATTAGAAAAAATATAAAATAGATTTTCAATAAAATATATATAAATTTTTATATAAACATCATTTCACTTTTGATGATAATACATTTGTTTACTAATTAGAAAAATTAATAATTACTTAAAAACTACTTTAATTGAAAAGCTAAAAAGAAGAACTTTTGATTTCATAGAATATGAATTATATTTTAGAACTTGTCAGCATCATTATATATTTGAATTTTATGTCATGATGTTTGTGTAAATGTGTCATTAAGGGTCCTACGAATAAAGACAATACACCTTTGATTCAGCAATTAATATTTTTATTAAAGAAATGGGTTTTGTGGACATTTCTTTTCATTTCTTTTGAAAGGTACTCAACGCATAAACAATGTCTTTGCAGGTGTAATAAAATTTAAATAAAAAAGTAAGTTCTTTATTGAAATTTATAAAACCCTGTATACTTACATACATACATATCCATATGTACAATATGTACAAGGAAGTAAAATATACAAATATTGACTTAATATTTTTCCTTAAAACACCTAAACATATTATATATATATATATATATATATATATATATACATATATGCACATATTTCCTATTGTTTTCTGCAACGCTTCATTGTATATGAACTTTTTACTCCTCTCGTCCGACCTTATATCGAATATTCGGGGCATAAGCCAATCAGATTTAACTTGATTTTTAGTTATATTTCTAATTTTAGAAGCTTCGATCGAATCAAACTACAACTATACCCATTATGATCTCCAGCTTTTTAGCAAGCCGTCCTATCAGCAAATAATTGTCCAAAGAAATTTATTAATTTATGAATGTTTTAATTCGTTTCAAATCCATACACTACCTATCGACGACGAATACGGAAAATACACTTTATAAATCCATTGCGGTGCAACGGTTGTGTGATAAGTTGACAGCCATTGCAAGCAGGCGATCTCGTAAAGTTTCGGGATACAGTCATCTTGATGTCCTGTAATGTGGGAAAATGATTGGATACGAACTAGTTAGTGGAAAAATGGAAACTAGTTGGTTTCTGGCTATTAACTCAAGGTTATCACAAATTATATAATCTGAAAGTTTCCACCAAGGGAAGCAACATTTTCATTTTTTCTTCGGTTTTGGTTGTTGAATATATAAAAAGACAATCGGAGAAGAGAAGAATATTCACATTTATGTGTGTATCGAGGATAATGGAATAACCGACGAACTGGCGAAAGTGGGAGTTTCTTTGGAGCAGAATATAGCCATGAGCTAACCAGTCCCATTAATGGAAGTAAAGCATACACAATAAACACTTTTATATCGTCAGGATAATAGACGTTTGGCTGCGAAATAGCGGAAACTATGTGCAAAGAAACATACAACGCAAAGCTAACTAGATTTCTACGACCGATAAAAAGGTCAAACTCCAGGCTGCTAGTAGGCCTGTTACCAGGGCATTCTCTGTTTGAGTCACATGCTTTCAAATTTGGTCTGAATGAGGACAAAGAATGCAGAAAATGTAGGGAGGGGTAGAGACAGTACAGCAGTACAGCACGCACGTTAGTGCCCCGTTCCCCCCGTTTTCTTCTCTATTATTATCTCTTTCAAAACAATTTTGTAGGAGGATTGAAAGTTATACACATTACTAATATTTTATTATACGACAGATGTCTAAGTTTGAAGGATAGGAGAGAGAGAGAATGTTTAGGATTTGCGGAAGGGCATGTAATCATGAAGTGCAGCTAAGAGGTGAACCCCATGCGATAAATTGGATATTTTATGCTTGGTGAATTTATGGAACACCGTCACTCTGAAAAATTGGTAGAAATCAGCATCTTTAAAGCCCAGATTACCCGATTTGTTTACCAAATACATATAGACCTCCGACGCTTTTCTTGATCATAAGAGTCTAACTGAGTCCTCTGTAGCTCGCCATGTGTATGTAAGTAACATAGCAAAGTAGTAGCATTCATATACAATAAAATGCAGTAAATACTGTTATGATTAGATGTAGTTATTTACATGTAAATACTTTGATGAGTTGCAAAGTTTACGACTTGCTGATAAGCAGTTCAACCAGTTTTATATGAACAACCTTGTTTGGATTAGCGAGTTCTCGGAAACATTGTTTCATCCTCCTGTTATTAATAAAAAAAAGATTTTATAGTTAAGAATAAAAATTAATTGAAGTGGATTCTATATTTCCTAATTGGTAAACATTTTAATGTATACATATTATTACAAAAAATATTAAATATTGAAAGTACGATTGTATTTGACCATTAGATAAACCTATATGTTAATATTCTAATTGCGCATTAGATTCTGATTGTGTGACGCGTCGAAGCTCTTCGACTGTTTTCTTTACATGCATTAAAATAATTGATATGAAATAGGGAAATAAACTTTTTTTTGGTTTTTTCTTTAATAAACTTTTTTTTTCTATTTTAATTAATTTATATTTTTTCTGTTTTTTTTCTTTATTTTGCTATGAAAACTTATTTCATCTGGTTTTATTTTACTTTATTTGATTTTACTAAATTTAATTTAATTTAATTTAATTTTATTTTATTGCATTGTTTGTATTGTATTTTTTTATTTCATTTAACTTTTTTGTATTTATTTTATTTCATTTTACTTTATTTATTTTACTTTGTTTTATTTTATTTTATTTTAATTTATTTTATTTTTATTTTTTTATTTTGTTTTATTTTATTCTATTTTAATTTATGTTTTTAAATTTAACTTTAATATATTTTATTTTATTTTATTTTAGTTTATTTTAGTTTATATAAATTCCTTATATTTTATTTTATTTTATTTAAATTTATTTTATTTTATATTATTTTATTTTATTTTATATTATTTATTTTGATTTATTTTATTTTGTTTTCATTTATTTTATTTTGTTTTGTTTTATATTATTTTACTTTATTTTATCTTATTTTATTTTTAATTTTATTTTATTTTATTTTATTTTTTTATTTTTTATTTTATTTTATTTGTTTTATTTTTTGTTATTTTATTTTATTTTTATTTTTATATTTTTTATATTTTATTTATTTTTATTTTTTATATATTTTTATTTTTTTTAAGTTTATTTTTTTAATTTTTATTTTATTTTATTAATTTAATTATTAAATTAAAATAATTTTAATTAAATTTAATTTTATCTGATATAATTATTTTTTTTTTGATTTATTTAATTTAATTTAGTTTTATTTTTACTTTGTATTTTATTTTATCTCAAACTATTGATTAATTTTTAATTTATTTTTTATTTTATATATTTTTTATATTTATTCAAGCATAATAATATTTCAAGAATTACTCATTAAAATAGAAATAAATTAATAATTATATATGTATACACATATGTGTGTACTGTTTACCTGTATGCTATTTAGAACTGCTGCATTTCGTACAATAAACGCCAGTTTTAATCAATAAAGTTCATAAACAATTAAACTTTTGCATATGTATTTCTTTCATCTGTCTTGCATTCATACTAGAGTATGTATGTGAGTACATTTTAACTGGTGCTATCAGCCAGCGTCTACCGCTGGCTCGCCCAAGCATCGGGTCAAGTTTATTACGTCAGCTACTTTTTGTACGAGATTGATACCTGCACACAATGCGACGAATGAGTATAAATAACGGTTGTAACTGTGGTCTCAGACATTGCAGTTCCAATATTTGCAACATGAAGTTCTACGCACTCTTTGCTTTCGTCCTGGCCATATTTGCCATGGCTTACGGTGAGTTGCAGGATTCAAAGTGTTTTAATTCAACAAATATTCTTTAAACATATACATTTGCATACAAATGAACAAGTTGTTGTAAGTATAATAAAATGTTTTATTTTTTCTTACAGCCCATCCTGAACCACTACCCGGTGGTGGCGGCGGCGGTGGTGGCGGTGGTGGCCTGAACCTCGAACTCGGCGGCGGTGGCGGCGGTGGTGGCGGTGGTGGCCTGAATCTCGAGCTCGGTGGTGGTGGTGGCGGCGGTGGCGGCGGTGGCAAATAAATCAGCCCAGCAATCCGCAGCTTAGTCTAATAAATTGTTAATTGGTTATTATTGTTTGGCCCATTTATTTTGAACAAATTATTATATTAATAAAACTAGTTTGAAGAAGGAAACAACGTATTTTTTCTTTATTGCCGACTCGGTTTTGATTTGAATGAAATACCTTCGTTATATTCCTTCGTATATGCTGATCTTAGAGTTTTTGCAAAGCGATCTAAGTAACCAGGATAAAATTGTAATTGAGGGATGAAAGGATACATACTCAACTACCTGTTCATATGTCTTTCGAATATCTGATCATAGTCCTTTTGCACCAAATAATATTGAGGAAGAGTCCTGGCAATAATATCTTACAGAAGTTGGCTATGTGTAATATTGAAGTTCAATGTCAAGGATCTTCTTAGTCCTGGATTTCTTTAATCTACCAGTAGATCCTACAAATATTTTAGTGTCTCAACTACGAATATTGATTTGGTATATGAATAGTTTTGTTGTTATTCCAACACGGGAACAAGCGACATATAACTGGCTATGCGAAAAACATGGATTTTTAAGATTAATGCCACAGACGCTCAGCGATTGTTTTTAATATTTATTTATCGACATTGCAAATGGTAACCCCACTCAAAAGTGTAGCCGTTCAAAGTCGATTGGCATGTCATTCGGAATGAAACTATCTTCGCCTTTGTATATCAACGTTATAATCGAATGTTGTGCGCCATAATGACGTACAGACGACATAGTATCCTAAGCGTATTCATGTATTTGTCGCGGAATTTGGTCCTATGTTGCTGAGAGAATAGTTCGTCTTTGTACATTCTGCGCATTTTCGTCAGCATTGTATTGATAGTATCCCGAAGATTAATTAATTCAAGTTGCTATATGTTAATCGTTCAGTTTCAGCTTTATTGTACATATCCACAGCATATTGATAGAAAAAACGCCGACACTTTAAGATGTGACTGCCCTCATTTCCCCGAACCATCTGTTTGTATGAGTAATAATACACTGAACTAAATTTTTTGTTAGTTTCGAAAGCTGTAACTGGATTTTTAATCTTCATTGAATAAAGATTACCATCTCAGGCATCATTAGCTTGGCAATCGATCCATCTTGCCGTGTCGAGAAGGATTTCGTTCTCTTCGTATATATACATACGTATATACTCTTTATTATCTCCCAGTTACTAAATAATTTTTCATAAGATTCAGGCAGTCTGGATCATTGGTCGAGCCACCTATCAATAGTTATCCACCAGCACGATAAAGCGGAGATGGACTCTCCTCTTTTAACTTGCGGTCTGATTCTGGACAGTTGGATACTGAACTAACTCAGCGAGTGCTGTACAAACTGTTCAACATGCGCTGTTTCAATATCTTTCTGGCCTAAGATGGAGATTGTCGGATAGGAATTTACTCGGTAAAACTTTGGATTCTTCCGTATCCCCACTGTCGTAGTTGTTTAAAAACAGATATGCAAAATTTCTGATGAACCGTCCTACTTTTGAAAGATGTAAATGTTTGCCAACTCAAAGGAGTTAACATACATTGACATAGCGTTCAGGATATTTTTACATTTTGGGGCTTCACAATGGACGTATGTGAGATTCTCTTAGGATCAGATAATACTACCTATCTTAACCTAACCAAGCCGCAACGAATATAAAAAACAAGAACGAAGGGTCATGTCTCTTCTTAAAATTTATTACAACAGCAAAATTTTATTTCGATAATTTTCAGTGTCAATATTAACTTGAATTCACCTCTGTAGAATACCAAATTTCCCGTTCTTGGATGCTTTTTTGACGGATTTTTGATCATATATATAAAAAAATCGATTTTATGGGGTTATATGATATAGTCTTCCGATGATTTTCAGTACCAATATTTATTTGAAGTTTGTGCGTAGTATACCAAATTTCAAGCTCTAAGATCGGTTTTCAACGGAGGTTTGACCAAAGCTTTCTATCTGAAGAAATTGGTGTACGGCGGCTATAAGTTATAGCCTTCCGATTCCGATGATTTTCAATTTTAATGTGCAGTTTATTATATATGTCCAGAATACGAAATTTCAAGCTTAGATTTGTTTAGAAAGTTAGAAAGTTTAAAATCTGAAAAATCTGTCGTATATAAACTACAGTGGTTCGGTCTGGCCGGTGCCGAAAAATCCATATAAATACATATGTAAAAATGAATATTTGTACCTTAGAAACCAGAAACTACTCATCCGATTTTGTTTAAATTTTCAGGATAGTTTCTTTGGAGCCAGAAGAGTGCCGGGAAATGGATCTGGGACCGATCTATCCGAATTCTTTATTTATTTATGGTTCGATTCGCTTGAAATTTGGTACACATGTAGCTTTGTTCCTAGGTTAATATAAGGGCTAGTTTTTCTTCCGGAAAGTGGACCTCGTCCCGTTCTTTCGCAAAGAAACTTTTTTTTTGGTTCGATTTACTTAAAATTTGATACAACGATAGATTTTTGCCTAAATTAAGAAGATAACCATTTTTTCTTCCTGGAAGAAGGAAAAAAATGAAGCCATCCTGAAAATTTGAAGTAAAAAACAGGTGAGTGGTTTCTGAGTCTATAAGAGGCATAATGCATGCAAACATTCAAATTTATATATAAAGGGTTTTCCAATAGGGATGATATGAATTCGAAGTGTCGTTTTGGTCATTTTTAATATGTCATGATCTGTAATTTTTTTTTTCATTGTATTCAGTAATGTTTACAATTTCATCATGGCGAGATATACACAAGAACAACTTGTACAAATTATTCAATATTATTATCAAAATAATCGTTCTGCATTTTAGATTTTTTTTAAGAAAATCACTTTCTCCGATGAGGCATGAAAGTGAGCCTGAGCGGTGCGGTAAATAAATAAAACTGTCGATTCTGGTGCAAAGTGCAAATTATTCATTAAGAACCATTACATTCACCTAAATTGGCAGCTTGGTGTGGATTTTGGAATCATCGGTCCGTACTTCTTTCGAAATGAAGCTGGTAGCACCGTTACAGTCAATGGAGAGCGGTATAGATCGATGATAACCAAGTTTTTATGGTCACAATTGGAAGAAGTTGATCTTAATACAGCACGTGCAACAACCAAATTATTGCGTGAAAGGTTTGGAGATTCGATTATTTAAAGAAATTGTGTCATTCAATGGCCTCCAAGAAGTTATGATTTAACTAATAGACTACTTCTTGTCAATACTGAACGTGCTACATGACATACGACTTGATTTATATTCAAAACTTAATCGATTGTATTTCATATTAAATAAAAAACATTTGAATTTCCTTAACAACTAGTGCGTTTTTTTTTTAAAGAAATCATATCACTCTTATTGAAAACCCCTATATATACATGGATTATACATACCTATGCACATATATATAATTTTATTTAAGAAGAAAATTCTACGTAAATAGTTATATTGATAACCTAGTTTCGATCACTTGTCATTACAAAAAATTCTTGGAAATGCAAATAGGCATAGTTTTTACATTATTAAATGCGTTCTAGGAATACAAAATACTAAATTTAAATAGTTTTAGCTGGAAAAATATATATTGCGACAAATGCAAATTTCTTATCAAGTTGAAGGCCCTTTTCGGCGCTGATAATTGACTTATATGGCTTCAGCAGTAGAAATTAGAATTTTAAATACATTCATTGACAAGCCTACGGTGTCTCTAATTATAGTTAATGCACGAGTATGTTAAAAAGCATTCACTTCGGGTTTTCCGCTGATATCAGCGTGCGGCGAAGTGATAAACAAGCGTACGATTGGGCCCTTATCAACCCGTAGTTTGCCCCTCTATCTGCCCATCTTTTTATGTAATAACCTTTTAAGTGTTTATTTCACATGAGTGTGTACGTATGTATGTTTGTGTTTCCATTTCACAGTTGTAGTGCATTGCTCTGTGCCGCTCGCGTCACTTTGCAACGTCAGATCGTTTACCGCAACTGATTAAGCCCACGAAAATCCCCAATGTATTTTGAATATGAAGAACGTGTGCATTATTATGATGTTCCCAAATAAATGCATATAAAAAGCAGGCTCGTATAAAATATCATATCACTTTAGTAAAGCTGTCGCATTAAAAACAAGTGAAATATGAAAATCCAAATACTAATAGCAGTTTTCTTCGCCGTACTTGCGCTAGTTAAAGGTGAGATTCGTAAATGAAATGCTTTCGCTCCTTTAAGTATGATTAACTAATTTTTATTTCATTTTCTTTCCATAGGTGTACCAGTGCCCGGTGGCGGTGGTGGCGGCGGCGGTGGTGGTGGTGGTCGCGGTTGCAATTGTGAACGTGGTGGTGGTGGTGGAGGAGGTGGTGGCGGCGGTGGCGGTTGGGGTAATGGCCCAGGCGGCCCAGGTGGTCCTGCTGGTCCGGATTGTGTGCGGCCGTCATGGATGCCGCCATGCCCGCCATAAATAAGGGAAATTTTCTGCACAAATTTTCATACCAAATTATTTAACCCAATTAATTATACCTCTGCATCAGACTTAATTTTATACGAATTGAATATAAGATCCTTAAACTTATACATATGTATTTAACGAAACGTTAAAGAAAAAGCTTTAATTAAATTATAAAATAAATAAATAAGAATTTACCACAAATTATGCGTGTGTATTTCATCTTGAAGATTAGGGTGCTTTCAGGTTCTAATACTCATAAGTCCAATGTCGTTGAAAAAAGCTTGCTGTTGTTGTAACCGCAGAAAAATTTCCCAAGTTGGACTATTGGGAATATTGCGGGAGTGACAGTCCTTGGCCGGATAAAAATCCGGGTCGTTCCGGTATAAGGACCTGACTGTCACGGGAACTATTGGATTTTAGTCGCCTCTTACGACAGGCATGCCTTACTGCGGGTAAATTCTTGAACCCCTAGCCCGCAGGAAAAAACCACCTTCTATATGCTTAGATGCAAAGTTCCGCGTGCGAATGTCACTTCCAGAAAGAGAAGAGCTAGCTCTCGCTTTTATTCTTTGATTAAAAGTATCCTTAACGATCGACGAGATCTATTAATTTAGAGCAACGAGTCGCAGGTATTTCTCATGGAAGGAGGTAATCATTGGATGAACTTGAGTCCGAAATGTCATTAAAGATCTTAACTTTTGACCAGAGATTACAGTAACCAGAATTTTTCAAAAATAACAGCAAAAACGACTTAACTGTTCCTGTTAGCCTGCTCTTTGTGAAAATGTTAAGCAGTCATCATTTCCCCACTAATGATCACCACAACTTAATTGTTATATTGCATATGAAATTTGCACTAATCCTACATGAAACAAAGATCAGTCTTGCAAAGAGCTGCAAAATTGGTGTTTAATTTGTAGGGAGAATGCGCAAATGCCTGCTTACTCGTTTCTAATCGTAACGTGAACATTTGCAGTCGACTTCCGAACCTTACGGTGCTCAGAAACACGACAGATGAAATCAATGCGTTGTTCTACTTCTCTTAATGCAAGCATCATGCACCAATTGGTAGCGTGGAGTTCACACAGTAGCTATATTAGTGGGGATCAAGGAATATCTAAACCTCTGACGTGCTTTGGGTCCGGCTCTCGGTTGCAATGCCACTTCAAATGGACCTAACACGAGATCAACTTTGTCTTCAATTAGGTTTAAACCACAACCACCACGATCCATAGCACCAGATTTTGGCCTTTGAATAAACCTCGCAGACGACTACTAGTTGAGTTTCTATATAGATCTGAGCTGGTGACTCGTATATATTCTCTATTAGATGGAACACTACTGACTACTTTCCGTCCATCAGTCCAAACAATTCCCAAACTCCCCAAGTTTCTAAGATCCCAGTACTTAGGCATTGGGTCAGTACATGCACTCAATCCCCACTCTCTTTTCCAAACATCCTGCAATGATGAATGATTAGTACACCATACGCCTAAGGTTTTCTAGATACCCCTGTGTACATATTTATCTGATAAACTTCCATCTTGCAGCATCCTTACTCAACCTAAGTGCTATGGCTCGCCACGTATCATCAAAATATAATCAAATACTGCTTAAATGTCAATAAATACACCAAGAACATATGTTAGTTATTGAAACCATCGCTTATCACGTTCTGAATATACATCCATGCATCCTTGATACCAATTCATAGAGAACGAGAAACTCTGAATGGACTTCACTCAAGAAATGTCTTTTCCTATAAACCTATTTCTGGCAGAAAATAAAAGTCTCTCATAAAAACCCTTTGGAAAAGCATCACCATCAGTTTCGACTAATTTGTTACTCGACACTCAATATTTTCGTCTGGTTCGTTATTTCCCACTCTCTGCATATTATCGTCTTTTCCCCTCTCTTTTTGACATGGTGAAATGAAAGGTCGCATTTGCGATCGAACTCGTTTACGTTGTTAGAAAATGTTATGATGCGCGTCATTCAACGGCGGCAAGTGAGAAAGCCGTCAGCGGTGGAAAATAAACTTACTTGTCAGTTCCAATACATACTCGTTGATGTTATAGGCTAGAAAAAGATTCACAAACAAAATCTTTTAACAGAAAATTTCCACAAAATCAAGGTATACTTTTATAGATATGAAGGCGTACAGTGATGTGGAAAAACTCTAGAGCACCGGGATTTGCAATAAGAGCTAATTTTCTACTCTTCTTTTTTAGTTCCTCGCAGCAAGTTTTTAGTAGATCAGTCAGTAATTGCTTTTCGAAGATCGTACAAGTCGGAAACTTGGAAAGAAAAGACTGTGGAGTTTAAATATAGATTTTCAGTCGTTAAAGCTAAATTTTAAGATTTCAAATCACAGAAAAGATTTGATGAAGGTAATGGTTAGATACTTGTCTACCATGGGAAGCGATAGTGTTCTGTTTTGTCTCGGAAAACGACAAAGTAGCATAAATTTTAATTTTTTTTACATATAATGAGTTATGAATATTTATGAAATGGCATAGGCCGATGGCCGCTTG
This sequence comes from Neoceratitis asiatica, assembly GCA_030068015.2. Classification (NCBI taxonomy): domain Eukaryota; kingdom Metazoa; phylum Arthropoda; class Insecta; order Diptera; family Tephritidae; genus Neoceratitis; species Neoceratitis asiatica. The sequence continues at coordinate 80,330,507 of CM061525.1, read as the reverse complement.
AAGTCGTCATAAGACTTCAGAGTACCCTCTAATATTCCGTTGTGGCTCCACAGCGTAAATCTGTCTCCGGTCAAAGGTTTTTTTGAAAAGTTTTTTATACCCAGAGTTGTTAACATTTTAGTTTTTTGCTTAAACCCATAACTCTTGGCATCGTAGGGATCTTATCCGATTGACTGTCTGGCTTCATTACCATTACAAAAAATATCCCTTTCAAAGTATATAACGCACTGTGAAATCAACTTTTTCAAGACGTTTGATAACGCATGAGATTTTGGATCAGAAGTTTCATTAATCTAATGAATATAAACTAGGTTTCCTAGAACTAGGTAGACAGTTAGGTGAGGGTGTTTGACGATGTAAATAAAAAGTACGCCTCACTTAGCTCAGAAAAGGTCATTTTGTTACAACGACAACTTGTTAACTTATGAATATGCTTAGACTCTACAATAAACCTCAGTAGTTCGCTCATCCTTGACGTCTACCACCTGCTAAGGATCATTCAGAAAACACCAACCCAGATAAATAAAACCACTTCTACGTAGTGCAGCACAGTCATATAAGTGATGAGAAGTTGTTTCCTACGCATCATTAATCTAACGGTTTTTATAACATCTCTTGAAGGAAGCTCCTAAGCTTTCAGCATGCTCTTCCATGAGACAATGGAATATCAACAATTTTATAATTTTTGAGATATCTTCTCTTTTGAGCCAGTAAAAGATAATTTCTTGCGGTCCACTCTCGGCCACGCCTGCTTGGATTTATTACAAGATAATTCGACTGTATAAAAAGAGCTTTAGTAGCAATTTTTCTATACTTTAATTCATATTAATGACTTAGTTATCTCAAAGAATCTGCTTGTTCATAGCTAGTCTAGCAAATTCATGTGTTTTGAAGCTCTCTTTGTATGTTTCTGAGGATAAGAATCCAAATAAGAAAGCGTCTGTTCTGTTTGGCTATTTCCATAAGAGATCTTCAAGAGACAAAAAAAAATTTTAGAAATTTTTAGAAACATCGAAAGACATAGAAATTGGCAAACCGCCATCTTCAGTGCTTGATTTCGTTCTCTTATTATTTATATCGGAACGAATTTTCGTCATCCCTTGTCAATTTTGGTTTTGTAACAAACCGGTTTCGGCAAACCGCCATCTTCAGTGCTTGATTTCGTTCGAAAATGGTTTTATCATGTGTCATGGACTGCGCTAAAAAAATTTGTCACCATAAACTCGTTCGTTGGGTTCACATATTTTTTTCTTTCAAGCGGAGGCATGAGCAAATATAATTATGAATTTACTTACTCGCATGTACGTATGTGTGTTCTGGTATGTTATTTGCAACCGTTATTGGCATTGTTAGCATGTGGGTCGTGCAATCAAATTCTCCGAATTATTTCAGCAGTTAGGTGTTTATCGTTTTTTGACCCGATATATATGTATGCATGTGCTACATATATAAGTACATATTTATGCATGCAAACCTGAACTGTCGTGTGGCTTAAATAATGTTGTGTGCTGCACACCTTTTTCTTTATCTCAATGCGCTTCGGGGGAACTACAAAATCCGACAATGAGAAAACAATGATAATGTTGTAGTTTTCTAATGCTTAACATTTGTATAAATTAAATAAATACTTAAACGTTTTCATGGAATTGAACCTGCATAAATATTGCATTCAATTATCCACATAAAAATTGTTTTCTGTTAATTAAGTGGTTCTTTAAATAAATAAAAAATTGATTAATAGTAAATTTAATGCTATAATGAGTAGAATCGATGTTTATTGGCTCAACTTATGTAAAAAACATCACATTTGTTGTGGGAAATGCGAATGAACTTTTGTTTACATTAATTTTTTTCATACAAAAAACGTTTACTCACAGTTCAAGAAAATATTGCGCATTCAACGCACTTGTATTGTTCAATACAAAAGAGTTGGATATGTTTTTTAATTTTCAAGCAAATAACCTGAGACATAATTGTAATTTAAAGTTCAATATCTTCATTGAATATGTAATTAAGCATAAACATAATGCCACACAAAAGTTAATTATTTTACAATAAAAGATTTTCACAAGAATATTGTACAAAATATTCAATTATCCATCTTTTAGATTTCACTGCAACCTGGTTGTAATGAAAATAAAGAATATTTAACAAAATGACAGTTCACTGAGCTTGACTTAAGTATACGATTTGTTTACAAAAAAAAAATAAAATAAAATAAAATTAAAAAAAATTATATTGATCAACACGTGTGCATGAAAGTAAGCCAGCTGTGAGGAAGCTAAAGCGTACTGATTTACATTTACATACTTATGTAAATAATTTCAGTATATATATATTTTTATTTTCGAAAATCGCTATTGTATTTCACAGTTGTAAAATACTATTCTTCAGTAAAAGATTATGAAAAAATTTATCTGAAACTGCTACAGCCTCGCGCATGCAAACTGATATATGTACATACGCAGTGACCTCCGAAACAGTAGTCGCAACTAAGATTATTTATCTTCTTTATCAGTTTATAAATTGTTTTTAAATCATTTTATTTACATACTTTTGATCTTGAGCTTGAAAACCAACCCAAACCCTGTAAAATATTGCTTTAATTAGCTATGATGTAGTGTGTTGTGGTCAAAAATTGAAAAACCCCTCGGCTCATTCGTTGCCAGAACTGCATAACGTAAACATTTAAAGGGTTCTGAAATACAATTGGATGTTTCTGAAATTTGTTTCAGATTTATCTAAGGCTAATTAAGCTCTTTTTCAAAACTATTAGTGATTTTCGAAAATACAAATGTAAAATCTGAAGCTTATTCGGGGGTCCTTAATCCGTAAAACCAATCTGGATGTATGGAATACAATTAAGGGGTTCTGCTTGCGCAATTGGCATCCATAAAATATAGCGATTTCAATCAAAAATCGTAGAAACCTCACAGGTGACAGGTCACTTTTGACACTGCCTTAAAAATGGTTGCTTTTTGGAAAGTAGTAGAAAGAGGAGTTAAAATAATTTTCGTTTAGCCAAAAAAAAGTAAAAATGTATGAATATTAGTTTTTTATTTAAACATTTTTATGTATCTTATAATTTTTATACAAATATTATAAACTTTTAGATGAAACAACAGCTTTTAATTTAAAATTGGACTTTTAGCTATATACTTTGTTGAAGAATATAAGATAAAAAATGAAAACTTTCGGAAAAGGATAGTAAAAAAGTATTCAAAAATAATTAAAACATTTTCCACTAATATGGACAATTCATCGTAATTTAAAAATTATTCTTTCATAACCTTTTTTATATGCTACAAATAAATACCCCTTGATGGGGAGGCACCGTGTAGAAGTCCCCGCAAGCAGTGAACTTTTTTCAATGCCTTTCACCTTGGCATAGTCAGAAACGATTATTTTATATATGGTTGAAGTTGCTCACAAGTTCCGGTCTTAAACCAATTATCCTCTGATTAGCCAAGAAACACTCTTTTGGAGGCGAGTTAAAGTGAAAACGGGTAGGGTTGTATAAAAATCATTTTCCAATGTGTATATTCAATTTCTTTTTTTTTTTTTTAATTGCCATTATTTTCCATTTTATGGCAATATAAACTGATAGTTCAATCTGCATGCAATAAGCTGTGAGCCACCGTAGCTTACAACACCGTTTCGTTCAGATATGAGGATAAAAAAATTGCCAAAGAAAGCATCCCATAGCGCACATAGCTTCAAATAAATATTGGTACTGAAAATCATCGAAATCGAATTTTGAAATTTGCTATACACTTGAAATCTTCATAAAGGTATAAAGGCAGCACTTCTTTCTTGTTTTTTGTTCAATTAATTAAATCCTTTTTTTCATAATTAAATATTTTGTGTTGCAAAATATATATTGACTTTATATATTATTATATAATTGAATTTATTATTTTCCTATAAAGTATACCACACGGAAGATTATAGAATGCGGGATTTCACATTGTCGCTGCCATGAGTGAAAGCGCAATTGCACAATGAGAAGCCAATAAATGAATTTTATTGTTAATTGATTTAAGCAGTTATTAATATCAATAAGAATTGGTAAGTTAAGTACCGTTATTATTGACATATGTATGTATGTTGGCGTTTGTTTACACCAAGGAAATTTCTACAAACAAAGTATACAAAAAAATTTCGCCATAAAAAATAATGTTACGAAAATATGCCTAAACATACATATACACGTATATATGCACTTGTGAGTTGTTTGCTTGTTAAATGGCAGGAAATGCATTTTATATGCTTTTTGAATTATCACTTGAGTTATTATGTGCAATGTTGAGTTTTATTGTTGGCATTGTTTTCTGGGTCACCATTCGGTTCGGTTATGACAATTTGCATTGCCTGTCAATGCATTTTACGTTTTTATATGTACTTCCTTGAAGTCTTTGGTTGCAATTATCAACATCCAAATCTTTAAAACAATTTTCATGCGTAGGCAAGATAAATAACTGAGTGAAGATGATATTTTTGTAACACAGTAAACTGAGTTCTCGGTGTACCTATGTAACGTCATCTTTACTTTTGTATTGTACGTCATTCTCGTCATTTTGTTGACGACTTATTGTGTATTGGAAACAATTTGTAAAGCTTAAATGAAATATGATATAGATTTTCTTGATTTTTCTGACCCTTTTAAATGTAGATCAGAATTAAAAAAGAAAAATGTATTCTTTGAAAAAAAGAAAGCGATCTTGGTTAAATACACTCATTTCTTGTTAAGTTGCCACCTGGCCACACCGGCCAAAAGAATTTCAGCAAAATTTATATTGGCAGGTTTTTCGAATGTAAGTCAAATCGACCAGGATCTATTTTGAATTCGACGTACTTATTTTGAGAAGAAGCCATAAAAAAAGATTTGAAGAATAGTTATTTGAACCTACGTGTGTATAATACCAAAATTTCTGCCCTTGGATGCTTTTCTGGCAGAGTTTTGAGCCCAAACCTCATATCTGAACAAATATGTTGGATGTGGACTGTATGTGGACGGATTTGGATAATTTTCGATACCAATGTGCAATTCAATGTCAATAGAATAGTATGATCCCAGATGCTTTTTTGAAGTGTTTATAACCAAAAATCAACCCAAAATATCTATAAAAAAAATTTAGATACCAGTTGGGGATCAAAAAGAAAGACAGAAACCAGACAGCCAGACAAATGGGGCTAAAAACATCAAGACGCAGACCTGCAGCAAGCCAAAAAAAGGTTTAGCGGTTAGAAAACGCCAGTTATATATATTTTTTAATATCATTAATCCTGTACTTTAATGTTCCATCTTAATAAAATTTTCCGTAAAAGTTTGATTTCTTTTTACGGCATTATTTTCTTCTCAGAAAAGTCAATATTTGACATAAAAAATTTATATTTTTGAATTTTAATTATTTTGAAAAATTGATTGAAATATGCATGATAATTTTATGACGACTTATGAATAATAAACGTGCCCCAAGCTGCTCGATATGCTAACTAGAACGATCCTAGGCTGCCCTTTACTCTGAAATATATATCCATTCTATGTCAGTTCATTTCAAACCATGGGCGCTTCTCGAAAATAATAAAATTTGTATATTCAAACTTATTTATATGCCAGATAAGGGAGGGTAAATAAAGGTAGAACCGAACATTTAATAGGCGATTGATATATGTATGTATGTATGTAAGTTTTTAAGTTCTGTGTACTCGGGTAACGAGCAATGCGAGAAACTCGATGTTGGTTCATTACTCAACTGCTCAAAAGTTTGTTTACAATTTTCTGGCTATTGAACAGTTCGATCTGCAGAAGAAAAATGTTCAATTAGATTTGTAAAAAATTTCTTTAAAATTTTAACGAGTAAAGAATATTGAACAGATATAGCTTCGCTCAAATGCTCGGGCTTATGAAAATGTTTGAAATAAATCTTGAGTTCTATTAGGGGCAAGTGATCAAAGCTGTAAAAATCATTAGTCATTGGACTAACAAGTTTGTTATCAGCTTTATAAATACTAATGACAATTATATACAATTAAAAACTTTAAGCAGGACTTCCCGTATAGTTTCACCTTCTTTCCAACCGTTATTTTAACAATGCCAATAATATATCTTTGAGTCACGTATAGTCTGTTACAAAGTACTATCCAGAAATAAATAGTAATAAACTAAATAAAATAGTGTTCCCGACCTTTGATTATTATTATTCAACAAAATCGCTCCAAATCTCCATCAAAATTTTAAAATAAGTGACATTGTTTTTCTAAGCGAGAAGCTGTCTACATACTTCACCTCTCTTTATTGCATCATGTATTTTGAATTCATCAAAATTATACATTTTTGATATGTGGCTCATTTGTCTTCTTAAACTAACTAGATCTATTTGATGATTTTGTTCGTCAAAATTTCTTTGGCGTTTCAATGTTTTTTACACTTTGCATAAATAAATTTAAAATTTTTGAAAAAATTGTGAGAAAAAAGTTTTTGTCAAAATACTCGAAATGCTCGTACTCGTGCTGCAAAAATTTTCGAGAAATGAGCAATGAGCAGGTGTGAGTTCTCATAACTCATATGCTCGCACTACTCGAAATCTTTGAGTACCGTGCCCTGAATATAACATTTCAAACAGTAGGAAAATGGTTGAGATAATCAGGGCTGTTGTAAAATCGGATTTATATCGGAATCGGAATTAATAATGTTCTATGTTCGAATTCGATTATTTAGCGAACTGAGTGTATGGCGTTTCCATTCAGCGAAAAATTTAAATCGAAAAAATCGAGATACTAGTTTTCTAGAAGTTCTCACTTCAGACAGACAAGACCTAGTCTGGATTTTTAATTGCTGAATTATGCCAATTTAAGTGTACGCAGCTCATCGTTCTATCCTCTAAGTATCCGTCGCCCGTACGTATAGGACCATAAATCTTTCGTAAAGTCTTTCTCTTGAAAAGTTTTTAGGATGTTACTATGGTCCTCTGTACCCTTTAGCAGGCCTCTACACCCTTTAGCAAGACGATAATTATGAGCGACTTGTAGAGCTCAGCCTTTGTACATAGAGAGACGATTTTACTTTCCAATCGCATACTCAGTCCAGTTAGATGATGCTGTTGATATTGATTCCTATGTAGACGAAATTGTCTATGATCTCGAAGCTATGACTATTGACGTGGGAGCCAAAAGGATAAGTGGGAGCCGCTCACAACCAGATTCATTCTCTTCCTTCCTTTGTTCAATCTCAAGAAAAGAGGATGGGAAATTTATAGTAGTTTACGCAAGGAACGAAAGTTTTTGATTGCCATTCACATGGGATTGGAAGAAACGATTATTTTACATATAGTTCAACTAACTCACAACTTCCGGCCTTAGACCAATTATCCTCTGTGCAATCTCGAAACACATAATCCAGACACCACCAAATATGAACAAAACATGATTCAGACAAAAAATGCCTACAAAAGCCCAGACAAAGTATGCAAATAATTTAAAAATTTCGCTATTTTCAAAGAAGAATTTTAAATTTATTGGCTCCATAGTTGTATTTAATACAAAAACTTTTTGTGGAACGTTCCGTTCGGGGGCTGCTTAGAATAAACTATAGATCCATTTGGTTCAAATCGTTTCAGCGGTTATAAAGCGATCTACCGTTATCGTTATATCTGTTTACATATGTGGTGTCGCGATGTACTATCTGGATTTGGAAATTCGAGATTATGTAATGCTCCAGTTACTCTTCTATTTGTTTCTAACATTCCGAAATAACAAGAAATTCCTTTAAAAAAGTGCATTCTCGTTTGACTTAAAAATGACAAAAAAAAAAAACACCGACAGTTAAACAGCTTAGCTTGGATCAAATATTAACAGTTACAACAACATACAGAATGGACTACTATACTAGTTACCTTCTCGGTTTTGATTATTAACTAAGAATCCACATTTTTTTTTAAATAAAATTAGATTTATTCAAAGTATTTTTAATTTTACTTTATTTTGACACAGTTTCCAACAAACAAGTTTTCTCTCGTAGATCTCTCTCCTTCGTGATTTAATGGCATTGGCTTGGACTGATTTTACTTGCCACCGCCACCACCGCCTCCGCCGCCGCCACCGTAACGACCACCACCACCACCACCGCCTCCGCCCCCACCGGGTACAGGTTCCGGATTGGGCAGAGGATTTGGATTGGCTGCAAATAATTAAGAAAAAATTAAACATTTTGTATTTAATAAAATATCAAGTATAAAAAAATCGTTCACTCACCAAAAGCCAAAGCCAGGATCGCCAATATAACTGCAAAGAATGTATACAACTTCATCTGGAAGATGATGCGAAGACAATGATTTCACTCATTGTGGGAGCTGCTTTTATATGCCAGTGGCTTTCAATGCTCTTCAAAAATCAATCAGAAAATTTTTTTTTGGTGGGAAAACCAAAGCAAAAGAATATTTTGTGGTGCATTGACGCTCGTTATCACTTTCGCGCGTGGACATATATGTATGTATATGTACGAAGAATGTACATTAAAGGGCAATAATGTACTTCCCCAATCCTGTTTATGGGCTCGTCTGAATCTCACTTCAAATATATGAATGAATATATGTAAGAGTATCACATTATTGTTATCTCATTGGACATAGTATACACATACATTTACATAAATGCATTATGTGTGGACATAATTTTATTTCTTTTAAATTATGATTGGTTGATATTTGATCATCGCTCAAGTCAGAAAACCACAACAACTCACTTCGTCATACAATTTACCTACATATGTACATATGTTTTATGTTTATTTTTGCGCGTTTGTTATAAATATAGTAATATAGAGGTATCTTTATTGAACTTTATAATTTCACATCTTCCAGATAAATATTTATTATTCATATTAAAGCACAATCACAAATCTTACTATATTCATATCAGCACAATTACATTTCGAAGATATGTACTTGTATATTCGGATTGGTAAGGCCTATGGGTTTCTTTATGGCAAAATCAATCGACATTCGTTATACTTTTATATCACGAATATGTATATTCTTTAAATATTTTCAATATTTAATTGGCGTAGGTGCCGCTTATGCGAGTTAACAATGGAACAACACTAATTTCTTTTACTTAGCGGTTTGGCGCCAATGGAAGGCACCAAGTAAAGTCTGGAATTTCTTCACATGATCTTTCCTTCAGATTGGAGATATTCTTCCTCTGTTTCTGACAGGGGTAATGCAACTAGTTGTGTATTTTTACGTAGACGACCGACCTATCGTTTTTTGCTGCCAGACTATATATCGCCTTGTTCTCAGGATAGTTCTTGGACTAACGATATTATTCTAATGTCATCAATACACGAGTGTAGCTGTACATTCGTGAGTGCAGTGCTTACACCAGTAAAGACGTGTAGACAGTTTCTATTTGTGATGTCGAAGGGGGCAGATCCAAAGCCATAGTTATAAGGTTCGATCAGTTCGTTAAATGTGGATTTTAGTCCTTTAAACAATACAATAGATATGACCTTACATCTAGTATTGAGAAGACTTATCGTACTAAATACTTATAGATAGGGAAGGTTACATACACGACGATTGTTGACGTGGTCGCACCTCCAGGACGCTCATCGTCATCAATATCTTCTCGGCTTTCTGTAAAACGCGTATACTACTTATAAACACTTTTTCGAGAAAAAGTGGACTCACCGAATGCCACAGCCAAAATTTCAAGTGCCTTGGAGCACTTTATTCCATTTTTAACGCAAAATTTAATAAATATTCTTTGATCCATTTCTTTCAAAAGTCAAAAATCGAGGAGCACACAAAAACGTGACTAACCTCTTCTGTTGTCAAAAACAAACTATTAATCGAAGCTGGCTTCTAATGCAAGCACATCATAAACATATGTGTCCGATTAAAACAAAAATGAAATATTCGTATTATTCAATCATTAATAGGATTTATCGGCGATTTATAGCAACACAGCCTCTTTTGGGAGACCTGAACGTTCGGTGTCACTTGCACTGGTACGACCACAACAGAACTCAATAAACCACTTCCTAAGCATTGCTGATGCAGACTCCCATGGTATTTATTAAGTATTTTCTTGGTTTCGGTGATGGTTATGCAAAAAATTATTCTTAATCAGCACATGAAATTCCCTTTTTTCCATTTTTGTTAAAATTCACGAGGTCATCTGCTTTCAATGTAAATGGCGCAGCTTGCTTAAAAATTTATAGCAGTCTATTAATCGATAAGAGTTGACGGAAACAGTGTTGTATTTACATGAACTGCGCCGCAAATTCAAAAAGTCACTGACTTATCAAACAGCTCTCGAATTACAAAAAAGGTAGTTATGTGCTTATTAGCAACACCCACAATGACGGCCTTGAAATCCAACTTTTTGCGGAAAACGTATTTATGGTTCTTTGCGCGTTGGCAACGGCGAATACAGTAGGCTGTGGAACGATGCGTTGTACGAATTACCCCGCGAAATTGGCATACGCTGGCTATGACATGTACTTCAAATGATGAGTGTTTATTTGATGACAAGGGATATTTCGTCTTGTCTTCGCTTCGCTTCTTTATCCGGTCTATAGAAAGCATAACTCATATGCCAGTAATTGTAACAGATTGTATTTTGTTTCTTTAGCTCTGCAGCTCGAATTATTTACTCCAGCTATAGATTAAAGAAATCACATGAAAGTGTATCCTTGTTTGCTTTCGAACTGCATGGCAACGTAGAGGTAGTTCTTTTTTCGCGCTATCGCCGGTATGAATTCGAGACTGTCGATGCATTGTGCATTAGTAGGGATATGCAATTTTTTTTTGGACTTTGCTGGAGTTAGTTGTGCAGAACTCCCCCGTATAAAGCTATTTTTTTTAACGATAATCTGATTGTTTGTTGAAATAAGAGCATTCGAATTAAGGATTTTTTTAAGGTTGAAGCTAAGTGCAGACTTCACATATGAAAGATCATTTGAGATTCTTTTATGTAAATTTATTGCGAAATGGAAAACTCGATTGCTATGATTTTTAGTGTCAATATTTATTTAAATTTATTGAATGGGCGATCGCATTAGCCGAGTGGTTAGTATTGCGTACTACAATTTGTAAGGCCGGCCTGTGTTGTGTCCCGGTTCGAGCAACATCCAGAATTATAGAGAATTATTATTTTTTAATTGCATTCGCCCCTCGGCAGGGAATATCAAGCCCTACAAATTTATTTCTGACATGAAATAAAAGATCCTCATAAAAACCCATCGACCGTTCGGTGGGGGCTTAGAATAAAATGTAGGTCCCTTCGCTTGTTGGGGAAAACATCAAGAAGCAAAGTCACAAATTGAAGGAGCAGCTCGGTTGAAAATCGCTGCAGCGGTTACAAATACATACTCGTTTATACTTACTAAGTAACCAATTGAGATTCCTTTATGTAAATTTATGGCAAAATGCTAATCTATTTCTCTGATTTTAGGTGTAAATATTTCTTTGAATATACGAATGCAGAATACCAAATTTTATACCCTTTAGAGCTTTTTCGGTAATTTTTTTTTTAACTCAAAACATAATAAAGGAACGAATCAGTTGTACGGGGGCTATATAATATAGTCTATAGTACATCGATCTGGTCGTTTTCGACAAATGATTAATATTACAAATATACAATCGCATACTAAGATTCGTTAAACTATTATAAAAACTCGGAGACTAGTTTGCATTTAAATAGACGGACGGACAGGCAGACGGACGAACATGGTTAAATCAACTCAGCTCAGAATTCTGATACGTTCGGTATAAATTTTGGTGGGTCCATTATCCCCTCTCCTACTGGTAGTGTCATACTTTGGACTAAAGCTAATATACCAATGTACAGAAATGAAAGATTAAAAAATATTAATATATCGAAATACAGTGTCCGTATATACTTATATATGCATATAAACATATGTGAGTATGTATATGTTTTTATAAAATAAGCAAAATCTTTTTAGGTTTTCAGTTCTATTTTATTGTAATTTTATTTTCCTGCGTGTCTAACGCCCATATCCACCCGGAAGGCCCGGCGCACCATATCCGCCGCCACTTCCACCTCTTCCACCACCATATCCACCAGGTTGTCCAGTTCGACCGGGCCCCCCACCATTGCCGCCGTTACCCCCGTAACCACCACCAGCTCCTCCAGGACCACCATAACCCCCCTCGTTGCCATCATAACCACCAGCACCGCCACCATATCCACCGCCTCGTCCACCCACACTACCATAACCACCATAGCCGGGTCGACCCGGTTGTCCAGCAAATCCGCCTGCTCCTCCACCATAACCACCATAGCCAGGTTGACCAGGTTGTCCTGCACCGCCACCTGCTCCTCCACCGTAACCACCTCCACGACCACCCGAGCCGCCATAACTACCATAGCCAGGTTGACCAGGTTGTCCTGCACCGCCACCATAACCGCCCGCGCCACCACCGCCGTAGCCACCATAACCACCAGAGCCTCCAGCGCCACCATATCCATTACCACCAGGCTGACCTGGTTGGCCATAGGAACCACCGCTACCACCACCACCTCCTACCGGCGAACGTTTCGACCGTGGCGGTCCCACCGGACCTAAAACAGGTTCATAAGCCGCACCGCCATCATCATTTGCATGTATCACATCATGCGCTGTAATTAAAATACAACACGAAGTAATTATAATTAATTATAGTGCAAAACTGTTTCTATAAATATCTCTGTACATAAATCTAAATATTTCATTGTGCCTTACTGTTCGCAATACAACAACTAGCGACTAACATCAACGCAACCGCCAGCACAGCCGACGAACACCCAATACTCCAGCGCCGCATCTTCGATACCTTTCAGTAGAAATACAAAGCTCTGTGCTCAACTAATTACGAACGACGAGTAAACAGTGAACGTTTCAGGCAGATGTTTTATATATGCCGATATTTTTATTTTTTTATTTACCCTCCCTCCGCGCATCTAGCGATAAGTGATTCGGTACACCCAAGTGTTCAGTTGCATTTTTTCTATCAGAAATTTTTGTCGAATAGTCGCTGAAGCGTGCGAAAATGATCCCAGCGAGCTAATAAAATTTGGATCAGGTTCTTCATCAATTTTTAGTTATTTTCTTGATTTATTTACTTTTGTGAACAAAAATAGATGTACGATTATTCATTCATTTATTCATGCCATTTCTCCACACCTTAATGCATCAGGTATGCACGAATTCGTATTTATAATCTTAATTAATTTGTACCCTGTAGGGAAGATCATAAGAATAGTTTGTGAAATTTGTGAGTGAATCAGCAGAATAAAAATAAAGCTTCAGATCTGCAACACCAACTCTTGACTGATGAGTAATGCAGATGGATGCACTTCTCTCTCTCACTCTCTGAGAATCTTCTTTTTGAGACGAGGCAAACGCAACATTCGTATTTCTGATAAAATATGGTGGCATCTTCAATATATTTGCATACTAGAAGTGTTCTTATTTTAGAAAGACAGAAGAGCAAGCGCTATCTTTTGGTTCCAGTTTTCGTAGTCAAAATCAGTACTACAGATTTATCAATCACAACCGTTCGCAATATCTAGGTTTCGTAGTTTCTTAAGGTATAACCTTTTTTGATTAGTTTTGGATTGTTTTCGAAAACTTTTCCACCACACATTTTTCTTAATAATCGTTAATAATATGGATTGAAATGCGAAGTGGGTTCGAATTTCTTAGAAGCTTTTGAAAAATTACAGACAGCGGTATACCCGATAGAAGGGTTTACGAGTTTATCGGATATTGTAAACAACTTTTGCAACGTCTAATGTTTCCATGCCATTTTTGACTTTGGCTCATTTTCCGTAATAGTACTTGACATCTGTAGTTTTTCTTCCATAAAAAGAAATAACGCAGAAGTGCTAACATTTATTTCTTTTCCTTCACTTGCCTTTGTCCAGAAAATATATATATTAATATAAAATCAAGTCGTAAGTCATGAATATCACGTTCAATATTGATTTCTAAAGCTTGAAGAGAGTCTGATTTATTGCTAAAGACCAAGGACTTCAAATAACCCCACAAGAAGTAGTCTAATGGTGGTTAATTAAAACTTCTTGGAGGCCATTCAATGTCGCAATTTTTTTAAATAATCGAATCTCCAAACTTCCCTCGCAATAGTTCGGTTGTTCCACGTGCTGTGTGACATGTAGCCCCGTCGTGTTGGAACCAGATGTTGTTAAATCAACTTCTTCCAATTGTGGCCATACAAAGTTTGTTATCATCGATCTATATCGTTCTCCATTGACAGTAACGGTGCTACCAGTTTCATTTCGTAGGAAGTACGGACCTATGATTCCACTAGACCAAAAACCACACCAAACTGTCAATTTAGGTGAATGTAATGGTTGTTCATGAATAATTTGTGGATTTTCTTCGCACCAGAATCGACAGTCTTGTTTATTTACCGCACCGCTCAGATAAAAATGAGTTTCATCGGAGTAAACGATTTTCTTAAAAAAATCGTTATCGTTTTCAAGTTGTTCCAGATCAAGACACATTAGAAATAGCCAAAACGACACTAGAAATCATATCATCCCTATTGGTAAACCCTTTATGTATGTATGTATGCAAAATATTGTTCCCTTTGTTAGTGGAACCTATAATATGCAAGGGAATAGTGGTAAAGTTAATTAAAAATACTTTATAATTTACGGAAAGATAACAATAGTAAAAATGACAGAGTCGGGATTTATGACTAAGAGTTACGAATTCACTAGGCCTTCCTATAAACTTTGGAAAAAATGCAATGTTACTCATACGCAATGACTGCGCAGTTAATAATAATAATTGAGTTTAAGGTGGAATAAGTAGAAGTGTCTTTTCATACTATTGCTCAGCGCTCTTGCATAGCTTTTAATATTCGATGGGTCAATTCCTTATATGATATAACTAGCATGTTTTCTTTATATTCCCGAACACACAAACCCTGAAAGAAATATTTTATAAACCAACGATTACTGATAAGTTCCATTGTAAGAGTCTAAAATATTGTAACGTTTTTCTTCAATACCCTTGATGATTTCCCAAATCCTTCAATCCAATCACTGGATTGCTAAATAAATCTCCTAAGATTTGCTCGTTTGGTCAGGAATTTACTCAACGTTTATTTTGTTATACAATAATTACAATTCTTAACTATGCCCAATGGCTTATTTTACAATTTTTTATGACACACAATTATTTTCTGCTTCACACAGCTTATCCGTTTCCAAAACATGCAGATCACAGCAATGTTTACTCCATTGCGTTTCCTACTCGTCTCTTTTTGTGATAGCGGCTGCCGATCTTTTTATACCTGAAGGTGACCCAAACATTCTGTTCACGCGCTCAAGAAAAGGCTTATTATTCGTTTGCCTGCGGTAGCTGCAGCCGCTCCGTTTATCCTTAACGACTGGGAATTTCCTTTAAACTGTCGACCCTTTTGTTTGTCCTTGGTAAGGGTAGTTTGCATCATACTGGTACTTCTTTTGCCTCTCCTTTTTATTTGGAAATCTCGTCACAATGCTACTCCTTTTGTCTGTCCTTCGTATTTGGAATTTCCGTTACAATATTTTTCGACGATTTGATGATTGACCGGATCTGCTTGGTAATGTTGTAGATATTAGAATCCTTTTCTCTATGATTTTTTCTATTTTTCATAAAAATTTAAATTCAATAGATGTTTCCAGAAATCACTACAGCCCAGTTTGATTACCTCTCTGTTGAAATCTATATACCCTTACCATCTAAGGACAATTGAAAAACAATTTAACGAAATGAAACGCCAGTGGCATCTCTATGACGCTTACGTATCTTTTGGTCTTGCTAAAATTAAAAGAAGAAGAAAAAAGGTAAGATGCACTAGCATTGACTGCTAAAGTTTCTTTTTGAACTTATTTTAAATTTTGCTTGAAAATACCCAATATTAAGCATAAATACACGAAAGCTCGTAGTCAAATGAATAACGAATTCATTTTTTTAGAAGCCACACACCTCAACTTATATCACTTTTACTTTCTTACACACATATGTGATTCTCCAATATATAGAAGTCTTTCATACATACAGTTTGTATTCGTAAGCACATGTAAGAGTAACATGAAATAAGTTTAGATCGAACAAATTTGTAGGTAGGAAACAACAATGTTTGAAATACATGTGATCAATACAAAATTTTGCATATCTCAAAATTTATTCAGGGAAATCCAATTTTCTTAATCGCGCACAATGCATTATCAACCTTTGTAAAGCTGATAGAGAAAATCCTTATGGACTTCATGCGATGGGTAAAAATACTCCCAACCCAAATTTCAAAAGAATTAAATTTGACGAACGGACGCCGGCAAGCAAGAATTATATATACAAAGGGTGTTTTTTTTTTTTGGACGTGTGGTTTTCGATGAAGAAGTATATTTTTGGAGTTGGTATTTTTAACAGAATTTACTTGATTTATACTCAGTTTGGCTTGCCATTTTATAATGAACAGACTTGCTCCGGCACAACGTTTGCTAATCATGCACTGTTACCAAAAAATGAAGTTTCTCGCGCTGCGTACAATATTCGTTCGACATAACTATATATCACAGTCGGTAATTAGAGCAACGATCGATCGATTTCACACCACATTTACCCCAGTGGATAATGGGCTTGCTCAGAGACGCCATACAGTCCGCACCGAAAACGCTATTGCTGCTGTGGAGCTGAGTATCGAAGAAGATTCGAATGTATCCATACGCGCAACAATTGCAGCAGTGCCTATCCACTTTTAAGTGCGTCGCATGTCCTGTGAATGGGCTCAAAACGAAAAGATCAACGGTCCCGATTTTCACAAGAAAATTTTGTTCAGCGATGAAGCTCACTTTGGGTTAAATGAGTATGTTAGTAAACAAAATTGTCGCGTTTGGAGTGACTATAGAGCCTTGATTAATATATTTTTCGTGCCTGAATGAAAGGATGTTGATTTGGGCGACCTTCGGTTCTATATAAATGGTGCTAAATGCCATACAGCCAACGAAACAACGAATTTATTTAAGGAAACTTTTGCTGAGCGCATTATCTCGCGTTGTGAGCCTATTATTTTGTGAGGTTATGTGAAGTCACTTGTCTACACAAATAATCTCGAGACGATTGACTCCTTGGCAGAGCATATTCGATTCGTTATTGCTGACATTTGAATCCAATTGCTGCAACAAGTAGTCAAAAATTTCACTCTGCTGGGATTTATTCGAGCCAGTCCCATCGGTCACTTGGCCGAAATCATTTTTAAAACATAGTAACAAACCTTTAGCAGCCACAATAGCTGAGTGGTTAGCATTGCATGCTACAGTTCGGAAGGCATGGTTCGAATCCAGGTTCGAACAACAGATAAATTTTAGAATATTTATATATTTGGTGCTTTGTAACTGCTGAAGCAATTTTCGGTCGAACTCCTCCTCCAATTTGTGGTTTTGCATCTTGATATTTTTACCAACAAATGGAGGGACCTACAGTTTATTCTAAGTCGCCTCCGAACGGCAGATGGAGTTTTATGAGGATCTTTTATTTCATGTCAGAAATACACCCAGAGGGTCTGACATTCCCTGCCGATTGGTGATATATATTTTCTATAATTTGGATGTTGCTCGAGCCTAGGCGCGAACCCAGGCCTTCCGAATGGTAGTACGAAATACTAACCACTCGGCTATTGCGGCCGCCAGTGGAATAAGCGGGATAAGCCTCCTAAATATCTCATACAAGGTCCTATCGACATTGATTTATATATATTGCCGCACTGCAAAGTTAGTTATGCTTTCTCTAGGTTAGACAAAGAAGCTAAGCGAATGGGTCTCATGGTAAACAAGGATAAGACGAAGTAATGCGTAATGACATCGGAACTACGTATTGATGCCGTTATTATGTCCATCGAGTATCTAAAGATTATTATTATGGTCAAAGACGAATCCCCAAAAGCCCTTACCGCAAGTTTTTGTATACGTATTTCCAGGTAGAAAGATGACTCCGAGTGTATCGGCTTAAAAAATTCGTTCG
Source organism: Neoceratitis asiatica (assembly GCA_030068015.2). NCBI lineage: Eukaryota > Metazoa > Arthropoda > Insecta > Diptera > Tephritidae > Neoceratitis > Neoceratitis asiatica. Next base: position 80,312,461 of record CM061525.1, on the reverse strand, counting down.
ATTGTTGGTGTTCACCCTGAAGACTTTTGAACGCCTCGCCAGTTTCTGTTTTAACGTCAGCTCGTTTGAAAAGGTCTTACAGCCTTCGAACTCTAGAGAAACATTCGTATTTTCATCCCACTCACCGCTGATAATAACTCATTGCTTTTTGGTGCATATGTAATAACCTCATTAATTTCCCATTAATATTAAATGTAAACACTAATGATAATAGAATTTTATCAACTTGTCACTTGAAATTGAAACGCAAATATATCATTCCGAAATGATTCATTATTATTTGGAGTATAAGAATGCTTTCGAACTGTTCTTGTGGAATATTTACGAAAATGAGAATACATCCATTACTAATAACTTTACTGACGCTAGTATACTCGTGCCAAGCGCAATTTGGCTTCAGACCAAATTGTCCTTTCGTTGGATTCAGTGCCTTCGGCCGTCCTGGTGTTAACGGTAGATTTGGACAATTTGGTGGTGGTTCTTGAGTTTTTGGTCAGAACGGATCATTTGGTGGCATACCGGGAAATGGTGGCTTTAACCCATTCTTACCTGGTGGTAACTTTGGTGGTGGTTTTATTCCTGGAGGTTTCGGCAGTGGTGGATTTAGAGTCTTTGGACATGGTGGTGGTGCCGGAAATGGCGGGACAACCTGGTGGGAATGATGTTGATGGTGGTGGAACATTGGGCCCAGGAAACAATGGTCCACTTGGCAGTTAAAAACAGAAGTCAGTTTCTAACTCAGCGTAAAAATGTTTTATAAATATTGAAAAATAAGGTGGAGGAATTGCATGTGTCTGAGTAGAGGAATTGTATTTAGAGATATGTTTGTATGTACTTATAATGGCATTATTTTTACAAAGTTTAAGGACGGTAGTGAAAAGAAGGCCTTCCATTAATCAACCATGTTTTTCTATGTGAAAAAAATAATATATTTACATTTTTATATTCAATTATTAATAAGAAAGTCTTCACAAAGATTATGATACTTCCGATTAGATACTATTGTTCAGTGGTGGTAGGGTTTCTTACACAAGAGTCTACTTATAGTTAGTGGCGTATCAAATGCTCCTAGATTTTCGATTGGTTTATTTAATTTAGAACACGCTTAGATGAGTCACCATGGATCATGTTGCACATGGACATAAGTGAATAAGATTTTTAACTTATTCTTGTGGGTTAGAATCACAATAATCGCAATAAACGACGACCGAATTCACAAAGAGCACGATACAGTCCGTAACTGTAAGGCCGAAACTCGCTCCATCTATTACAAAGACCCAATTATAAATATAGTCGAATTAGTTCAAGGTCCCAGAATAATCCATTAGCATTGTAATTTTCTTCAGTCTGAGCCACGTCTTGTTGTCAAAGTTGGTGAGGCTACAGATCATTGTAGAGATTTAAAAGTATGGACTTTGGCACCAATCTGTCAACTTGGCATTTGACTGTCAAACTCAAGATTTGACTGTCAAATATAAAATCATAATTGCTGCGTGTAAATTGACAGGAAAACTCGTCCGCACCGTCGTAGGAATAAATACAGAGACAATGAAATAATTAACGAATAACGGAAAGCGCATCAAAAATGGGAATAATGGAAGCGAGAAAAATTTAAATTGTGAATAAAAATTGTGAATAAATTGCGAAGAAAAAGGCATAAGGCGTGAAACAGGAGAGGTTGTTGCACTGCAATATTCAATATTGAGAATTTATAATACAAATTTTTTGCTATATTTATTGAACTTTGAATTATTCAAAAAGTTACCTTATTAAGCTTTATTATAAAATAAAGAGTGATCCGTTTCGAGGTTCCCTAAATTTTTAAAGAACAAAAAAAAACACACGAAAAAAAAAACAAATAGAATATTCATTATCGTTTGACAGAACATTCTTTAGCATTTATTTTTTGAAGATGATCTCTTTCAAATCTTGGCCGCGACTACGTCTCAGATGGTCGTTGTGTCCAAATTTCGATGACTAGTTCGGGCATTTCGGCTGGTAATTGGCGAAGGTCTGATTTGAAGCGGGATTGTCCACATCGATTTTAGACTTTACATATCCCCAATCGACCGGCCAAAATATGAAGTTATCTGCTCACCGAAGTGTTCTCTCAATAAATCCATTGATTGATGCGGTTTGTGGGAAGTGGCGCCGTCTAGTTGAAACCAAATGTCCCGGAGATCACGAGCTTCAATTTCAGGCATCAAAGGCCGCCATTGACGGTTACGTTCTCAGCGGCATCATTTTTGAAGAAGTATGGGCCAATGATTCCACTGGCCCATTAACCACACCAAACCGTTGTTTTTTCTGAATGAAATAGCAGCTCTTCAGGTTGCTCTTCGTCCCAAATGCGACAATTTTATTTACATACCCATTGAGCCAGAAATTTGCCTCATCGCTGAACAAAATTTGACTCGAAAACATCGGATCTTCTTGGAACTTTTCAAGAGCCCATAGAGTGAAGCGATGAGAATTTTCAATTCTCAAAATCTCTTCAACGATTGGGTTTCCCTTTTATATTTATGCTGTAAATTTTTGAATTACTTTTTATGATTTTGAATAAACTGCATTATGCTTTACTTTCTAAAACGCTATTTGAAACAATTTGAAATACCTACCTGGCATCCACCAGTCCTACCCACCCCACCATGAACAAAAATTTTCATGCCCGGGTTTAGGCAAAGGGAAAGAAGGAAAAGAAATTATATGGAAAAGAAAGATATGGAAGAAGGAGAGATCTGTCCGCTCAGGTGGAGTCCTCCCACCCTCTTTTCGTACTCTATTATGAAACCATGGGTGCCGCGCTGACTCCTATTAATTTGCAGCACCCCCTAATCCTGACCACGTTCGTTTGTCTATTTTTCCAATAGTGTAATCCGTCTAGTCTAATCTACGCTCTCACGTCCCCATTTTCACCCCATGTAACACCCACTCCAAGAACAAAATTACCTACTCCTCCATAGTAATAACCTCTTGCTTAAAAAAAAAAAATAATTTAGACTGACAATAACCTTCATTTGTTTATTCTACTTTATTAAATTCACATAAAAAAATTCAAGCTTCATTATAATAAATATTGTCTAGACTCTATGAAAAAAATATGGAATAAAAAAATTAAATAGAAAGAAAATTCACCTTTCTTAATTATATTAAAATAATTATCGGATAGGTAATTCACGAAAAATTTCTGAATTTAAAAAATTTAAGCAATCTATTTGTCTATTGATTTTTCTTTAAGGTAAGCTCATACTTACTTTAACAATATTGTTAATTGGACAACACTAACATCTTCACTTCTTATAAACGCGCAACTTCAAAAAAAAAAAAAATTATATGTAAACACGTTTGTGTATTTTACTCGCGTATTAAGTTAAATGTATGTAAATATATATATGTATGTAAAGTTCTCAGCACTCACCTTTTCTTGTCCCACGTTGTTGGTACCAATAATTTGAGAAGAATCTTTTTTTTGCTAATCACTCACACGCTTGGAGAATAGTTTAAAAGAAAAACAAACAAAAAATGGATTTAATGACTGAAGAAAAAATATCAAAGAGGTAGAAGTATTCAAAAGAAAAAAATAATTTTGAATTAAATATGAGAAATAACAAAAATATTAAAGAGAGTCTGGTATAAGAACCAAAAAGAAAAATTAAAAAAAAAAATGACAAAAACTTATATGTAAAAAAATTTTAATATGGTGAATTAACCTTTCACAAGTAAAAGAAGATGATAATAAAAATCAAGAAAAAATTGTATAAGAAGATAATTGTGAATTTGAAATTATCATAAATCAGAAATCTAAAAAAATATTGAAGAAATAATTGAACGCTAATTACTGAAAAAATATTAGCACGATAAACCATGTATGATAGTTGAGTGATTAAAAAAAATCTTCAAAAAAAATTATGTATACAATCTATATGTTTGTACGTATATATATATATATATATGTATGTATATATATATATAAACGAAAATTCTACTAGTGATCATATTATTTAAGATTATATGAGTGGTTGTCATATATGTATGTCGATGAATATGTACGTGTACATGCCAATGCATATTGCCTGACATAGTTATATTTCAAATTAGTTAGGACTTACCTCCGTTTCCGATTTTTTTTATCTTTGTAAACTGTGGTACACTGCCCAATTCTCCAATGTTTCACTTTTACCTCACTTTTTTCACTTATATATATATATATATATATATATATATATACTCTCACTGAATTCCACAAAAATCACATTCACACAACCATACTGCTTTACCTACCAAAGGGTTTATACCCTTGCCCTGAAAAGTAGGCATCATATTAGTGCCTTTTTTCAGTTAGACACATACACATAAACACATACACACAAGGCTGTCGTTACAAGATGCTGCACAAGCTCACTTCACCATCTTATGCTGATAAGGTTCAAGATTTGAAAGTTTTATTACCGATTTCAAACATTAGTTACATACATAAGAACAATAAAATATTTCTATTTAACCAAAAGAATGGTCATATCTAGCACCACCGCCATTTTAATCACCAGCACCGCCTCCTTCACCAATAAAACCCCCTTGAGCAAATGGGCCACCGTAACCATTACCACTGCTACCGCCACCACTACCACCAGGACCATAATAACCATAACCACCATTTCCGCCTGATCCACCAAACGGTCCATTCGGTCCATAGCCACCGTAACCATAACCGCCGGTACCATCACCACCGCCGCCTCCTCCACCGCCTCCTCCGCCACCAAAATACTGGGCTGGACAAACTAGGAAGTATGCGAGGAAGATGTTTAGGAATAGTAACAACTTCATTGTATAAATTTTCGCAATTATTTCACTGCATTCAACGCCTATATATACCGAAGCTGGAATAAGAGCAGTAAGTCACTGGTAGCTGAAAATCTGTTTTGATAATTTTTCAATTATTGAACTTAATTTTTGCGAGGGATCTGCAGTTTCAATGAAAAATGTTTACAAAACTCGCGTAATTTAAATACATGCATATGTATACAAAAGTATTCAATATGTTATAACGGGTGATCCATTTAGATGTTCCCTACTTTTTTTAAGAAAAAAAAAATACAGAAAATTCAATTTTAATGGGGAAAGTTTCTTATCATCCGAAAGAACATTCTTTGGCATTTATTTTTTGAAGATTATCTCTTTCAAATTTTGGCTACGGCTACGTCTCTGATGGTCCATCCGTTGAGTCCAATTTTCGATGACCCGTTCGAGCATTTCGACTGGTAACTGGCGAATGCCACACGTGATGTTTTGCTCGAAGGCCTGAATCGAAGCGGGATTGTCCGCATAGATTTTAGACATTACATATCCCCACAGTAAAAAGTCTAACGGTGTGATATCACACGATCTTGGTGGCCAATCGACCGGCCCAAAACGTGAAATTGTCTGCTCACCGAAGTGTTCTCTTAATAAATCCATTGATTGATGCGATGTGTGGGAAGTGGAGCCGTCTTGTTGAAACCAAATGTCGCGGAGATTACGAGCTTCAATGTCAAATAGTCGGTTATGATCGCACGATAACGGTCGCCATTGACGGCAACATTTCTGAAGAAATATGGACCGAGGATTCCACCAGCCCACAAACCACACCAAATTGTTGCTTTTTCTGGATGAAATGGCAGCTCTTGAATTTCTTCAGATTGCCCTTCGTCCCAAATGCGGCAATTTTGCTTGCTTACGTACCCATTGAGCCAGAAATGGACCTCATCGCTGAACAAAATTTGGTTGGAAAACGTCGGATCTTCTTGGAACTTTTCAAGAGCCCATAGAGCGAAGCTATTTCGTTTGGGATGGTCGAGCGGCTTCAGTTTTTGCACAAGCTGTATTTTGTATGCTTTCAATTTCAGATCTCGACGTAAAATGCGCCAAGTCGTTCTATATGCCAGTTTGCAGCCGTTCCGAGTTGCAGCACCGAATCGACTCTCCGCGTCCGTCGTGTACACTTTCAGCTACTGCCGCTATATTTTCTTTATTGTGTGCTGGCCGTGATCTATTTGGTCGAATATTATCCAATAATGAATGCTGGATCTCAATATGGGTGATGTTGTTGCAAATAGTACACTCAGTGGGCCGTAAGATGAGCGAAGCGCGCGAAACACATTCTTTACAGAACGTGAATTTTGGTAGGAAAGTTGAATGATTTCTAAACGTTGTTTAGGCGTAAGTCTTTCCATGATGAAATGCCAAACAATACTGAACAAAAATGACATAACGAAACTTGGATCACCCTTTATATGTTTACTTTTTAATTGTACGAAACGAAACAGCAATTGAGTTTAAACATGAAGTGTTCTTGCTCAATGATCAAATATTTTTCTGAAACTAATCGCGATGCAATTAGCGATTAAATATTTAGATAGGAAAAATTGCACGAATACAGGGTCTGTTTTGTTAATCAAATAATTTTCAGACCTCCACTAGGAATTTTAAAGACTATTATTTGATAATTGATCTACTCTTGAAACACGGGCTCCTAAATCAATTACCATGTATATCACTGACCAATGATTTCTGTGACAAAGCATAAGCATGAATCGAAGAACTATAAATCCTCAATGATGAAGAACAAGACTTGGATGTAGAAGTCCACGTTTGAGTGAGAGTGAGGTAATAAGTAATAATTTTTGAGTAGGGAGTACGAGTAAATAGATAAGACCAAAAATACCATTTATATCACGTTTATTCTGCTAGTTTACATTCTCATTATAATAAAAAAATAGAACGACTGATTTTGTCTTACAACGGCGGATGTGAAGGCCCATCTGAGCAGAAGTAAAGCTTATGTTGACGTAGGAGCACCTACTTACGCTTTATCCAGCATTAGGGAAGTGATATGTCATATGTGCAAGTTATCAGTCCTGCAGTTCTCAGCAATTCTGTTGGGGTTCGATACCCTTATAATTTTATTTTTGAAATAAGTCAACGCCGCAGACAGTGCCCACAAATATTCAATAACAATCTTAGAATCCAATGCAGTAATTGAATATTTGGATTTTACCTTCTTACCTTTCAGAACAGTTTCCTGTCTAGGATTCTCTCTAAATACTAAATTTTATACTTTATAGTCCATATGACAAGTTCTGTTCATGTCACAAATTCTACTTTTTTAGAATTAACGGCAATACCAGTTCTGGTTGACCTACGAATAGCTGTTGGCATTTCCTGAGGAGCTTTTATTTAATGTCAAAAATTCACTCGGGGTTTTGACATTCCAGAAAAATCCAAATAATTTGTCAATAATAAAGGAGAAATTGCATCATTTTTACATATCAGCTTAAGAGTTCTCTACAAAATATGCTTTCCATATATCATGCAAAAAAGGGCAACTACATTTTCAATCGGGTCAGAATTAATTATAATGAAAAAAATAAATCGGATTTTATTTTTTATTTTTTGACTAACTCTAGTAAAATTGTCGAAATCTTAGAAGTGAGAAAGTAACTTCGATAATGAAAAAACCCAAAATTCTGACAACTTTCACAAGAAACTGTGTGCAACTGAACCGTGGGATTATCGATCATTGAGCATTCTACCTGTACCATCGCCTCTACAGGCGGGACTTAGATCTCAACATAGTTCTTCTACTGCAATGATGAAGACACTCGAGAATATTAGGGAAGAGTTCGATTCTTATCCAGCTATCTTTTATATAGGACCCAGACGGTAAAGAGTAAAAACACGTTTTTTGAACGAAGAGGTATTGTTGCTGGTGTTCCTAAGGGGTCGTTGCTTGGGCCTTTATTACTTAGTCTCTTTGTTAACGATGAATTATCTGTTTGTCGATATGTAAATAGCTGTACATATGCTGATCACATACAATTTTACTTGTTTAGTCGCATGGTTTAGTTGATGATTTGTGCTTTAAAATTAGTAGTGGTTTGTTAGCGATAACTGTAAGGGCTCGTAATAATTACTTGTATTTTGATGTAAAAAAGTAAGAGTATTATTCACCATGAAGGCATTCCTGAAATTTTTATTGAAACCAGTGCTCTCATGATAACTAACAATATTAAAAAAACTGAGATTTATTATAAATTCCACGCTTAGTCCTTGCGATCATCTAAAAAAAAAATGTTCGTAGTGTTCTGCTGTGTATCTGCGGATTTTACACCCAAGAATAAGTGTTGCGATAAAAAAGTTTGACATTTTTATAGGGAAATATATATATAAATAAAATTTTGGGATTAACTACCTTGTATTTGTAATCATTTTGATGTATTTTAAAAAGCCTTGGTCTTAGACATGCAATATTTGTTTTGACTCTGAATAAATGAAAAATAAATAAAAAATTAAAAAATATAAATAAATAAATAGATAAATAAATAATTAAATAAATAATAAATAAATATAAATAAGTTATTGATCTCACGTGAGAAGAACCAACTAACAAAATTATTGCAATTTTTTCAATCTTTTTTTAAAATTTTATATAATTTTTAATAAAAAATATTAACAAGTACAATTATTCTTCAATGGCACTTATGTAAGCAAACTTAAATATTTTTACTGTAAAAATAAAATTTTGTTATAAGTTAACACATACATATGTTCTTAAATAAATATGTATAATTTTCACGAAAATATGATCAAATTTTGCTGATAACAAAATAATAATTTTCAAATAAAATATTATAATTGCCGGAAAGCACGAAGCACATTCCATTGTATTAACAATTTCGTAGAGATCTGTTTCGTACTATAAAATTACATACAGCACATCTGTCGATCCAGCTCACCAAAGTCGGGCAATTTTACTGAGTATGCTAAAAAAATGTAGATAATCGACTGGTTATTCAGAGAAACTTACTATATTACTCACGGTAGATTGTATACCTTGTACGGACCGTCATCGAAAACATTTTGATAACGTGTTTTGTGGATTATGACTTTAGGGTACTCACACCGTACTAAAAAGGAAATGGTAAGTTACTATAACAGATCAATTGGAAAGTCCCCGGCCTAACCTTCAAGAGATGCATGTAAAATTTTGACAGTTTTCGGATCGTTAGTTTGTAATTTATAGCATTTTATGCAAATCAACTTTTGCTATAGTGAAAAAGTTGATAACAAAAAAACGCCGAGTTGATGACTCGGAGCAGTGTATCTTTAAACAAGCGTTTTAAACCCTCGTTTTTGCATCGATATGTGATTCCGAAGTCCAATCGACAGTCATCTGAGTGTACTGCACACGATGAACCCGCGAGGCAAAACACAACAGGCGGTTGGCAAGGTTATGGAGTCTGTATTTTGGGATGCACATGGCCTCACAAGTCAGTGACATCAATGGCAAAAATCCATGAATTGGGGTTCGAATTGCTTCCGCATCCACCGTATTTTCTAGATCTGGACCCTAGAGATTATTTCCTGTTTTCAGATCTCAAAAAATGCTCGCTAGGAAGAAATTACCGTCGAATGAAGTGATCGCCAAAACTGAGACCTATTTTGATGCAAACCACAAATCGTACTACAAAAATGGTATCGAAAAATTGGAGGGTCGTTCTAATCAGCATATCACCCTTGAAGGAAACTATGTTGAATAAAAAAGAGAATTTTGTGAAAAAAAAGGTGTGTTTACTGTGGTAAGCCGGGGACTTTTCAATTGGTCTGTTATGGAACAATTAAATTGAATAAGCTTTAAACAACAACCTATTTTACAGAATTTTGACAAGAAAAAGAGAATAATAAAAACTGAAAATCAGAAAGTCGTCTATAATAATTTGATAAAGGGACTTGGGTTGCCAATATACTCATGTTCGACAAAAATAAGAAATTATTTACTGATGTAGCAATCAAAAAGAAAAAATATTTATCGTTCCAGAAACCAACACAGTCTTCTTGGAAAATGGATTGTCAGACAAATTGTAATAACTTTTTGGAAAAAAATGTCGTATGGACGGAAGTACATTTCTGGAGCTGTATGACATTCTACGCCCTTTCATGGAAAAGAAAAACAAAAATCATAGGAAAACAATTCCGTGTTTGAGGTTATGTTGGAATTCTGTGATGAAGCCAGGAAATTATTACAACCAGCTTATTTTAATTAGTTTCCACTGTCAAGTGGAGTAATTGAGGAAATGGCTCCTGGACTCGAGGCGATTGGATTCCTACAATGTATGGGAGCTAATGGTAATTGCTCCCATTGAAGATATTTGCAAATCTTCAAAATAGACTTGCAAATGGGGCCCACATTGTAACTAATCCAATCTAAAGAGATTCTGTGCATTATTATAGCTATAAAGAATAGTACTCCACTGGAGTTTGAAATTTTGGTATAAGGAAAATATGCTTTTATTCTATATACTCATTTAATTTCTTAGATGCCGCTTCACCTATTTTAGTGTAGATTATGTTCCTCAATTTAGTAAAAAAAAAAACTGAAATAGCCATATCTTTTCAACGTAAGACAGAGTCGAAGAGAGAAAACTTTCAATTATGCTCTTTCAAAACACGCAGGATTTTTGAAAATGCTTTCGGACACATGAACGCAAAATTTCATCGTATTGGTAAAGGAATCGATAATTCCATATGGAATGTTAATATAATTATAGAAACATGCTGTTTGCTTTTAAAGAATGAAAATTATCTATTAAATAATAAGTTACTTAAGGCTTTAAATAATAATGAGCTCAATCGAGTATAACCGAATCGTAACATGAAATCAGTGACAGGATTAGAATTCTTTACATTTTTCAAATACTCGCGGAAGCTGTATTTAAAAGTTGTTATTTAATTCAATACCTAATAAAAAATAAAGTTTGATCTAAGTAGAGGTACTTTTTTCCATAGCCTTTTTTTGACAGATCACGTCGTATCAAGTTGTCATGTTATTTTTCTTCAGTATTGCTTGGCATTTCATCATGGAAAGACTTACGCCTGAACAACTTTTACAAATCCTTCAATTTATTACGAAAATTCAAATTATGTAAAGAATGTGTTTCGCACGCTTCGCTCAACTTCTGGTCAACATAATCGGCTTACTGAGCGTACTATTCGCAACACCGTCACCCATCTTGAGACCCACGCCTTCATTATTGGATAATATTCGACCGAATAGACTACGTGTAGCACGCAATGAAGAAAATACAGCGGCCGTATCTGAGAGTGTACACGAAGACCGTGGAGAGTCAATTCTGCGCCATTCGCAGCAACTCGTACTGACGTATGGAACGATTTGGCGCGTTTTACGCCGACATCTTAAATTGGAAGCGTACAAAATACAGCTTGTGCAAGAACTGAAGCCGCTCGACTTACCCAAGCGACATCGCTTCGCTCTATGGGCTCCTGGAAAATTCTAAGAAGATCCGACGTTTTCGAGCCGAATTTTGTTCAGCGATGAGGCAAATTTCTGGCTCAATGGGTATGTAAACAAGCAAAATTTCCGCATTTGGGACGAAGGGCAACCTGAAGAGATTCAAGAGCTGTCATTTCATTCAGAAAAACGACGGTTTAGTGTTGTTTGTGGGCCAGTGAAATCATGTATGTAAACAAGCAAAATTTCCGCATTTGGGACGAAGGGCAACCTGAAGAGATTCAAGAGCTGTCATTTCATTCAGAAAAACGACGGTTTAGTGTTGTTTGTGGGCCAGTGAAATCATCGGTGCATACTTCAAAAATGATGCGTGATGAACGTAACCGTTAATGGCGACCGTTAACGCGCCATTATAACCGACTATTTGATGCCTGAAATTGAAGTTCGTGATCTCCGCGACGGCTCCACTTCCCACACATCGCATCAATCAATAGATTTATTGAGAGAACACTTCGGTGAGCAGATAATTTCACGTCTTGGGCCGATCGATTGGTCATCAAGATCGTTTGATATCACACCGTTAGTTTTTTCTGTGGGGGTATGTAAAGTCTAAAATCTATACGGACAATCCCGCTTCGATTCAGGTCTTGGAGCAAAACACCACGCGTGTCTTTCGCCAGTTGCCAGTCGAAATGCTCAAATGAGTCATCGAAAATTGGACTCAACAGATGGACCATATGAGACGTAGCCGTGGCCAACATTTGAAAGAGATAATCTTCAAAAAATAAATACCAAAAAATGTTCTTTCGTATGATAAAACACATTCCCCATTAAATTTGAATTTTCTGTGTTTTTTTTTTCTTAAAAAAAAAGAGAACTTCGAAATGGATCACCCTTTATATATATAAAAGAAAACATTAAAAAAATGACAAAAAAATCTGTTTATTCATTTTTATTATTATTTTTTATTGTTTACTCGGTCACAGTTCGTTGACAATGAATATGCTTCGATAAAAATATTGAATTAGTTCAGACATCAATTGGTTTGAGCGGAACGTGAGTTTTAGAATGGATTTGGATGAGTTTTCGTTTGGCGGATATAAAACAACTCTTTGCTATGAAACTAGATTGGTCCGAACAAGGTATATGAATCATTCCTTGCAAGTGGAAAATTTTTAAATAATCCAGGCCCTAGATATATACCTCGGCCAAAGAGTAATTTTAACTGCTACGTTGAGTCACGTAATAGGGGAGGAGGTGAATTCGAAGCTATTTAGTTTTCTTCGGGCTAACATTTTGTTAAATAAAATTATTGTTTCAAAAATAAAAAATTGTCAATAAATTAATTTATTTAACAGTAGAAAACAAATCAAGGGGTTGGAGCTGTGGTGAGGGGTCGTTTAAAAGGCTACGTTAGTTAGTTTATAGAAACTTTGACTTTAATCCAGTCAGCGAATTTTCCATCCTCAAAATTTATTTTTGATCGATTGGGTTTCCTTATTATATTGGTCTGAGCTTTTTTCTTCAGATGTAAATAAACCAAATGACGCTTTCCATTCTTTTAGACCTGTGGAATGCTCACTTCACCTTCTTATGCTGATAAGGTTCAAGATTTCAAAGTTTTATTGCCGATTTCAAACATTATTTACATACATATGAGCAATAATATATTTCTTCTTAACTATAGCCATATCCAGCACCACCGACATTTTAATCACTACCACCGCCGCCTCCACCAATAACATCGCCTTCAGAAATTGGGTCACTATAATCATTACTACTGCTATCACCACCACTGCCATTAGGTCCAGAATAATTATAAGCACCATTTCCGCCTGATCCACCAAAGGGTCCATTCGGTCCATAGCCACCGTAACCAAATCCGCTGCTACCATCGCCATCGTCGCTTCTTCCCCCACCTCCTCCGCCGCCTCCAACAATAATACCGTCTTCAGGAAATGAACCATCATAAACATTATCATTGCTACCGCCACCACTATCATTTGGTCCAGAATAATTATAAGCACCATTTCCGCCTGATCTACCAAAAGGTATATTCAGTCCAAAGCCACCGTAACCATAACCGCCGCTACCATCACCACTGCTGCCTCCTCCCCCACCTCCTCCGCCGCCTCCAACAATAATACCGCCATAACCATTACCACCATTTCCGCCTGATCCACCAAAAGATATATTCAGTCCAAAGCCACCGTAACCATAACCGCCGCTACCATCACCACTGCTTCCTCCTCCGCCGCCTCCGCCGCCTCCAAGAATAATACCGCCTCCAGCAAAAGGTCCAGAATAATTATAAGCGCCATTTCCGCCTGATCCACCAAAAAGTCCATTCAGTCCAAAGCCACCGTAACCATAACCGCCGTTACCATCACCACCGCCTCCTCCGCCGCCGCCAATATACTTGGCTGGACAAACTAGGAAGTAGGCGAGGAAGATGTTTAGGAATAGTAACAACTTCATTGTATGAATTTTCGCAATTATTTCACTGCAGTCAACACCTTTATATACCGAAACTGGAGTAATAACAGTAAGTCACTCGTAGCTGAAAAGCTGTTTTGATAATTTTTCAATTATTGAACTTTATTTTTGCGAGGGATCTGCGGTTTCAATGAAAAATGTTTACAAAATTCGCGTAATTTCAATAGATTCATTTGTATACAAAGATATTCCATATGTTATATATGTTTACCTTTCAATTGTACGAAACGAAACAGAAATTGAGTTTAAACATTAAGTGTTCTCGCTCATTGATCAAATATTTATCTGAAACTAGTGCGATACAATTGGCGATAAAATATTTAGATAGAAAAAATTACATGAATGCAGGGTCTGTTGAGTTTATTAGTAAAATATCGTAGGGCTGTAGCAATGAATTATTAAAAAATTGATATTCAGACCTCCACTAGGAATTTTATACAATTTTTGTACATGTACAGATCGTAAATAAATGGAAACAACATTCAATAAAAGTTGGGTTAGGTCGAGGTGGCTGATGCCCAACAGGTTCTCACATAGACAGATCTGTTGTGACGTCAAAAGGAGTATAAATATAAGCTAGACCACCCAACACGTTCCCGCATAGACAGGTCCGTTCTGATGTCTAAAGGAGCATAAATATACTGAACTCTAGACCACTCTTCACTTAGTGAATAGTTTAGGGCAGGTCACAAATCTGTAAATGCGCCTAATATATATTAAAGACTGTAAAATATTCCGATTTGGTATCCGAGTAATTTCAACATCACTTTGGGGGCTTTACTGAATCAAGATCTGTGCCAAACGCAAACTGAACTCGCAACATCGTAACATATGGTGGGACCAGACGGGCGTAACCATTGATGTGAAACGTTATAGTGTTAGAATACATTGCATAATAATAAAAATATTTAAAATAGCTGAATTCAAAGATTTTGTATGTTATTGAAAATGCTAAGAACTTCTTTCAGAACATTCAAACACAGTTTTAAAACCCAATACCGTAATTTCCGATTTGCCCAACATCACTACCTTGATAGTAGCAACCTCCGCCTGTAAAACTCTACAATGGGTGAAACTTGAAGCCACTGACAACGGGTAAATTTTGACAGAAGAGTCCCGTGGCGACCTTTTCTTCAAGTTTCGACCCATCCATAAAGAAGTTAAGTGCGTCTTCTTCTTGTGAAGGGATTCTGTGGGAGACAGAGCTACTCGGCGACAGCTCAAAGTACACTACTTTGGGAGAAAGCCGCATTTTTTGGCGGTTAATGACGCCCATTCAGCAGAAATAAAGCTACCGATACTGTTTTTCTTTCTTACCTCCATGGTTATCTTGCAAAACAGTTTTCTGTCTAAAGCTGTCTCTAAATATTTCAATATCTCGAATAAATCAAAGCGGACGCCACTATTGAGGGAGGGATTGATAGATTTTATAATTTATGGTCAATGTGACAAGCTCTGTTTTACTGGGATTAACGGCAATACTATTTCTGGCTGTCCAACCTTTTAGCACATATAAGTGCCCGTGAGTAAGGTCAAATATAGTATTTAAAAATTTAATGCTGATCACTAGCCCTAAATCATTACCTTGCGGTCACTACATGCCAGCTTCTTCAGCAAGTCAGTGACTACCAAGATCCAGCCAGCAGAAAAGAGGAAAAACTAATTGGTCCAAAGTATTAAGCGGACACATGAGAGCTTCTTACGGCCTTCGAAATGAAAACCATTTCGACTCTCCGGACTGTCAGTAGTTGGGTCCAAGCTGCAGACGGTGCTTAACCGATTACATTTCTTGACGGCTACCGCATAAGTTGCAATTCTTTTGTTTAGCCCGTGTTCGACTCTAAGCCATAGCAAACAGCTCAGTTGGCCCCTAACTCTGAGCTCTTCCAGTCGAAGATTTCTGGCTTGGTATTAGGCGATAATACTCGTTGGTACACATAATTAAATGTAGGCGCCCTCTGGCTTCAATTTTAATCACTGCGGTAGGAGCACTGGAAATTGTTTGACGAGGAGTTGGACCGAAGATCGCCGCGTGGTTTATCAGCCCGTCACGAAATCGTGTTGTAAGTGTATGTGAATCGGACTGGGAATCTACGTCATGAGATTGTCTAGTTGACCTAGTTGGCGGAATGACCGTGATTTCGCTCCTCGTTGGTGTACTCTTTGTTTCCACGGTACTTCTCAATTGATGATTGAGTGGAATTCAGAAAGTTTCCTAAACTCCACTCCGAAATGGATGATTGCTTGCTCTGCTTAATGAAAAGACCGAGTTTCCACTTCAGACTCGCTCTCTTAAATTGTTAGGACGTATTCACAACCGACGTCGCTGCTTTGCTCTCGCAATGGCTTTGCTCGACTGAACAAAGAACGACGGCAAGTGCCGCTTTCTTCGATGTGCAGCGTAGAATTGTGTTTTTCGCTGCATCTTCGAGATCTTCCCTCGCTTGTGAAATTTGCCAGTCGCCCAAAACCGCCCTAAAATTGCATCTCGCTCCCGCTCGGTTAAGGGTTAGGTTGACTTTCGGTCTCTTTTTTCAAAGCAGTAAAGCGAGTCATTATTCTGAAACCCTATATATCTATACTATACTTGAGTTGGGTGGCGAATTGGGTAGTTGCACTTATAACTCGCATAACCAATCGGATTGTCTAGTTGCGCCTTTATGAGTAATAGTAAAGATGGGCACCACTGGATTTATTTCACTCGCATACAGAGCTGCATTTAGCTTGATTCATTACAAGGCGAGCTCAAAAAGGTGGAGTTACTATGGCAACGAATTCAACTTTTTACATTCATTCTTCGCAAATTATTTTTTTAGTATATCTCGTTTGCTGAATTAATTATATTTGTAAACCTGAAAATTTTTGAATTCGCGGAAAAAGAATGGATAAGTATATTCCCATTATAGTAAGCTGAAATTTATTCATTAATCAATTTCTTTTTTCTTCACAGGTTTGTTGAACAATGTTCATTTGTGTGTTATAGAACTTATATATATATATGATAAAATGCTGTTGTTTTTGTTGATATTGTTTCAGCGGTTTGGAGATTCGATTATTTCAAGAAATTGTGACATTGAATGGCCTCCAAGAAGTTGTGATTTAACACTTGTGGGGTTATTTGATGTCATTGGTCTTTAGCAATAAACCAGAGAGTCTGGTTATTTAAATGTCTATATTGAATGTGCTATTCATGACATACGACTTGATTTAGTGGAAAAAGTGCTCAAAAATTGGGTTCATCGAATTCGCTCCTGCAAAAGAAGTCGTGGACGATGTTATATTTAGAACTTAATTGTATCGATTGTACTTCACATTAAATAAAAAACATTTGTGTTTTTGCTAAAGAAATCATATCACTCTTATTGGAAAACCCTCTATGTCCAGAGTAGCGCATATTGTTAAAAAGGTAAAAATATTTCAAATATCCCATAAGACACCTAGGCTCGGAAATTATATTAATATAATTATATAAATTCTGTGAAAAGCTGACAAACTTAAATGACTTCGGTTTTACGCTGGGTAACGCAAAATTCGCCCATCAACGGCCGTCATTATTCCTATCTTTAGATAAGATTCTACGTGTAGAAACTAGAACAACCTATAATTGGTCTTAGAATTTTCCTGGGTAACGAAACTTTTATAGCAATGAGCATAGTCACTTCAATATCTTGCATTGTTTCGGAGTCCGTTTTGAGTATTTATGGTTTTATGTTCTTCGTATTCATATAAAGGAAGAATTCACATATTACCTTTAAAAAATAATAGGTCAATTGGAAAGTCCCCGGTGTGACATATAGATAGAATTGGAAAGAATTAAATTCAGAAGTATTTTGGTAAATTTTAGCTTTTTGTGTTAAGCAACTTTTATTATAGTGAAAAAATCGATAAAAAAAGTTCGAGTGTTGATAAAATAATCTACGATCAAGGATTGTTACGCTAATTTTAGACGTGGTAAAATGAGCACCGAAGACG
This sequence comes from Neoceratitis asiatica, assembly GCA_030068015.2. Classification (NCBI taxonomy): domain Eukaryota; kingdom Metazoa; phylum Arthropoda; class Insecta; order Diptera; family Tephritidae; genus Neoceratitis; species Neoceratitis asiatica. Next base: position 80,294,709 of record CM061525.1, on the reverse strand, counting down.
GTGAACACAGTAGACGCCCAAAAGAGGTTTTTACCGACAAAAACGTCAAAAAAATCCACAAAATGATTTTGACCTTAAATTGAAATTGAATGAAATAGCAGACACTCTAAAGATATGAGCTGAACATGTACATCATATCATTCACGAATAGAAAGCTCTGTTTTAGGCGGTTGTCGAGCCGTATTTTGGGATGCGAATGGAATAATTTTCATTGACTACCTTGAAAAGAGAAGAACTAACTACATTTGACCGTTTGAGGAACGAAATCGCTGAAAAACGGCCGCATTTGAAGAAAAAGAAAGTGCTGTTTCACCAAGGCAATAAACCGTGTCACAAGTCATTGGATTGGGGCTCCAATTGCTTCCGCATACAACGTTTTCTCCAAATCTGGCCTCAGCGACTAATTCCTGTTTTCAGATCTCAAAAGAATGCTCGCTGGGAAGAAATTTTCGTCGAATGAAAACGTGATCGCCGATTTTGAAGCAAAGGACAAATCGTACTACAAAAATGGCATCGAAAAGTTGAAGGGTCGCCATTATCAATGAATCAACCTTGAAGGGAACTATGTTGAATAAAAAATAATGGATTTGGACAAAAAAGTGTGTTTTATTATGACGGGGACTTTTCAATTGACTTGCTACTTGCCGATTTTTGCATATAGAGGAAAACGGTAATTGTTTACAAATAAAATACGTATTTTAAAATGAGTAACATCTCGATGCCGATGGCAGCTTGCAAAATCCAACAGCATGAAGAAAGTTTTAACTATTTCATAACAAACCTTTTTTTATCTCCGGTGAAATTAACAACAGATACAAAATTTCTTAATATTTTACAAACAACTTCTTTTATAGCTATTTATGTACATTTATACGGGTACATATGTATGTAAGTTAATTTACTGTAAATAAAATGCGCAATTATCTGCTTACACTCAGCATACAGTTCTACATATCTCCAATCATATGTACGTCTGTATGTATACCTAAATTGTATGCTTGTATGACTTGTACACCAATTAGCGTTTTTTAGTTTTTTAGTCATAAACAATGAAGTCATGTGTCGCCGCAATCTTCACACTCGCTCGCTCGCTCAACTTTTGACGGCTAAACAGTGGCTTGAGATATGGCAGACGACGCCGTAGCGAACGTGAAATACCTGACAGGCGTATTTTTATGACAAATGCAAATAAATTGAACACATTTGAAACGCATTAATGCCGCTGTGGGGATGTGATTGCGAACGTGAGTAGGGCGGAGCTCGATAAGAGACGTGATGTCATCATGGGAAGGCGGTCAGCTCGTGTGAAATTTTGACAAATGCAATAAGAGTAGACCGCAAAAGTTTTACAGTGCAATTAAATATTTTTCATTTATTTTTATTTTTATTTTTACTTTTAATCTACATACATACATAACATATATGTTAATATAGTTTAAATTTTAGGTATATTTTAAACTTTGGAATTAAAAACTAGAGCGCGCAGCTGGTGAGGGATAGAAATGTTTGAAAATGGGTTACATAAACCCGTTCACATGAATTAAAACTAACAATCAATGATAGTCTTTGTTTGAAAATACTTAGAGTAATAACATTTTCCATTTTTAATTTCATGTTTTTCCCTTAATTTTATAAAACTCTCATAAACACTGTGAGCGGCAACAACACCCACAACCAACGCAATTGCCCGCTCACAGCATTAGCCGAAGATCTATAACGTGGATCATAGTAATTGGGATAGTTACCAGGTCCAACTGGCGCACCCGGATAACTGCCTGGCATGCCGGCCGCACCACCGCTATATGAAAACCTTCTGCCCTGATCATCTATACCGCCAGCATAGTAACCACCATTGCCGCCAGCGCCGCCGTAAGCATGTCCTCGACCATCTATGCCTGCATAGCCGAAACCATAATCACTGTTACCCGGCGCTCCTGGTGCTCCGGGCGCACCAGGCTGGCCTGGCGCACCGCCCCAGCCACCAGCGCCGCCATGGCCACCTTGCGCTGCAATAAAAAGTTTAAACGAAATAAATTCATAATTAATTGAGTTTGTCGCCTTCACAGTTTCCAAGAATTTTGTAAATAGCGAACTTGGATATATTTATTATTGTTTTTTTTATTAGCAATGCAAATGTGCAGTCAGCGATAAACTATGATACCACACCGCCTCTAATTCCCGCAAATAGACGGTTATTAGATTTCAAGTAAACAACATGTTTCCATATAAAAACATATATTTTTAACTCGTTTATTTGTTTTCTTTCGTTTTTTCGTTTGTATATTTCCAAGTATTTGCGCGTAATTCACCTGTGCAAAGTAAGACGCAATTCAACGCCAACAAAATCACGCCTGTCTGTCTAAGCTGTAGTAAACTTGGCTTCATCTTCCCGCTAACACTGACACTAGTCGACTAAACAATTCTCGAACTGGGCCAGGCTATTTTTGCTTTAATTTTTCAATTCACTGGGCATCAGTCATTCAACACCGTTCAGGTGACTCAGTTCGAAAACGCTCTAACCTCTCATTTTTCCCAAAGTTTACATATGTACATATTTTGTTGTTAAAAAAATTAAGTTATTTACTTTTAGTCGATAAATACATAGCATGTCTGATTAGCAATTTTCTTGATCGTAACAAAAAATATACATAAATACATACTCAATTAGCATATATATATATATATGTATATGTTGCAATTATATACAATTTCCCTTGCCAATTTACATATTAAGACAATTACATGCTAATAAAAATATATATTGTACATACATATATACATTTATTATATAATATTTTTTCTAATGTATATGTGTACGGGTATATGTAAAAATTTACATATTTACATATATTAGCATATCTTTAAAGTTTTTTTCATATGATTCAGACTTACTCATACATACTTTCACACTTTTTTTACATTTGAAAATCGAGCACACCTTTCAGTGAGAAAATAGTAAAATATTACTAATAAAAACTACAGTAAGCCCCACCTAATATGAAGAGCCTGATTGCCTTCACTGAAGCCCGTACTGTGTTCACCCTTTTCATTTCATTTAAGCAGGAAAAGATCCATCAGCCTAATTAATAATTCGAAAAACTCCATTTGAAATTCATAATTTTGTTATTAATGGAAAACACTCCTGTAGAACTTGAGATATCTGACGCTGCGCGGACTAAGATACGCATTCTCCCATCGGGAAGGCCGGGGTTTGATTTTAGATGTTGATCGGCACATCTAAAATTGTAGAAAATGAATGGTAATCCTGGCTGAAATAAAAGTTCCTCATAAATGTACATTGCACACCACAAGTTGCAGGACGAGCTCGGTCGAAAATCGCTCCGGCAGTTACAAAGCGCCAATTGTATAAGTAACACATCCTATTCAGTGCAACAAAAGAGCATCGAATGTCGCTGCAGTCAACTGATGAACTTACTCTTTTAACTAACATCTGAGAGCCCTATTAGAGGCCAAACTATAGACGCGTGGAACATTTTTTGGTAGGGAGGATGGAAATGCGCAATTACAGAGTGAAAGAGTTGGAATAGCTTGCTATTGAAGGCCCGAAGGTTATGAGACGCTGCGCGAGAGAAGTGTTGCTAAGTGCTTTTACCAAAATAAAAAAAAACCCGAAGAAGATACACTTCGTGGAGAATTTAAAGATCGGATCCAAGGAAGAGACCAAAGAGCTTAAATAAAAATGAGTTTTTTATGAGTTTTTATAAGTGAAAAATATGGAATGAGCTTTTACTTTGAGAGCAACTAAGTAGATATTAATAAATATTATTAACCTTTTGCTTTTTTTTTAAAGAAAAACTTAAATCTTAGACCCCTCTACAAATGACTTGAAACCAAACTGATTACTAAATAATATAATTTAGTTGGATCAATGGTATATTGGAGGAATGAAGCCGTTCTCCCAAACATTCAAGTTGGACCTCCGAGCATCAAACATTTCAAACGGAGTCAGGAATTTAAAGAATGTTCAATGTATTCAATATATCTGAATTTGGTGAGGAAAATTTGTGTTAAAAAACACTTGAAGTCAAAGCAGGAAAAGTATGTTGGATGCAGATAAAATTATTATTAACGAAGAAACTTTCTACTAAAATTATAGTTAGACAGGGCTGAAGAAAGTGAGAACCCTATTAGGGATATTTTAGTGTTTTTATTTTTATTTTTTAATAAATATATACTACCACAGCTTTTATATTATTTTTTAAATAATAAATAAAATATGAAGCAGAAAATAATAATATTTCCTAAATAAAAAGAGTTATAAGAGTCAAAAATCTAGCATACGGTCAAAGTTTAAAAACTAAATGGGACTCAATGGAATTCAGTTGTATATTTCATTTATCTCATGAATTAACTGAAATAAATTTTTCAAGCATGTGAATACTCTCTTCAAAACTATTTGCAAGAACTCATAGCTTTTTTGTCGCCTGAATCCTACATTCAATGTATCTTATATACATATAAGTATATATTTTTCTAAGTTTAGATTCATATCTGGTGGAAGCTCTTCCCCAAGAAAACTTCCTGCTCTTAATTGTTGTATATTAATTTTCATATTGTGGCATTTCATATATATGTATATAAACCTCAATGTTCAATTTCATTATTTTCTAATTTAAATTTGTAGGTGCAGCGCTCGTCAGCAGCCCTACTATAAGCTTACTCATTTATCTTGTTAAGCATTTTTTTAAATTTCAGTTGGCAACTCTAACTTTTTTTTTTTTTGTAAGGCTTCTTAACGCTCTTCATGTTTATAGCGTTACTATAATATTCAAAATATATCTTTTTTCTATTCTGCGGATTAGTACAATATTTTAATTTATATTTTTCAAATGCCTTCTACAGACGGTAAGTGTCTCTCAATATATGATGTGTGTTCATGTAAGTGCGACCGCATTAGCCGAGTGATTTGCATTGCGTACAGCCATTCTGAAGGCCTCGGTTCGAGTCCAGGTTCAAGCAACATCCAAAATTATAGAAAATTAATTTTTCTAATTGCGGTTGCCCCTCGGCAGGGAATGTCAAGCCCTCCGAGTGTATTTCTGACATGAAATAAAAGCTCCTCATAAAAATCCATTGGACGTTCGGAGGCGGTTTGGAATAAACAGTATGTCCCTCCACTTGTTGGTACGAGGACCTCGGCCCAAAATTGCTTAAGCGGTTACAAAGCGCCAAGTATAGATATGTATGTTCAAAAAATAACGAAAACTTTAATTTGAAAAAAAAAAATTATTTATTTATGTTGTCTCCTTCCAAACAGTCAGAGATTATGGCACTTGTGTCAGTGCTTCTACCAATCCCCGAAACAATTCTCAAATTCTCTCTTTGGGATTGCCTTTAGTTCTTTTAGCTCTTTAAGATTTTTTTTTTTGCATATAGGAGCCATCTCTGGCGAATATCGAGGCTTGAGAATCGTTGCAGTTTTTGTTTTTACCAAAAATTTCTCGTAAAAGCAATGAAGTGTGAGCAACAATTATTAACAATTTGATACCATGCGTTCCATACCTAAAACTCACACACTTTTTTACAATTTATTCCACTTTATACGCAAAATTTGATACATACAGATGTCAACATTGAAAACAGCTGAAAGTTTGTTTTATCATACTTCAGAGCATAAACATTTTTTCTTTAAATATTCGGAATCTTCAAGGCCACCATATTTCAAAATTATTGTTATTTTTGGAACACAGCTCGTGTAATACAAAAATTGAAAGAACAAAAATCCATTGCATCGTACATATGACCTTTTTTCATAACTAGTTCGAAAATTTTTGGAAAAAGTTGTGATTCGGGTTCTAGGAGCATATTGCTATTGATGCTGGTGAAGGATTTCACATGAATTTATTCCTTTCGCATAAATTGAAAATTTAAAATTTTTTCAAATAAATAACTAAATTGTTGTTGCACGTTAGGATTTGTTGAATAAAATCAATTTAAAATAAATAAAATTTGATATGTAGTTATGAAAAGCAAAAATTTTATTAAAAAAATCAAAAATATATAAAACACGAAAGTGCAATTTGATGATATACATAGGTATGTGTATGTATACAAAAGACATCAATATAACGACAACTAAGTAAATAAAAGATTATTAAAAATCTCAATAAGCACTTCAGAGCAGACAAGCATTAATCAATTGAATGTAAGTTCGTGATTGATTTTGTCAAATTAAAATTTTGCAATTACGAATTGTGAATTGCATATACCTTTGTCTGAGAGGTGCAATGCTTTCTCAATCACGCAGATACATGAGTTTGCTTACAATTGAAGGTATTTGGCCTTTTTAATTAAAATGAAAAGCATTTGCTTTTATTTTTTTTTTTTATAATTTTTGTTGGCTGTAAACACTTTCTCGAATGAGATTTTATGAAAATAAATTATTCACATTTTTAGTTTCTAAAAGTAAGAATTCATGTGAAAAATATCAGAATTCTTTTAATATTGCGCGTTTTAGCAATTTATACATGCCTACTTAAGATAGTGAAAAACAAGAAAGAACGGCTGTCTTCGGCCATGCTGAAGTCTTTATATCTTTCATGAGCATAATATATGTATTAAATTTGTTGCAAATTGCCAAATTTGGGTCAATATTACCTTGAATTTACGTCTATAGGATACCAAACGTCACGCTCTTTGATGGTTTTTGCCGTATTTTTGACACAAAACTTCAAATCTGAACAAATCGGTTGTATGAGGGCGATATAATAGAGTAATCTGATTTCGATTATTTTCACCACCACAATATGCAATTCATAATGTTTGTAGATAATACCAAATTTCAAGCTCCTAAAGGGTTTTTAGCGGATTTTTTTACCCAAAACCTCATAACTGAACAAATCGGTTGTATGGGGGCTATATGATATAGTAGTCCGACTTCGATGATTTTACGTACCAATATGCAATTCAAAACATTTGTGGACTATACTAAATTTCAATCTCCTAAATGCATTTTTGACAGAGTTTTGATCAAAATCTCACATTGGAAAATATCGATGTATTTTGGAGCTATATGTGATATTCGTCCGATTTCACTGACTCTCAGAACCAATATGCAATTTATTATGTATGTGTAGTATACCAAATTTCTGAAAAATCGGTCGTATATATGTTACAGTGCTCCGGTCTCTGATTTCGAAAAATAATCGTTTAAACGCATAGGTGCATTTGTCTACGAAGTTTGGTCAGACGGACAAACGGACATGGATAAATCAATTCAGCTCGTGATTCTGATACGATCGGTATAAATTTCGGTGGGTCCAACTATTCTCCTTCTGGTACTTACATATTTCGGAACAAAGTTAATATACCATTTCTTGATTAGGAATTTCCAATAAGAATGATATGATTTCTTTAAACACACTAATTGTTAAGGAAATTCAAATGTTTTTTATTTAATGAGAGGACAATCGATACAATTAAGTTCTGAATATAACATTATTCAAATGGCTTCCACGACTTCTTTTGCAGGAACGAGTTCGATGAACCCAATTTTTGAGCACTTTTTTCACTAAATCAAGTCGCATGTCATGAATAGCAAGTTCAATATTGACTTTTAAAGCTTGAAGAGAGTTTGGTTTATTGCCAAAGACCAATGACATCAAATAGCCCCACAAGCAGTCTAGTGGTGTTAAATCACGACTTCTTGGAGGTCATTCAATGTCACAATTTCTTGAAATAATCGAATCTCCAAACCTTTTTCTCAATAATTCGGTTGTTATGCGTGCTGTGTGACACGTAGCCCCGTCTTGTTGGAACCAGATGTCGTTAAGATGAACTTCTTCCAATTGCGAACCAAAAAATTTGGTTGCCATCGATCTAAACCGCTCTCCCTTGACAGTAACGGTGCTACCAGCTTCATTTCGAAAGAAGTACGGACCAATGATTCCACCAGACCAAAAACCACACGAAACTGTCAATTTACATAGGTGAATGTATTGGTTGGTTTTTGGATTTTCTTCGCACTAGAATCGACAGTTTTGTTTATTTACCACGCCACTCAGATGAAAGTGAGCCTCATCGGAAAAATCATCTTAAAAAAATCGTTATCGTTTTCAAGTTATTTCACGAATACATAAGTTTAAACTAATTTCATTCGTACTTCAATTATAACGTATGTACATAACATACTATGTTCATGCATACAACCGTAGCATCAAAAGCAGCAGGTGTCTTTATATGTATGCTAGAAACTCCCTCTCCCATTCTCAGCCCTAATTGAGTACTAATTTAAAAATAGTTATACATAAGTGTTTATGTTTTAAATGTCAATGTTAAGTTCAATACTGTATGTCATTCTTACCTGTATATACACGTATATACATACATATATACATAAATTAGTATGTAAATTACTCAAGGTTAATGACGGAACTTAAACTCTTAATACTTTTTGCTTGCCAAGTAATTGTTTAATAAGTGGAAATAGTCTAAACAATTACTTTCTATATAACAAGCAAATAATGCATTGAAAATTAATTCGATTCATTTATGAGAATCATATTGGAGAAAAATTTGCTTTATATTTTTTGTGTAATTAATTTGACTAAAATCTGTTTCTAATCTCAAATCATTTATTTCCTAAATAATTCATTCTACAACTTTTGGGGAGAGATATGTATATAAATGCATTGGGGATGGCGTCATATTTAGAAATTTACAAAAGTGAGAAAAGTTCTTCACTTTAATTCACATGGAAATGGCTTTTTTACTTTTATTTCAAGCAGCTCACGCCTTCCGGTCTTAGGTCAATTATTCTCTGAGTAGCCAACAAATATCCGTTTGAAGGCGAGATAAAGTGAGAAGACGAATGCCCTTGAGGTTTTGTGTAGGGTTCGGGGCACACTACATAATAAACCTGACCTGAAAGACCCGTGACTATCCCTATCACGATTTACGGTCCCTTAATTGCGAAGATGCCGCTGCTCAGCTGGTTGGTGACTTCGTAAGACTAAAGGCTGTCATTACCGTAGTGCAAGAAGTGCGATGAACGAGACAAAAGCGGAAAGAGGTGGGTCTTTGGGAAATATACTACACCGGTCATATAAAAGAGCATCAATTTGATGTTAGTTTTGTGAGTGAGGGAATGGAAAAGGCCGAGAAAAATTTTATGAAAAGATGCGGCGATTTATGGAAGGTTTCAAGACCTAAGAATTTTCATGTAAGGACCAAGAAGGTAATCAGATGTTCAGAGCTTACTGATTGTATTGAGGGAACACTTCTCAATCCTGTTGAATGGTATTGAAAGTGAAAAATCCGGGGATGGCGAAACCAAAACCCCAACCGACGACGATGATATAGACGTTACATCACTCGCTATGATGAAGTTTGAAAGCTATTGCCCGCTTAAAGAATAACAAAGCGTCTTGACGGCTTATCGGCAGAGCTATTCAAATACAGCGGCGAAGTACTGATAAGGTTCATACATCAGCTTCTTTGCAGAATATGGTCGGACAAAAGCATGCCAAATAACTGTGCTTTGTTCAATCCAAAAAAGATAACACCACAGTCGGAGCTAATTATCGTGGAATAAGCCTTCTCAATATCGCGTATGAGGTCCTTTCGATCGTATGGTGTGAAATTTACGGCCCATCGTAAACAAGCTGATTGGACCATATGAGTGTGGTTCTAGTCCCGGTAAATCAACCATTGGAAAAATTTTGGTTTTAAAGCTGCCTTCGATAGCACAATAAAAAGCTGCCTCTATCTATCCTTGCAAAACTCATACGGCTATGTAAACTGACCCTGAATAATACCAGAAGCGCAGTTAGAATTGGGAAGGACCTCTCCAGGTCTCAGATAGGGTGACTATTTATGATGTGATTTCTTCCATTTGATGCTGGAGAAAATAATACGAGATGCAGAGTTATATAGGCCAGGTACAATTTCCTAAAAGAGTGTACAATTGTTGGCATATGCCGATGATATTGATATCATTAGCCTTAAAAAACGCGCCATGTATGGGCCTTTGCACGTTGGAACGGTGAAGACCGCAAAAAGTGGAACTATGAGCTGGTCGAGTTATACAACGACATTGACATAGTTCAGCAAATTAAGAGAAAGTGGCTACGCTGGCTAGGGCACATCGTCCGAATGGCTGAAGGAACTCCAGCTTTGAAAGTGTTCGACGATTTACGTGCGGGTGAAAGTAGAGGAGGAGGAGGACCTCTACTCCATTGGAAAGATCAAGTTCAGAAGAATCTGCTTTCGCTTGGTACTTTCAACTGGCGCCAAACGACGAAAAGTGTAGGCGGTACATAAGCCAAAGAAGAATAAGATATAAATGCCTTAATTGCTACAATCAAAAGCTAACATATATACACTAAAAATTAATTATCCTTCCCATAGAAATTTCTTCGGTTATTTGAAGTTTGAACTAAATTATATCCAAAAGGCGAGAAGGAGGATGGCATTATTTGTAGTACGGGTAGTCGTCGTATGGAGAAGTTTAAGAGAGTCTCGCTATGCAGTTTTTAAACTTCGCCTAGTCGTTTGAACAGCGAAGCGGATAGAAAGGAATGAGATCTTCCAATGTCTCCCTTATGCCTTCAGCTCTACATATGTTCTTTAAGTATTAGTAATTTCCATTCCGCTCACAGTTAAGCCAGTAAGTATGTGGTCTTGCAGTTCTCTCGAGTCCTTGTGAGCAAAAATTGGGTATCCTTTCCTTCACAGCCATTGTACAATAACTTCTTGGCGGTCTTGCTGCCACGAAGGCATTCCACCTCATGCTGATCCACCCGTCAACTCACTCGGAACTTCATTGCACAGAGTCTGTAGCATCTTTCGTATTTCAGGTACTGTAACGGTTACCAGTGACCTTGTCCACTGCCTCCCTGCTGCCAATGTAATTTTCTGCAAATTTATTGCTCTAGCGTATATAGGCTGATGTTTATCATGTGGTTTCCTGTGCCCCCGGTGCTCGCAACATTAGCCTTTTTTAATCCGTCCCTGTGGACGCTTTTAATGTAGCGCGAAACTTTCCCAGATAATCTATAATTTGCGTAAGAGTATTTCTAGACACGCTCAAATCATAAAAAATATATATAGAAAAGTATGCATGTTGCAGTTTTTTTCATTTTCTTTTCAACTGCTTTCTTTGTTTATATTTTTGTTTACCAACAGCAGAGAAGCTTTAATCTAATCTACTCCAAAGAGCTGCCTATCAACAGCATTTCTGTTTGTATATACGTGTGAATGAATGTTAATTAAGAGTTTAACGGTAATAAAAATTTCTAAGAAAATCGTATTTATAATGAAAGCGTAAAATGTCGGCTGTTATCAGTAAATCAGAGGCTGCGAGACTATGCATACTTACATACATATATTCTCGAGTGTGATGAAATTTGTTAATATTATTTAATTGGAATTTCCTTTAGACGTTTCTGTTATCAGCGTACGTGTGTTGCTCTTATCAATACCTAATACATAAATATTTCTACATATAGACGAGGTAATACAATTTTAAATAATAATTTATTAATTTACTTTTAATCACTATTTCATAATTTATTCTGAGCAAATTGTTATTAATTTATATAATTTGATGACATTTAAATCGTTCTGAAATCCCAAATGAGTACTGATCTCGAGAAAGTCAACTCGAAATGCCTGTTATGAGACTAGGGGTAACTGCTAAGTCGATTTATAAACTACGTAGGACCCAGCCGTATGGATGTCCAGGCTAGCTGAAGCGATTATCGACTGGGCTTCTCCTTCATTTTGTGGTGTGCATCTTGGTGTTTTTTTCCAACAAAATGAGCCGGATGGAAGCTTATGCTAGAACGTTTACGAACGGCTGCGGATTTTTTAATATGAAACTTTTATTTTATGTCAGATATACAATCGGAATGGTTGACATTCGAAGACATACGCTAAAGGTAATAGTTTTTATCGGCGCAGGACGCTGACCTACATCTCCCCGAATTCACAATAGAAATGAACTTTTTGGGTAGGTATAGATTTAAAATTGCTTCTAGTAAGTTCTACTTCACCGCCAAACTACTATGGAGTTTTTCGATTACAGCGAAAATCTAATTCCAGCAATAAAGTCTTTTACTTTTATTTTACTGCCACTGCAGATATTCCATCGAATGCATTCAAAGTTCAAGTGTTTGTGTCCAACCGAGCTCTTTCGTTGAACTTCATCGATCCTATTAAGCCTTTCTTTTCCTAATAACCTAATGAAACCATTTTTCAAGACTCTGCTCTTATATAGGGTGTTTTTTTATAGAGGTATAGAACTTTAAGTTGGCATTAAATTTTAAAAATGGGGCGACCGATTTAACAGCTGTCAAGTGATTTATTCTCAGTTTGGTTTGTCAATTCATCATGAATAGACTCACGCCTGAACAACGCTTGCAAATAGTGCAATTTTATTTCGAAAATAATGGTTCTGTGCGGAAAACGTATCGCGCACTACGTCCATTTTATCGTCGACAAAATCGTCCATCAGAGCAGTTAATTCGATTAACCATGGAACGTTTTCGCACCACGTTTACTCTTATTGATAACTCGCATCCCCAGAGACGCCGTACGGTGTGTACAGAAGAAGTTATTGCTGCTGTAGAGCGTAGCATTGAGGAAGAGCCGAATGAGTCCATCCGCCATCGAGAACAGGAATTGGATCTGTGTCCATCCACTTTATGGAAGATTTTGCGGAAGGATCTTGGTTTGCGTGCTTACAAAGTCCAACTCGTGCAAGAATTGAAGCCAAACGATCATCAAGTAAGGCGTAGATTCGTCGAATGGGCCCAAAACGAGATTACCGTTGTTCCCGATTTTCATAAGCGAATTTTGTTTAGCGATGAAGCGCACTTCTGGTTGAATGGCTACGTCAACAAACAAAACTGCCGCATTTGGAGTGAAGATAATCCTCAAGTGTATGTTGAAACACCGTTACATCCAGAAAAACTGACTGTTTGGTGCGCTTTATGGGCTGGTGGAATCATTGGTCCGTACTTTTTCAAAAACGATGGTGGCCAGAACGTTACAGTCAATGGTGATTACTAACTTTTTCATTCCTGAATTGAATAACCATGATGTCCAGGAGATGTGGTTTCAATAAGACGGCGCAACATGTCACACAGCTCGTGCCACAATAGATTTATTGAAAGACACGTTTGGTGTCCGCCTAATTTCACGTTTTGGACCAGTGAATTGGCCTCCAAGATCTTGTGATTTAACACCGCTAGACTACTTTCTGTGGGGCTATGTAAATTCATTGGTCTATGCGGATAAGCCACAAACGCTTGACCATTTGGAAGACAACATTCGCCGTGTTTTTGCCGATATACGGCCACAAATGTTGGAAAAAGTCATCGAAAATTGGACGTCCAGATTGGACTACATCCGTGCCAGCCGTGGCGGTCATATGGATAAATAAAATTCATGTCAAGCGGATAATCAATCGTTGCTTTATTGCAACTTGAAGTTCTATACCTCTATAAAAAACACCCCTTACTTCTTCTACTCTTTTACTTCTACTTAAAAGGCAACTCATCCTTCATACGATTTTAATCATGAAATCACTCTATCTTGTGCTGACAAAACTTCTAATTGTACCGATCGGACAATTAGTATGCGCCCGACCATTATAATCTGAGGGTGCTCTGCCCAACCCACAAAAAGAGAGATCACACAACCTGTGAGATAAACCTTCTCAATATTACATATATGCTTTTATCGTGCGTTCCGTTAATGAACTGGTTGCAACTTATTAGTGTTTCTTCGGACCTGGCAAATCTTACATTGGCCACACATTCACCATACGCAAAATCCTTCAAGAGACAAATGAGAAAAGAATCCCACAGCACCTTTTCTTCGATTTTAAAGCTGCCTCTATTTCGCTATGTCTGAGTTTGATATCGCCGCAAAACTTATACGGCTCAGCAAGCTGATGCCAAGCAGCTCCAGAATCTCTGTCAAAATATGGAAGGGTCTTGATATCATTGTATAAACACCAACAACAAAGTCAGTTTGTAAATCCAACGTAGAATAACTATAGCCAATAGATGCTTCTTTGGACTAAGTAGGCAATTAAAAAGTAAACAGCTCTCTCGACGAAAAAAATCCAATCTGTTCAAGTCACTCATCATTTCCGCTGCTATAAGGGACAGAAGCATGGACCTTCAAAGCATATGAAGATTCGACTTTGGGAGTCTTCGAGAGAAAGGTTGAGGAAAGGCACGAGCGACAGATATCGACGAATATCGCAGACAATAGAACAATGTTTTGTATGAGATGTACGATGATATTGGCATAGTTTAGCGAATTAGAAAAAAGCGACTACGCGAGCTAAGTCATGTTAATCGGATGGACGGAGTACTCCAGCTTTGCGATGCAGTACCCGCTGGCAGAGGTAGAGAAAGAGTTGGAAAGATCACATGTAGACCGATTTGGTTTTACTTGGTATTTCCAGTTGACGCTAAACAGCGGGAAGAAGTAACGACTGCTAATTCAGCTATAATCGTGTAAGCAGTGTCTACGCCAAATAAGAATATTTAAATCTGGTATCGTACGGCACCGTAGTCCCGGGGAAGTCCATCAGCCTTAGAACCATTGCATCAAAGAAATACTACCTTCTATTCAAAGTCTCTTCTTCCTATTCATAAGTGATGTTCGGTGCTCATGATCTGTAGTAAATATCAACTGGTCGTGATGTCAACTTTAATCTACCTTTGCTTAAGCTCCTCAAGGCTTAGTTTCAACATTTCAAGGATTTTTCACGTTATCTACTGTGCAAGAAGCATGTGCGCAAGGCTGAAAATTGTGAGAAGATTGGCACCGTGATGACAGAATTGTTCGTTCTGTTCCTAGTTTCAATGTTAAAAAAAATTGCGCACAAAAATGTTAGAGGAGCGTTCCACAGAAAGTAGAATTATATTTCTTATTCAGCGAAACACTAAAATTAAGTGAATGTTGAAGGAACAGACTTAAATTTCTAAGGTGAACATTGATAACATCGATCGAACTCCGAGATTTATTAAGATGATAACTTCCGCCTTACAGTGAGGAATATTTTGAGGATTCTTTAAAAAAAAAACAAAAAAAAAAACGGTAGGTTTAACCCCAATACAACATGTTAAAACATCACTTTTCATCATCTTTATTATGATCACGTAAACCCCCAATAAATTTGCTTGGTGGGAGAGGCTCGGATCGCTGACACGTGCCATAAATTAATCAAAAATTTCGGAGAAAAGAATCGCAGGCAACGATTTGTTAATTAATGATCTTTAAACGCATAAACTAATGAGCACTCGGACAACAAATGTTTTATTTACCAATTAAATACTTGTAAAATAATGTTTTTTTTTATTCAAATACTAGTTCATAGTGATTGATTGTTATTAAGCCTTGAGTAAAAGCTGTCTGATTGTTGGGGTCCAGCAGGCGCCTCATTGCGCTGTATTCGTCTTTGTATAGTTGAGAGTTATATAATTTGCTAAACGTTTTAGTTAGACAAAACCTGCTTGAATTTCCACGAACTGAAAAGTAGCATGTGTCGCCCAGCTCTTCTGTGCTGTTAGAAAATCTCGTGCTGTGCGTATTAATAACCCCAGCAAGTGAGACAGCCTCCAACCGCCAGCTACAAGCGTTTGTTATCTTTTACCTCCCATCTCAGCTTTTCACTGTTTTCGCAGCATAACATCTAGTAGAGCTCGGCGTACCAGCGTAATGATAATATTTCGTATAAAAGCAGAAGTAATTGATTTAGAAATCATTGCAACAGCAACATTTACAACATGAAGTTCACTCTTTTATTTGGCTTTGTGCTGGCTTTGATCGCCTTGGCTTTCGGTGAGTGTTGAAGTGAAGATCTTGCAATCCTGCTGCAGGACATGAAAATCACAAACACATATTACTCATATATATATATACACATAATATATGAAATTACAAATTAATATTTTTCTTATATTTTCAGCCAACCCCATGCCCAACCCAATTCCTGAACCCTTGCCCGGCGGTGGTGGCGGCGGCGGTGGCGGTGGTGGTTTAGAGCAAGAGCTTGGCGGCGGTGGTGGTGGCGGCGGTGGCGGTGGCAAATAAGCACACGTGCCAGTTCCAGTATATACTCGTCGACGAAATTAGCTTTTTTAGTTTATCTTTTCTTCAATAAAAAATTATTGTCTTCATAAGCAAAAATATATGTTCCTTTTTGTTAGAGGTGTTATTTTAGACTTCCAGAACCCTTTAGAGCTTTTCCCAAGCCTATTTATATATAGAACTTCTTTTGAAAAAACCAATTTTTGAAAAAAAAAAAATTAATCCTATAATCCTTGGATAGTTTCAGGCGACCTGACATTCTCTTTTTACGGCTAGAAAATTTTTTTAAAAAAAAGCCAAGAAATCAAAAGATAAATAATTCATTTTACAAAGCAGCTGGATCCTAAAACTAAAACTAAAATAAAAAATTAATTAGAAAATCTCGAGTCTAGGATCCGATCGTATTGTGTATTTTATGCTTGGATTTATTCCTGTAGAACTTATCTACCATCCTTCTCATGCAAGAGAGATAAGTGAAATTTATTAGGAGCAAATTAAGAAATGTTGCGATATCCTTAAGAATTAAATAAAGATCTTGCAGGATACGTGCCGGTCTAAGGCAGTTTTCTCAAAGCAAAATTGGATGATTTTCAATGAACGTGAATAAAGAGTAGGAAGCGCCAACAGTTCACATTAGCAACTATTGTTTAATATAATTTCATACTTAATTAAAATTTTATTCATTGAATTTGGCTTCACCAACACCTATAGGCCATCTTTCTCCATGAAAATTTTATGTAGATGATAGAATTTTTTTCACATCACTTAAGACGCTCCTTTTGAATTTTTGGTATAAATAAAAAGTTCTTCAACTATTTTCTTAGTAAAGATTTTAAATCACAAAACGTTCAAAAATTTTTGTAAGCCTGACCCTATAGATAAAGGCTTCAGTATATTTTAATATAAACTTCGTCAGGAGATCTGTAGTTAAAATAAGAAGAAGAAAGAATATTGTAATAAAAATTAAAAATACGCCAAAAGAGGAGATTATTTTTCGGAGATTAGTTAGTTTAACTTTTAATTCTTAGACAACTTTAATTATAAATAAAAAATACTAATAAAAAAAAATATTTGAAGCTTAGGTTTTATATTTAAATATCAAAAATACCTCATATGTAAATATGAATGATTTTATTCCGCCCCTCATTAGACCATACCTTCAATATTTTGGGATCTGCCGGAAGCAGTTAGTAAAAAAAATTTGTTTACATTTATATTTATTTACTAGAATCTGTCTCGATATCGGAAGCCTCATATTAAGTAGTCAAATCTTAAAAATCTAAATTAACATAAACAGCTCATTATCAGGAATGGGTTGCTGACTCGACGTTGCTCTTTAAAAGGCTGATAAATTCCTGCTCTTCAAGCGCGTATGACTTGTTATAGAGGCCAAAGTGTTAGCCAAAGGGTTCGGATGATTGTGCAGTTTTGCTACGTATTTTTGCGTTACGATTAAAATCTCTTCTTTGTGCGTATATTTAGGTCTCTGTGAATATTTTCATTACGCATGTATCATAGTGCGCCCGTTATTATTTTTAACATTTTGGATTGGAATCTTTGTATTATATCTATATTCGTCGCGCAAGCTGTGTTCCATAACTGGATTCCATAAAACCATATGGGATTTATAGTCGCATTATAAAGAAGAACTTTTTTTTTAAGGTTGAACCCAGACTTCTTGCTTAAGAGCCAATACAAACTGGAAAATTTAAGCTTCAGCTGCAACTCTTTCGCGGAAATGTGTCGACTCCAAGTTAATCGTCTATCCAAATGAATGCTTATTATAGCAGTGTCATTGTCATGTCAGTGTCACTTGTACGAATATCTGCGGTCAACAATACATACAATAATGGCCCAAGAACACTACCCTGCGGAACATCTGCCGTGATTGGATACTCCTCTGTTATATATTTATTTACTTTTACAGTGCATCGTCTGTTGGATAAGTAGGATTCAAGGATGTTGCGGTCATGTTAGGTAATGATTGTTTGAACTAGGCCATCATACCACACTTTGTCAAATGCCTGAGCCACTTCAAGAAAAACCGCCGAACAGTACTCTCTGAATTCGAAAGCCTTCCTTATTCCATTAGTTATACGATGTACCTGTTCAATTGTGCCATGTTTTTCGGAAAACCAAATTGATTTGTCGGAATTGGCAAGGCAACAGGTTGATTGGTCTACATATATGATGAGAGCAGAGTTGCGCCGAAATGCGTGAGTATGAAGAGCTTGAGAAGCTGGCCGACAAGGGTAATGCTCGAAAATTCTATGAGAAGATGCGGCGACTTACAGAAGGTTTCAAGACCGGAGCAAACTCATGTAGGGACAATAGAGGTAATCTGGTGACAGATGTCCAGAGTATACTTAGTGTATGGAGGGAACACTTCTCCAACCTGCTCAATGGCAGTGAAAATGAAAACCCCGGAGATGGCGAACCCGAAACCCCAATCGATGACGATGGTATAGAAGTGCCATCACCCGACTATGAAGAAGTTCGAATAGCGATTGCCCGCTTAAAAAATAACAAAGCGGCGGGAGCCGATGGCTTACCGGCAGAACTATTCAAATACGGCGGCGAAGAGCTGACAAGGAGCATGCATCAGCTTCTTTGCAGAATATGGTCGGACGAAAGCATGCCTGACGAATGGAACCTAAGTGTGCTCTGCCCAATCCAAAAAAAGGGAGACCCCACGGACTGCGCCAATTATCGCGGGATAAGTCTCCTTAATATCGCATATAAGGTCTTATCTATCGTATTGCGTGAAAGACTAAAGCCCACCGTCAACAAACTGATTGGACCTTATCAGTGCGGCTTTAGACCTGGCAAATCCTCCATTGACCAGATATTTACCATGCGCCAAATCTTGGAGAAGACCCGAGAGAAAAGAATCGATACACACCACCTTTTTATCGATTTTAAAGCTGCCTTCGACAGCACGATGAGGAAATGCCTCTACGCCGCTATGTCTGAATTTGATATCCCCACGAAACTCATACGGCTTTGTAAACTGACCCTGTATAATACCAGAAGTGCGGTCAGAATTGAGAAGGACCTCTCCGAGCCGTTCGATACCAAACGAGGTTTCAGACAAGGAGACTCTTTATCGTGTGATTTCTTTAATTTGATGCTGGAGAAAATAATACGAGCTGCAGAGCTAAACAGACCAGGCACAATATTCTACAAGAGTGTGCAATTGTTGGCGTATGCCGATGATATTGATATAATTGGTCATAACACCCGCAATGTAAGTTCTGCGTTCTCCAGATTAGACAATGAAGCGAAGCGTATGGGTCTGGTAGTGAACGAGGGCAAGACGAAATATCCCCTGTCATCAAATAAACAGTCATCGCATTCGCAACTTTGCTCCCACGTCACTGTTGACAGTCACAACTTCGAAGTCGTAGATAATTTCGTGTACCTGGGAACTAGCATTAACAACACCAACAATGTCAGCCTTGAAATCCAACGCAGAATCACTCTTGCTAACAGGTGCTGCTTTGGACTGAGTAGGCAATTGCAAAGTAAAGTCCTCTTTCGACGAACTAAAACCAAACTCTACAAGTCGCTCATCATCCCCGTCCTGACATATGGTGCAGAAGCCTGGACGATGTCTACATCCGATGAGTCGGCTTTAGGAGTTTTCGAGAGAAAAGTTCTGCGGAAGATTTATGGTCCTTTGCGCGTTGGCAACGGCTAATACCGCAGACGATGGAACGATGAGCTATACGACGACATTGACATAGCTCAGCGAATAAAGAGACAGCGGCTACGCTGGCTAGGTCATGTCGTCCGAATGGATGAAAGCGCTCCAGCTTTGAAAGTATTCGATGGAGTACCCGCTGGTGGAAGCAGAGGAAGAGGGAGACCTCCACTCCTTTGGAAAGATCAGGTGGAGAGCGACCTGGTGTCACTTTGTATTTCTAACTGGCGCCAAACAGCAGGAAGAAGAAACGAGTGGCGCGCTATTGTTGACGAGGCTATAGTCGTGTAAGCGGTGCCTACGCCAAAGAAGAAGAAGAGTTGCGTCTTTGCCTGGCTTAGTTATCATAATTATCTGCGACGTTTTCCATGTTTGCGTATAATAACCCGTCTTTAGTAAGGCACAGAAAAGCTTTGCAAGAGAAACGAGAGAAATGTTCGGCTGGTCTTTTAACATGTTGTGTGAAATGATCGTATCCAGAAGATTTTTTTTGGATTTGGGACAGCGATTATCTTCTTTAGCTGAGATACAGATGTTCCGCCAGAAACAGGGTGTCTTGGAACATTTTGATTTAGGAACAAAAATGTATTATCCGAAGTAGTATTTGGTTGAAATACTGTTCTGAGATGCTCTGCAAAACAAGTCGCTTTTTCTCATTCATCCGTTACGTAGTCTCGATGGTACTTCAGTATTTACTGGTGGCTTGAGATTATTGCTAGCTTTCCAAAGCGATTTTTTAGTGGAAACGTAGTAAGACAAAGACGTTATCTAGACTTTTCTTATTCTTTTCTATTTCGTATCTTAATGCCAGATTTTTCATATTCTTTTCCTTTTCGTATCTTAGTGCTACTTTTAGCTTTTTTCTGCCATTTTAAGTATATTTTTTGCATCGGACGATGCTTGCTAATCGTCACGCAAATGTCGCTTATTTCGGACTATAAACTCTATTCCGCTATTAGTTACCATTGCTCTGTTTCTTGGTTATGCTTTCTACTCTGGTATTGCTTTAGTTGCTGCTGTTGCTAGCACACTGTTAAATACAAGTATCTCGTTTTCAGTATACATTTTTCTCTTCATTTTAGGATTGGCCTGTATATGGCTGCCAAAGTAACTCGCTTCTAATTTCGAGATAAAACGCGAAACACTGCGATCGCATTTTATACGACATTATTTCCAAATAAACGTGATAACACGAGGGTTTTCGTTTGTATTTCAGGATTAGAGAACAAAAACAAATAGTAATCGTCGGATATCGCATTATTGTTTTTCAAAATATTCTCCATAGAGATCTATACATTTCTTCATGCGTTCGAACTGATTATCGAATCACTTTTGTCTCTTTGACTGAAATATCTTGAAAACATGCGGTCAGAACGCATCAACCGCTTCTTTAGGTGTCGAAATACGTTGACCTCTTAGTTAATTTTTTACGTACGGGAATAAAAAGAAGTCATTCGGCACCAAGTCAGGATGATATGGAGAATGACTTATCAAATTAATGTTTTGAGTACTCAAAAATGCAGTTGTTTCAGTCGATTCGTGAGAGCTCGCATTGTCTTGGTGAAGAGTGATCCGGTTTCGACGATTGGTTTTCTTGATGGATAACTGGCAAACAAATGTTTGTGTACCACTCGGAATTTACCGTTCTGCGTTGTGGCATGGTTGCGACTTATACAGGTTTTCCAAAAAACCAGGCAACCATTTGCTTGGAAGTGCTTCGTGCGCGAACAACTGTTGTTGGATTCGGCTCATCTTGAAGCACCCATACAGTCTGCTGCTGTTTACTTTCGTTGTCATACGCGTAAATCAAGATTCTTCACATGTTGTGAAGTCATATACATGTTTCGAAATACCGCTATCTTATTATCTTATTTTTTCACATTTCTTTCGACCAATAGACACGAGCCTTTTTGGAAGTTTTTGTAAATTTTATGTATGCCGGTCCCACTAATGCCTATAGTTGACTCAATCTCACAATAGGTCATATGACGATCTTGCAATATCGCTTTGCTCACAGCTTCAATTATTTCCGGAACAATAACTGTTTTTGGACGACCTTCATCTTCGTCTTAGTGTGATCTACGACCTCGATTGAATTCACCATACCATCGATAAACACTACTTCTTGATCGATGTAGAGCAACTCATACCAAATTGTAGAGCGGTAGCCTGTATAGCCTAAAAAGACTGGCCTGGAAGTCTAAATAAGGACCGGTACAAAAAGTTTTGCAAAATTTAATAATAAATTTATTTTGCATTCTTCACTTTATTCAAAATTCCATTTTTCCAAATAATGAAAAAAATGATTTCAGCCCCAAAAATGAAAAAATTTAAGTAAATTTATGCTACATCAACGCTTATATTTATAACCGTTTCATTTACTTCAATTGATGCCTTACGTCACACGACTTCATTTACCGGAACAGAATTTGTATATTTACGCATTTTCTGCAGATCACCTTTCATTAAACCCAAATATCGCGCAATTGGTCGCAACTCTGGTGAGATCACACCTTTCGTGACAAAATGATTGCTATGAGCAGCTTCGGTGTCGCATTAGCATAGCATGATGGAGGTTCCTATCTTTATGCACCTCAAATTGGAGCAGCAAATAAAAATGCAACGCTCATAAAAATCATGCCCAAGACCTTATACCTTTCATGAATTTAAATAATATTTATTGCAAATGTTAAAATTCGATTTCAATGATTTTCAGTGTCAATATTTATTTGAATTCACGTCTGTAGAATACCAAATCTCACAGTCTTAGATGTTTTTTTGACAGAATTTTGACGCCAAACCTAAAAAATATGAACGAATCGGTGTATGTGAGCTATATGTTATAATCTTCCGATTTTCATGAATAGAATAGAGAACCAAATTTCACGGTCTTTGGTGTTTTTTTGACGAATTAATGGCACAAAATTTCAAGTCTGAAAAATCGATCGCATATATGCTACAGTGGTTCCGGTATTGTGGAACTAATTTGCCTTCAGGCGGACATGGCTAAATCAGCTTATGAGTAGCTTGTCATTTTGATACGATCGGTATAAAGTTTTGTGGGTCTATCTCTTCCCCATTGCTGGTACTTATGTACATATTTCGGACAAAAGTCATGGAAGGTATAAAAATGGAGTATTTATTAAATTTATTAAATTACACATGTTTAAGTATGAATGTATATATGTTTGCATACGAGTATTTAAATGCATAACCTCTGTGGAAGTTCAATAAATTTTTCAAATTCATGTTGACTCTAAAGCCATGATGTATTAATTTAAATTCACGTGCTGATAATATATAGATCTATACGAATGTAGTAATTGCAGTAATTGAATTAAACAAACCGTTTAACACCATTTTATTGCAGAGTTCTTTAATTACATTTATCAATACAAAATTAAGATGTTTCTAAATTGCAATAATTAAATTACTGTTATTACAATACATATCAATTAATAATTTTTAATTTTTTCTTTGCTATTGAGCTCTTGGAAATGTAACAGAAGCCGATATGGCAATAATTTAATTTTCTTTTTCACTTTTCTTTGACAAAATTTTGTAGTTTACTCCACATTCAATGTCAACAAATTTCATTTGAATTGAGTTTTAAATATTATATCTGTACAGGCATTTTAGTGTGCTGAAGATGATTTTTCCAAAACTATAATCATTTGACACTCTTTATTAGGTAGTGAAGGTAAATTAATTACGAGGTGTGTTCAAAGGAAAAGGGGATTTTTGAATTTTCTTGAAAAGTACGTATTTATTAATCAATATCTATTTTTTCTCCTTCAAAGTAATCCACCACGGGTATAATACACTTGTGCCAACACTTTTTCCAATCCTCGAAGCACTTCTGAAATGCGCTTTTCGATATGGCCATCAGCTCTTTCTTCGATTCTGACTTGACCTCAGCAATTGTGGCAAAACGGCTTTAATTGATTTCATTAGTTTTGGGAATAGGAAAAAGTCGCAGGGAGCCAAATCTGTATAATACGGCCTTGTAGTATTCCTTATTAACTGTACGACCTTTTGGTAGGAACTCATGATGCACCACACCATTTTAATCAAAGAAAACAGTGAGCAAAACCTTCACCATTTCCTATGAACATACCTCGTATTCTTTGACATACGTTGTTCATTGTCAAAACATATGCTCTTCTTCACCAGGCCGCAATAGCCGAGTGGTTAGCATTGCGTCCTACAATGTGTAGGGCCTGGGTTCGGGTCCAGTTTCGACCAACATCCAAAATTATAGAAAATTAATTTTTCCAATTGCGAGAGCTCGTCGGCATCGAATGTCAAACCCTTCGAGTGTTTTTCTGGCATGAAATAAAAGCTCCGCATAAAATTCCATCGCTATGGAGGAGGAGCTCGGCTGAAAATCGCTTCAACTGTACAAAGCGCCAAATATGTATATTCTTCACCAGATTATGTCTTATTGAAACAACAACTATTCCAGCGAGGACTAGTACTAGTCCCAATCCTTATTAAAATCTTCTTGTATGACTGAAGTGCATTAACGAGTAAGCAGAGCTGATCAGTTCCTGCACTCTAAACTAAATTGCTGATATTATTCCCAACTCTTTAGCAGGCAATACCTAATAATCAGAATAATAAGACAGACAGCATAAGCTAGCGTTGTGATCATGAACGTCCAGAAGTCTCCTCAAGCTTTAAACATTACACGTTGGACTATAACGATCTCACAACCAACTGCATTTGGTCGCCCAGCGTTGTCCGAGATATATCATGCGATCCACCTCACCAATAACAAACCGCATCACTTAGCCGCAGTACGCTTGGTGGATTCATTTGTGGTGTATGCCTTACACAGGGAGTTTTTAGTACTTTTTTCTCTCACATGATTGAGAACCTAAAAATATTAGGTCATTATCAACTAAAGAGAATGAAGCTGCTATTCTTGGTCTCTAAAAGCTCGTAAATTGTGGCTGTAGAGGTGAATGGACTGTTTTTAAGATATACTAAATTCTTCAAATTGTTTATACTATTTAGACCTTGGCTCGTTCAGTATACACGCGACATCTTCAAATAATGAACTTAGCAAGCCTATGATTGAACTTTTAGTTCCCTGAAGTAGACCAAAAGAAAAAAAGTATTCTTTCTTTTTGTTTTTCGTTTGTTTTGTTTTCTTTTAATTTATTTTCGATCTTTAATTACGTATATGTTTGCAAAAAAAAAAAAAAAGAATGCGTGCGTGCAGTCACAGCCGAGTCAACAGAAATGGCTTTTAGGTTGTGCAGTGTGGTATGTGTTTGGGTATGTTGTAATCCATGTTAACAGCTACCACCGCCACCACCACCACCACCGCCGCCGCCAGCACCGCCACCACCACCACCGCCACCACCTCCGCCGCAGAGACCACCACCACCACCGCCGCCGCCGCCACCGCCGCCTGGCAGGGGCATTGGAATGGCTATAAAATGTAGAAAAAACAAAATTTAATTTTCACAAAACAAATTGTGTTGGCTTGATTTCTAAAGAAATATATTGCATTTTATAACTGTTTTCTATTAAAACCACTTAGCTAACCGCAATTAATCAAACACAGATTTTACTCACCGCTTACGGCCACCAACAGGCCGAACAAGAAGCTAACGAAAGCAAAGATTCTCATTTCTTGACTAAAGTGTGTTGTCGTTTACTTCGAATTCAACATCGATTCTGTTATTTATACCGAAAATTTGTATTAAATTTCGATAATACGCGCTGCACTGGGGAATTGCCGATGTTGATGACGTTTAAAGGCGTTACGCTTACACCGGTCTTCGTTCCACTGAATTTTATTGTTGTTATTGAGGCTGTTGTTGTTGCGATTGTACACATATTACATTGTAATCGTTTTCATATTTATTGATTTTTTTCAATCACACTTTGCCGGCTTCGTTGTGTTATCAGCAGGTTTAACCGAACGGAGGAAAAAGTTAAAACGAAAAATACAAATAAATTCGCACTAAATACTAACAGAAGTGTCGTATATTCTAAACAGAAGTAAGATTGTAATAAGTCAAATGAATAAGTATCAAATTCAAACAGATTCACTCGTATTTACATGCATACATGCTCACATACATATATATGTATATGCATAGTGCATACGAGCAATTAATTAAAGTAAAATTAAATTATCATCTTAACTGTAATCAGTGGGATTTTCAATACCACAATTCTAAGTAAGTTTAATAGCTTCCCTGAAAGCATCTCTACAACAACTTCATAAAGCACAACCCCATGTATCGCAGTCGCCACCGTTTGCTATAAAAGACCTATGCCAATGCTAACCTTCGAGCACAACTAACAAATTGTTGCACCTGTCGCACCGGTAAACAACTCAAAAGCAAAGCACAGCTACTCACAGTTATTAACGTAAACTTACCGTTAAACAACATGAAAACTTTCTCACTTTTTGTTTTGGTTCTCCTTGGCTGTCTGTTGATGTTCGGCTCGACTTCGGCACAATGGTTTGGTGGTGGCCGCGGTGGTCGTGGCGGCAGCAGCAGCAGCGAGGAAAGTGGTGAACGCGGTGGTAATGGCGGTGGTTTCTTTGGTGGCCGTGGCGGTCGTGGCTCACAAGGCGGTTACGCTGGTGGACGTGGCGGTAGTGACTATTAAACTCTCTTTTGTACTTTTCCAAATAAAGTAACAATATTACATGCATATTCTTAAAAAAAATATGACATATTTTGTATGAGTATTATTAAATGGTATTTGTTTATCCTAAGACTTGTTTTTTTTATATTTTTTGTTTGTTTTGCAAACAAGTTTTGGACACATTCACGCAGTTCTACTCTCTGACCATGCGAACCCCTCATTACCTTCGGGGTTAAGAATATGGTGTTTGAATTACTTGAGTATTCCCGAGTCACCGGAGAATTTCGAGGTCCCAACTCCGAACTTAGGAAAATTAAGTAGCGGTATCCACAGGGTGGTGTCTACTACCCTCCAATACCCAAATATTACGTATCGAAGCTCCCTCCAACACTAGACAGCCTTGAGTCATATGCCAATTACTACTGGATATTGTTGTCTAGCCGGTATAGTTATGACGTTTGTTCAACAATATACTGCTATCTCTCCGCCCTTTCCCACTTTTTCCCTGCTCAACACCTCCCCCTTTACAATCTGTAAAATCCACGGCATCCTCTATACTCTTCACCTGAATGCTAAAGTCGTTTATGTCAGAATTCCGGCTGCCAATAATCCGAAGACACTGACAATGTGCACTGCTTCACTTCGCACATGACCACGATTGTCACTAAAGTACCGAACAGACGACAAAGAAACTTACAAGGTAAAATGGGACCATAACAAAATTCTTCTGATGTCGCGTGTAGATCATTGACTTACTTTGATTTATATTGGAACGAATTTTCGTCATCCCTTGTCAATTTTGGTTTTGTAACAAACCGGTTTCGGCGAACCGCCATCTTTAGTGCTTGATTTCGTTCTCTGAAGATGGCGGTTCGCCGAAACCGGTTTGTTACAAAACCAAAATTGACAAGGGATGACGAAAATTCGTTCCAATATAAATCTAGTATCCACTCTGTCGGAAAAACACAAAACCAAATCAACTCAGACTTACTTTGACTTATATTACTGAATCGCTGGACGCAACGAGCTACCGACATCCTTAAACACCGTTCGCAGAAAGTCTGTCAACGACTTCATTAATTCTCTTCCTGTGAATAGCGTCATCGTCGGAATCCACCTACCACTTGCGGCAGGCGAAGAACTCGGACTGACAGTCGACCCGACATACGACATACCCAACGTATGTCTTGCATATAACCGCCTCCTTGCATACCCATTACTCCTCCTAAGAGGAGCTACCTATCCTCTGGGGAAAAATGCCGTTCTGCACAATTAGCTGCCGGATATTGAAAATCATATTTCTTACAAATTTAATATGAAGAAACGATTCTTTTACAATGGTTCAATCAGCTCACGACTACCGGTGTTAGACCAAGTATCCTCTGGAAAGCCAACATGAGGAAGGTCTAACTGCGAAGAAACGGACTGCCTATCTCACAACGCTGTGGTCGACATGAAAGGGAAGAGGGAAGCGAAAAGAGAGAGAAACTTATCTCGCAAAGTTAATGCTCGAAAACTCTATGAAAAGATGTCACGACTTACAGAAGGTTTCTGGTCACTGACAACCAGGCTATACTGAATTTATGGAGGGGACACTTCTCCAATCTCCTGAATGTCAGTGAAAGTGCTACCACCCAGAGATGGTGATCCCGAACTGCCAAGTGAAGATGATGAATTAAACATTCCAACACCCGACTATGGCAAAGGGCGAATAGTGATTGCCCGTTAAAATAACAAAGAAATTTCAATATTCAAATACGGCATCGAAGAACTGACAAGGTGCATGCATCAGCATCTTTGCAGAATATAGTCGAACGAAAGTAAGCACGAGGAATGACCCTAAGTATGCGAGGATCAATCAAAAAAAAGGGGACCTTATGATCTGAGCCAATTATCGTGGGCAAAACTATCCTCATTATCGCTTATAAGTTTCTATCGTGTATATTGTGTGAAATATTAAAGTCCACCATCAACAAACTGATGAGGCCTTATCAGTATGGCTTTATACCTGGTAAATCCAATATATCCAGATATTTACCATACACCAAACCTTGGAGAAGACGCGAGAGAAAAGAATGGACACACCACCTTTTCATTGATTTTAAAGCTATCTTCCACAGCACGTTAAGGATCTGCCTCTACGGCACTATGTCTAAATTCGATATCACCACAAAACTTGTAGGGTTATGTAAATAGACCTTCACACGTCACAATTGTCAGTCATAACTTCGAAGTCTTAGATAATTCCAGCACGTAGTGAAGAAAACATAGCGGCCGTAGCTGAGAGTGTACACGAACCGTGGAGAGTCGGTTCGGCGCTGTTCGCAGTAACTCAGACTGACAACGACTTGGCGCATTTTACTTCGATATCTTAAATTGAAAGCGTACAAAAAACAGCTTGTGCAAGAACTGAAACCACTCGACCTTCCCAAGCGACAACGCTTTGCTCTATGGTCTCTTGAAAAGTTCCAAGAAGATCCGACGTTTTCGAGCCAAATTTCGCTCAGCTATGAGACCCATTTCTGGCTCAATGGGTATGTAACCAAGCAAAATTGCCGCAGTTGGGATGAAGAGCAAACTGATGAGACTCAAGAGCTGCCATTTCATCCTGAAAAAACAACGGTTTGGTGTGGTTTGTCGGCTGTTTGAATCATCGGCCCATATTTCTTCAAAAATGATGCCGGTGAGAACGTGTCCGCCAATGGCGACCGTTATCGCGTCATGCTAATCGACATCAGTGAATGGATTTATTGAGAGAACACTTCGGTGAGCAGATATCTTCACGTTTTGGCCGGTCGATTGGGGATATGTAAAGTGTGAAGTCTACGCGGACAATCCCACTTCGATTCAGGCCTTGGAGTAAAACATCACGCGTGTCATTCGCCAGTTACCAGTCGAAGTGCTCGAACGAGTCATCGAAAACTTGACTCAATGAATGGGGATGGACCATCTGAGACATAGCCGCGGCCAAAATTTGGAAGAGATAATCTTCAAAAAAAAAAAAAAAAAAAAATGCCAGAGAAGGTCCTTTCGAATGATAATAAACATTCCCCATTAAATTTGTATTTTTTATGTTTTTTTCTTTAAAAAATTAGGGAACCTCGAAGTGTTAAATAATTTCAACTAAAATGTTAAGAATTTGTTATTTTTATTGCGGTTGGAAAATTCTCACACTTATAAATAAATATATATACAGTAAAATCAGTTTCTTCCAGTTTTACATTATCATTACTTATAAGTGCGCTGTCTCCCCACTTTGTTCTGTTTTTGCCTACTAAAAAATAAAACCAAAAATTCATTTTTTTCTCTTATTAACATCGGTATTGAGTGCTGAGGAAAATAAATAAATAATTAAAAATCAGAATATGTATATGTAATATGTGTAATACCAAATGTCATGTGTTATCTGTATGCATTTCTTAGAAAATGTAGCAATGAAATTGATTCGCGCTGATCGTGTGCCCATTTTTTACTTGTAGTTCAGAAACTTGAATTGATTTCTGAGAAAAATTGCGCAATATAGTACTATATATACAATTTTGAAAATGCATATATGTATATTTATATATTTTTTACAATGCCCATAATTACATGCATGTACGGTGTTTACGTGCATGAATTTAAATAGAATTTTGTAGATAATTCAATTAAAACTATGCAATGCAACACAAATTATTTGTTGACACTAATAGCCGTTGAAATTAGCAAACATGTATGTACATACGCCATAGCTCAAGAAATACAACCATTTCGCCTAGAGTTGAAGAAGAGGTCGTTTTCTTTTATAGAACTAAGAAGACTAACTGCAATTGTTGGCGATTCAAGATACTTTTCAATGTGTGCAGCTATGCTGAAATATATGTGTTCGAAACCTGAACCAGATCAACTTTTAAACTTATGGAAAAAAAAATATTTTCATTATTTGTCTCTCGACCGCGAATGTCAACGCCTCCAGTGTATTTCTAACATATTGTGAAAAAAAAAATCTTAAAGCCAACACAATTGAATTAATTAATCATGCATCTCCTTGTCGAACTCCTCCCATAAGTACCATTGTCAAAGAGTCTGAAAATGTTTCAGCAGCTGTTGAGATGCCGGCAGCATCTAATGCTGTTACACTCTGGACCATCTGTCCGAAAACTCAAACCGTGTTTGTAAATCTCAAAAAATGTATCTGAATCATCTTTCAGGAATTTTGTTGTAGTGCCTACAATGAAATCTGTTTTTGTCTCAAAATTTGAAAAATATACCTCGGCCGATGATATTTAGAATAAAAAAGTCAGGCATTTATGAAACTGGATCGCTTAACAACCGCACAACTCGTAAAAAATTTTGGAACCTACTACAAAAATCATGCTTTAAGAGGAGATTACGGTGTGTCTATTTCTCCACGTTCTCAAGAGTTGGAGCTTTCTTACGGCACAATATGGCGTATTTTGCACTTGCCTACATTCATATAAAGTCCAACTCACTCAAAAACTGAAGCCAGCTGACTAGTCCAACCCGTAGTTACGTCGATTTGCTGCTTAAACAACAAGCAGTGGACCGCGATTCTTCCAACAAAATTTTCTTCAGCGACAAGGCACATTTCTCACTAGGAGGATACGTAAAATTGGGGCTCCGATAATTCTCAAATAAGTGATGAGAGGCCATTACACCCAAAAAAAAGCTTACTGTCTGAATGCCGTAGTTACGTCGATTGGGTTGGGATTGGACCTTACTTCTTTGAAAAGGAAAACGGCGAGACAGTCACTGTTAACTCGGAGCGCTATGGTCGTATGATAACTGACATTTTTTGGCCTGCAATTGAAGAACACGACTTGAACAATATTTTGTTCCAACAAGGTGTCACATGCCATACAATACGAGCGAACATGGGTTTATTGCGAGAGAAATTTTCCGGTCGCGTAATCTACCGTTTTGACGATGTCAGTTGGCCACCGAGATCGTCCGATTTGCCACCGTTGGACTTTTTTGCGGGGTTACGCGAAAGAACGTATTTATGCGGATAAATCTTGTTAACCAACATTCGTGAAGTTATAACTGAGATACCGCCCAATATGTGCCAAAAAGTGTTCGAAATTTATCTTAAACGGAAAGAAGCTTGCCAAAATGCACGAGGCGGTTATTTAAATAATGTAGTGTTTCACATATAATGCTAAGGTTCAATCTTTATAATAAGAAATGAATTTCATGAAAAAAATTATTTTAAATGCATTTTACTTATGTTTATATTGGAAATCACAAAATGGATAACCCTTTATACACAGGTGGCTTATTACTCATAAATTTTTACTTTTCAGATGGTTAATGTATAAAAGAACACCTTTTTTGAAACCAACTAGTTTTTGGTAAATTAATTTAGAAGAATTGAGTACTATGTTAGTCTATTTGCTATTACTTTTTCTTGTAATTTTCCTAATCACGTAGGGATACACATGGGTCTATGATTTGGACAAAGTTGTCATTTTTGTTCGGTTGAAGTATGGGTACAACTGTGACTATTTTAAAGTTTTCTGGGGTAATTTTATTTTTGTAGAACTGGTTATAAATGCAAGTATTCGTTTTTTAATGTCTATTGCGGAGTTGGCTATCATTTTATAAGTTATCTAGTCATGGACTGGTGTTTTACCACTGAAATTCCTCAAACATGCTTCGAATTCCTCATTTGTAAAATTCGTTTCTAATAGCGTCGTGTGCTTATTTGGTGAATAAATAATTTCAGCGTTTAGAGTTCTATTTTTATTTTATTTTAAACTCAATAGGAAAGTTTAATGAGTCAGAATTAGAAGAATAAAATTGCGCCCATTCAAGTTCGAAGTTTTTGTATTTGACACATTGTTGTTGTTTACTGAGATGTTTTTAATTCCAAAAGGCTTGTAAGTGTTGAAAAGAAGGTGAAACTTTTTCCTCAATGCAGCTTATTGAAGAGGATGGATTAATAGTTTTTGCGAGACCTTCAGTGTCCCAAAGTAAGCGAGCTGTTCAGGTTTTGTTTCAAAAATCCGTATAAAAAAAAGCATCGAAGAGTGTGAGATTTGGTATTCTACAGACGTGAACTTAAATAAATATCGACAAATCATCGAAATTGAATTTTGCAATAAAATATAAATGTTCATTAAAGGTATAAAGACTTCGATATGGTCGAAGACTGCGCTTGTTCTTACGTTACATTCAGGTCAACAAACATTTTCTAAAATTCTAGAATTCATAAAAATTTCCCTTTGGATTATGATTAAAGTCACACTTCTTGCAAACCATTACTATAATTCAATATTTTGAGAATATTCTGGTAATTCAAAAAATCAATTGACTTACAATAATTTAATAAATATATATATGTAAGATTAAGTACGGGTGGAAGTTGTGGACAATAAGATAGGATTTGCCAAATAAATTATAACTTAGAAGAACTTCTATATTAGTTCTGTTATAAGAAAAAATTATATTGTATATTCGGACATAATGTTGTCCAGTTGAACGCATGCAGTATCTCCTGGTAGAAGCAAACACAGAGAAAGATACTTTCGCTGCATTGAACAAGTAAAAGAAAAAACAAGAATACATATATTCGTTTTTCACTTTTAAAATATCCTCAACAGGAATCTTTTTACTATAAAAACGGGCGACTTAAGCCTACAATTTTTCCGGAAGAGACTATACAACCTCAAAATTTTCTTTGGATTATCGCTTTTCCACAAGGATCTATGAGAGGAACAAATGGAGGAATTTAAATGTTCTACATGAAGCAGTAAAGATTCTTTTTACAGAGGGCTAAAACTCAGTGGAAGGTGATAGAATGCATGATTCACTCCTCATCACTTTTACTCAACTTGAGAATGAGACAATCGGACCACTGCAGCGTCTTTCAAGTAGCAGAGCTGTAATAACGGAATGGCTGATTACATCTATTCACCAACCAACAGAACTACTATAAATATATGTATACTGACAGCTAAGTTGCTATTAAAATTCTTTAATGCAAATCTACGACCCCAAAAGTGACATAGAGATATACCTTGCAACTGCGAGGCGAAAAAGCTTGCGATAGGAGGCGAGTATACCTCCAAGAAGACAATATACTCAAGATAAATCTTTTTATTATTAAGGTCGATATGCAACTCTTACGAAAATCAAAAACGCATCTCAAACGAAAAAAACTCTGTTTTCTACTGCCTATTTCTAAAGTTTTTAAGCAAATGCAAGAACGGCAACACAGGTTTCCGAGCGAAATAAACAGTCTCATATATATTTCGCAAGAAACAAGAGGAAGACTAATTTTCAAACGTATTAAATAAAGCAAGCTCATAAATCAATTTATGTAATGTTTTTAGTTTTTTTCATCAATTTCTACACCTTTTAGTTATTTTTAGCCATGAAAAAGTTAAGAATACATAATCAGCGACAAATATTTACCGTGTTCTACTCATGTTTTTCGTTTTGTTTATTTACGTTTGAACATCTTCTTCTTATGTAAAGAGCTGTACAACAATAGAAAATCATCTGTCAAATTTCCGTGCCTACTACGTTTTTCCATCCACGAAATATATGTTTTTTTTCGCTAGAGATGCATAACGACCTTTAATTGTGACATAAAACTATAATGTTAAAATAATAAAACAGGAATATCAAAAAAGAGAAATACATACGTATTAGAATTTCGGTAGTAAAAAGTTATTGTTTTTAGCTTTTCATTTAATTTATTTCTTTTATTTATTCTTTAAATTAAGAATTTTCTAATAATACATTTTTATTATAAAAAAAATTCTAAAAACACATTTTTTCAACCATACTTGTACGTACATTGATTTCTTTTACACATTAATATTATTTTCTGCATTTTTCACGCGATTTTTGATATCATACTGTGCTGTTAAGATAAGTTTACAATGAAAGTTGTAAAATATTTCATTATAAGAATGAACACTTTGGCACAATTCACCGTTTTACCAACAATTGTCCGTAACTTGAATATCTTTAAATGGTATTTTTAAAGCGATTCAAGTATTCACTTCAATTAAATGCTCTTTTGCAATTGATATGAGTTTACTTAGAAAAAGGGTGTTCACTTTCTTGGCTAAGCGTAAAGTTCCCCATTTGTGAATTCACGAATAGCGTATTATAATTTTAATATTATTTAATCTCTAATATATATATAACAGGTCAATTGGAAAGTCCCCGGCCTGACACATAGAAGGCGCTACTAGAATTAATTAATTAGAGTTGATTTGGTTTTGTGTTTTTCCGACAGGGTGGATACTAGATTTATATCGGAACGAATTTTCGTCATCCCTTGTCAATTTTGGATTTCGGTTCAAGCACTGAAGATGGCGGTTCAAGCACTGAAGATGGCGGTTTGCCGAAACCGGTTTGTTACAAATCCAAAATTGATAAGGGATGACGAAAATTCGTTCCGATATAAATCTAATTAATTAGAGATTTTTAGTTAGCTATAACATTCAAAAGATGCGTGCATAAATTTGACAGCTGTCGGATCATTAATTTGTGAATTATAGCATTTTGAGAAAAGCAACTTTTTTTTATTGTGAAAAAATGGATAAATAGAAATTTCGCATATTTTTTGAAAGGCAATAATACAGTTGAAGCAAAAACTTGGCTTGGTGCCAAGTTTCCGGGCACTGCCCGAGGAAAATCAACTATCAAGGATTGATGAATTTAACGTGCTGAAACGTGGTGAAATGAGCAGTGAAGACGGGGAACGCCCAAAAGACGTTGTTATCGACGAAAACCTCAAAAAAATATACAAACTGATTTTGAATGACTGTAAATTGAAATTGAATGATATAGCAGGTACTATAAAGATATTATCATTCACGTATATTTGGGTATGAAAAAGCTCTGTGCAAAAAGGGTGCCGCGCGATCGCACTCCTGACCAAAAGCAACGACGAGTGGATGATTCGGAGCGCTGTTTGGGGATATTCAGGCGTAATAAGACAAAGGATGAAAAGTGGCTTCATCATATCCCTCCGAAGTCCAATCGAGAGCCATCAAAGTGAACTATGAACTCGCTCCAAAGCGTGGAAAAACACAACAGTCGGCTGGCAAGGTTGTGGCGTATGTATTTTGGGATGTGCATGGAAGGATATATTCCTAGACAATGGACAAAGGCAAATGTAATTTTTATTCCAAAAGGAGGAATAGTCTAATATGTGAGTCCAAAGGATTTCAAACATATCAGCTTCACCTTTTTCTTCTGAAAACTCTTAAAAGGCTGTCTGATATCTATATACGACAAAAATGGAAAAAGGGGCTTCCTTCAAAGAATAAACACCCATTTTTCTGAACATAGACGGCGCTAGTAAAAAGGAACGGAGGTCACCCTCTCGACTGAGGTCAAATACCTCGGAATAATCTTGAATAGCACATTTAAGGAACCAAATTAAGGCAGAAGTAACATGGATAGCTCTAACTGTTCTATACCCTTATAAATCGACAATTGGTATAAGATGGAGCCTAAGACCGTATATTATTCACTGGATATACAACGCGGTAATCTGACCCGTTCTTTTCTACGGCGCCACCGTTTGGTGGTCTGCACGTTTTGAAATTTCTTCCAATAGATCCCTATTGTAAATTTCAGGCGAGCACTTAGACTGAACGCAATTCAAGCTTGGAGAGTCCCAGATATAGTTCACTAACGGATATTATCTTTCCTAAAAATTTTAGAAAATGTAGACTATGCAATCACAAAATTTTGTTTTCTCAATCGCTTCACCACAAAGATCTCTGAAAGAGACCATTGGGAGAATTTAAATGTCCCGGATAAAGGAACAATAGCCATTTACAGATGGCTCAAAACTCAAGATAGAATGCGTGATCCACTCCAAATCACTTTCACTCAACTTGAGCATTTGATTATCGGACCACTGCGGCGTCCTTCAGGTAGAATTTACTGGAATCACGGAAGTATCCGAGTGACTTATCAAATCTGCACTCAACAAACAATAATACTAATATATACATATGTATACCGACAGCCAAGCTGCCATCAGATCTCTTCAATGCAATTATACCATGTGAAAATGTAGAAACATTCTCAACAGACTCTCGATGCAGCATCACCGTCATCTGAGTGCCCAGACATACAGACATACCTGGTAACTGCACAGCGGATACACTTCGGAGAGAAGAATCTATCTTAACAAATACAAACTCTGCACACTCAACTTAATTCACTTTCACATTTAACTACTATATTTCAACAGCCGAATTTAGTTCGTATTATGTAACTAGTCCAATTATATATAGTTTAGCCCCTATTCGATAGGGATAATGTTGTCCGGGGCCCGACACTCGTAAATATTAGTTTCTAGCAAGATAATGACTTAAATAATTTTTAAACAAGAGGAAGAAGAGTCGATCGAACACTACCTCTGACATTCGTTCAGATATGAGATTTTTCGTCAAAAATTCGTTAAAAAGCATCCGAAGAGCGTAAAATTTGGTATTCTACAGACGTGAATTAAAGTTAATATTAATACTGAAAATTATCGAAATCAAATCTTGCTATTTGCAAAATATTTCATATGTTCATGAAAGCTATATAGGCTTCAGCATGGTCGAAGATAGGACTTATTTCTTGTTTTACTTCCATTAATTTTCTTTAATTTTAGATGTTCGTCCTGGTCCGGTTTTTTTTTTCAAAATAAACGAAAATAAAATGCTTTCAAAATAATTTTTTTCATGAAATTCCTTTTTTATTATAAAGATGGAACCTTGGCATCATTCAAATGACCGCTTCGTGAATTTTAAAAAACTTCGACCTGTTTGAGGCAATTTTCGAGCACTTTTTGGTAAGTTTGGTGGTTTTCAAGTGCTTAAGGGTTAAAGGTTTATCCGCATAAAAAAGTCTTTCGCGTAGCCCCAAAACAAAAAGTCCAACGGTGTCAAATCGCATCATCTCGGTGGCCAATTGATATCGAGACGAGAGATTACGCGGCCGGGAGATTTCTCTCTCAATAAAAGCATATTCAATCGCGTTGTATGGCATATGGCTCCATCTTGTTGGAACCATATATTGTCCAAGTCATGTTCTTCAATTGCAGGCCAAAATAAGTCAGTGATAGCCTCTTCGCTATCGTTTTCAAAGAAATATGTTTCAATCACACCTCCGGACCAAAGAGCGCACCAGACAGTAAGTTATTTTGGGTGTAACGGCATCTCTTCAATTATTTGAGGTTTCTCGAAGCCCAAAATGCGACAATTCTCTTTATTTATGTATTCACCGAGTGTGAAATGTGCCCCGTCGCTGAAGAAAATTTGGTTGGAAAAATCACGGTCCATTGCTTATTGTTCAAGCACCTAATCGACATAACTTCCGCGTTGTGAATGGTCATGACCTTTGTAGGGATGTAGGTGTAAGTCCAAGTGCAAAATACGCCATAATGTGCTGTAAGAAAATCCCAGCTCTTGAGAACATCGAGAAATAGACACAGTTGGGTCTTCGGTTAGACTCCACTTAAAGCAGCGATTTTTCAGGTGGAACGATCAAAACGATGATGCACAGGCCTTACAATATCTGTAACCGATTCAGTCTCTTCATATTTCTTTAAAATGTTACCAATTGCTTGAGTAGTTGGACGATTATGTGCAACATAAGCTCATCTTAAAGCATGAAACGTAACCGCGTTTAAATCATCTTTTTTTCAGGAGGTTTTAACAAGTTTAACGCGTGGCGTGGTTATTAAGCCATCCATTTTCATAAATATTTGTTTCTTAACTAAAACAAAACATGCTTGGTTTGACAGTTAAGTTTGACAGGTGTCAAAATACAGCCATGCAATTTCGAACTACTAAATAGTTAATCCTCTACATACATATATATATTGAATTATTTGCTTTCTTCCTTGTTGTGCTTAAGCGTCTGTGGTTTAATACATATTGTATTTTGTATTGAGTTTATTTTCTGGTGAAATAAAGAAGGTAAACAAAATTGCTCATATTTAAATATTTTATTATTATTTACATACGAGTAAAATCAACTACACAAATAATGACAGCTGATCAAACAGCAAAATAATTAATCGAATTAAAGAGAAACAAAGCAAAAACAATTAAAACCTGTTTCAAAAACACTATACAATAAATTCACGATTTATTTTTTGTACAGAATGTAACAACAAATACATATAAACATACATACGATTGTAAATAATAGAGTAGAACAACGTGACAGCTGTTGCACGTGATATATAGTATAGAGTTTGTTTTGTTCCATATATTTATTGTATTGCAATGATTCCTCTGAAAAATATTGAAAATACAGATACATAATGCATGTAAGTAAGTAATAAATTGCAATCGTCTACGTTAGATTGGCTGCAGCGCCGTATTTGCATCGCCAGCAGGGCACTAAACTATTGAATTTATGACCCGGCAGTCAGTCTACGTACGAGTAATTATTATTTTGTTGTGCTTTGTTTTTGTATGTTTTTTATGCAAATTCATTTTTCTAGGAATTCGAACAATATTAAAAAATATTAATGCGACTATTTGAAACTGATGAGAATATATAATAAATGCAAAAACTAATGTGAATTATAGAAATAAATTGTTTATAAAAATAGGCTACACAATTAGCATAAGCTGAGTACTAATGATTAAATGTTATGTCGCAAATTGTAATCAGATTTACACACGTACATATATATGTACATACGATATACATGCAGATAAGCAAGCTTTGCACACAATCTAATTTGCCGAATTGCAAGCAAGAATACTCTACTCTTCACGTACATACATATATATTTATTTATATGTATTTCTATTTTTATTCTCAAATATTACATAATAAAGTTTATTTATTTATACACTAACTTAAACTTGTAATAATAATTAGAATTTTTTCCGGTCCGTAAGTGAGATTATTGTTGTAGCGGGTGAACAAATGCGAGGTTTCCTACTTTTTTAAAGAAAAAAAACACTGAAAATCCAAATTTAATGGGGAATGTTTATTATAATTCGAAAGAACTTTCTTTGGCATTTATTTTTTGAAGATTATCTCTTTCAAATGTTAGCCGCGGCTACGTCTCACATGGTCCATCCGTTGAGTCGAATTATCGATGACTCGTTCGAGCATTTCGACTGGTAAATGGCGAATGACACGCGTGATGTTTTGCTCCATGGCCTGAATCGAAGCAGGATTGTCCGAATAAACTTTAGATTTTACATATCAATACAGGAAAAAGTCTAACGGTCTGATTTCACCGGCCAATCGATCGGCCCAAAACATGAAATTATCTGCTCACCGAACTGTTCTCTCA
Organism: Neoceratitis asiatica; assembly: GCA_030068015.2. Lineage (NCBI taxonomy): Eukaryota > Metazoa > Arthropoda > Insecta > Diptera > Tephritidae > Neoceratitis > Neoceratitis asiatica. Next base: position 80,255,032 of record CM061525.1, on the reverse strand, counting down.
ATGAACCCATTAATTGATGCGATGTGTGGGAAATGGCGCCGTCTTGTTAAAACAAAATGCCGCGGACTGTTACGTTCTCACCGGCATCATTTGGAAGAAATATGGACCGATGACTCCACCAGCCCTCAAACCACATCAAGCCGTTGTTTTTTCTGGATGAAATGGTAGCTCTTGAATCTCTTCAGGTTGCTCTTCGTCCCAAATGCGGCAATTCTGCTTGTTGACATACCCATTAGGCCTGAAATGGGTCACATCGTTGAACAATATTTGGCTCGAAAACGTCGGATGTCCTTGGAACTTTTCAAGGGCCTATAAAGCGAAGCGATGTCGCTTGGGAAGGTCGAGCGGCTTCGGTTATTGTACAATCTGTATTTCGTACGCTTCCAATTTAATATCTCGACGTAAAATACGCGAAGTCGTTCCATACGTCAGTCCGAGTTGTTGCAAACGGCGCCGAATCGACTCTCCACGCTTTTCGTGTACACTCTCAGCTACGGCCGCTATATTTTATTTACTACGTGCTGGACGTGGTCTATTCAGTCGAATATTATCCAATAATGAATGCTGCGTCTCAAGATGGGTGATGGTGTTGCGAATAGTACGCTCAGTAGGCTGATTATGTTGACTATAAGTTTAGCGAAGCGCACGAAACAGATTCTTTACAGAACATGAATTTTCGTAATAAGGTTGAATGATTTGTAAACGTTGTTCAGCTGTAAATCTTTCAATGATGAAATGCCAAACAATACTGAAAAAAAATAAAATGTCAGCTTGACACGACTAACGCGTGATCTGTCAAAAAAAGGCTACTGAAAAAAGTACCTCTACTTGGATCACTCTTTAACTTATTGAGCTTAAAGCCAGTTCAAAACCAGGGATTTAAAATTTTTTTATTTGAATTTGTGTAACACAAAGAAAAAAGCTGGATATAATGGCGGTTTCAGAGCTCGAACATCTCCTTATCAAACTTTATAGACGAGTCCTCTAAACACTATGCCAAACTCAATCATTTTCTTCTGTCATGAAGACAAGTGCAATTGGTGTTCATTCCAAAAGCCGGGAAGACTACCATATACAAACAATCTCTGTGACCCAAACAACTAGTGTCTTCAACCAAAAGCGACCGTACACGCCAAATATCTTGCAGTCGAAATGCAAATAGGGGTATCTATCACCTCTCACTACCAGCGATGGTAAAGCGGTGGACCATGAATTACCGGTAGAATTTCGTGGTTAAACATAAAGGGTTACCCATTTAGTAGTTTCGAAAGTGCAGGGCTGTATTTGTACATCTATCAAATTTAACTGTCAAATCAAACGTGTTTTGTTTTACTTAAAAGCCATTCATTTATAGAAATGGATCGTTTAACAACCGCACAACGCGTTAAAATTGTTGAAACCTACTACAAAAATGGCGATTCAAACGTCGCCACGTTTCGTGCTTTAAGAGAAGATTATGGTGCACATAATCGTCCAACCACTCAAGCAATTGGTAAAATTTTAAAGAAATTGGACCGGTTACAGATATTGTAAGGCATGTGCATCATGGTTTTGCTCGTTCCACCTCAAATATCACTGCTGTAAGTGAAAGTGTAGCCGGAGATCAGAATGTGTCTATTTCTCGACGTTCTCAGGAGCTGGGACTTTTTTATGGCACATTATGTCGTATTTTGCAATTGGACTTACAGGTATATTTATGTAAAGTCCAGCTTACAAAACAACTGAAGCTAGATGGCCATTCACAATGCCGTATTTACATCCTTTGGGTGCTTCTCACGCGGTAGATACGTAAATAAGCAGAAATTTTGCATTTGGGACTCGGAGAATCCTCAAACAATTGAAGAAAAGCCATTACACAAAAAAAAAAAAAAAAAAAAAAAATTACTGTCTGGTGCGCTCTTTTTGGTCCGGAGGTGTCATTTGACCTTACTTCTTTGGAAACGTTAACGGCGAGAGTGTCATTGTCAACTCGGAGCGTTATGGTCGTATCAAAACCGATTCATCTTTCCTCTTAGCGATGTCAATTGGCCACAAAGATCGTGTAATTTGGCAGCGTCGGACTTTCTTTTGTGAGGCTACCCGAAAGACCGTGTTTTTGCGGATAAACCTTTAACTCTTGAGCATTTGAAAACCAACATTCGTAAAGTTATGGCTGAGATACCGTCAAATATGTGCAAAAGAGTGGTCGAAAATTACCTCAAACGGATCGAAGTTTGAAAAAATTCACGAAAGTGTCATTTGAGGTTCAAGCTTTATATTAAAAAGGAATTTCTTAAAAGAAAAATTATTTTGAATGCATTTTATTTAAGTTTAGTTTGGAAACTGCAAAATGTATAACCCTGTACATAGTTAATGGCTTTTTCTAGAAGCCAATTCATGATCGCGACAGAGCTTTAATACCCATGAGCGCGTTCGTCATCCAGTTGAGGAAGAGATGGGTGACGCTGATTTATGTAAAATACCAAAATTCAGGCTCTTAGATGCTTTTTTGACGGATTTTCTGAGCTGTATGGAGCTCTATTATATAATCAACCGATCTGGCGGTTTCCGACAAAGGATCAATACATCAAAAAAATATACCCACATATTAAGCTTGGTTGAAATATCTCAAAAGCTGAGGGACTAGTTTGCGTTCAAACAGACGGACCGATAGAAAAACGGCCATGGCTAAATCTGATCACAACGCTATAAATTTTGGTGGGTATATCTTTTCTCCTTCTGGTACTTACATACTTCGGACCAAAGTTAATATACCATTTCATGTTCATGAAAGGTATAAAAAACGAGTTTTGGCTTCGGATTGTTTTCTCTATATAATAACAATAATAATAAATTTGTATTAATTATTATAACCTTCATGAGCCTGAACATTGGTCCGAAATACATTATATAAGTACATTTTTTCATTTAAACATCTGAAGTCGGACAACTATAGAACTGATGGGTCAGATACGAAATTTCGTATCATAAATTTCACAATTTAGCAGAGTTAATAAAAAAAATGAGTAGTCAGTAGTTTTAACCTTGTGGTACCTTCAGTGTACTGTAAATTGGCTTGGCCCACAGTGCCAATAAATGAGTATTATCGAGTTCTATGTAAAATTATTAGGTTATGTTAGAGTGAGTTAGTTAGCGGTGATTTACGTATTCGTACCATTGACGAACTTAGGTCAAAATGGGTTATTGTGATGTCACAAAAATTCTTCTAATTCCATGGGTTATTTTCTATTCACTTAGATTCTGTTATGAATTTTAATAGCTCGTTTCATGTATCCAAGTTACTTCATGAAATCGTCTATTCCTCCTATTCATTCCTACCACTCCAGCAACAGAGTTTATAGCTTTTCATGCGGTGCCTCTTCCGTCCCATTTCGAGACATATGTGCAGGATATGGAACTGCAGTGGTCCGGCAGCTTTAATGAGAGCTCTCATGAAGGGTTAAGGACGAGGCTATGTTTTATGTATAGAAAGATATATATAAATCCGTGTCAAATCGAGGAAGAACTATTGATGTGAACTACAATCAGTATGGTTGGTCTCCTAAGGAGGAGACGCGAAAGATAACTCAGACAACTCTCTTTTTTCTCTTCTTTGGCGTAGTCACCGCTTACGCGATTATAGCCTCGTCAACAATAGCGCGCCACTCGTTTCTTCTTCTTGCTGTTTGGCGCCAGTTAGAAATACCAAGTGACACCAGGTCGCTCTCCACCTGATCTTTCCAACGGAGTGGAGGTCTCCCTCTTCTTCTGCTTCCACCAGCGGGTACTCCATCGAATACTTTCAAAGCTGGAGCGCTTTCATCCATTCGGACGACATGACCTAGCCAGCGTAGCCGCTGTCTCTTTATTCGCTGAGCTATGTTAATGTCGTCGTATAGCTCGTACAGCTCATCGTTCCATCGTCTGCGGTATTCGCCGTTGCCAACGCGCAAAGGACCATAAATCTTCCGCAAAACTTTTCTCTCGAAAACTCCTAAAGCCGACTCATCGGATGTAGACATCGTCCAGGCTTCTGCACCATATGTCAGGACGGGGATGATGAGCGACTTGTAGAGTTTGGTTTTAGTTCGTCGAGAGAGGACTTTACTTTTCAATTGCCTACTCAGTCCAAAGTAGCACCTGTTAGCAAGAGTGATTCTGCGTTGGATTTCAAGGCTGACATTGTTGGTGTTGTTGATGCTAGTTCCCAGATACACGAAATTATCTACGACTTCGAAGTTGTGACTGTCAACAGTGACGTGGGAGCCAAGTCGCGAATGCGATGACTGTTTATTTGATGACAGGAGATATTTCGTCTTGCCCTCGTTCACTACCAGACCCATTCGCTTCGCTTCTTTGTCTAATCTGGAGAACGCAAAACTTACATTGCGGGTGTTATGACCAATTATATCAATATCATCGGCATACGCCAACAATTGCACACTCTTGTAGAATATTGTGCCTGGTCTGTTTAGCTCTGCAGCTCGTATTATTTTCGCAACATCAAATTAAAGAAATCACACGATAAAGAGTCTCCTTGCCTGAAACCTCGTTTGGAATCGAATGGCTCGGAGAGGTCCTTCCCAATTCTGACCGCACTTCTGGTATTATCCAGGGTCAGTTTACAAAGCCGTATGAGTTTCGTGGGGATATCAAATTCAGACATAGCGGCGTAGAGGCATTTCCTTATCGTGCTGTCGAAGGCAGCTTTAAAATCGATAAAAAGGTGGTGTGTATCGATTCTTTTCTCTCGGGTCTTTTCCAAGATTTGGCGCATGGTAAATATCTGGTCAATGGTGGATTTGCCAGGTCTAAAGCCGCACTGATAAGGTCCAACCAGTTTGTTGACGGCGGGCTTTAGTCTTTCACACAATACGCTAGATAAAACCTTATATGCGATATTAAGGAGACTTATCCCACGATAATTGGCGCAGACCGTGGGGTCTCCCTTTTTTTGGATTGGGCAGAGCACACTTAGGTTCCATTCGTCAGGCATGCTTTCTTCCGACCATATTTTGCAAAGAAGCTGATGCATGCTCCTTGTCAGCTCTTCGCCGCCATATTTGAAAAGTTCTGCCGGTAAGCCATCGGCTCACGTCGCTTTGCTATTTTTTAAGCGGGCAATCGCTATCCGAACTTCTTCATAGTCGGGTGATGGCACCTCTATACCATCGTCATCGATTGGAGTTTCGGGTTCGCCATCTCCGGGGCTTTCATTTTCACTGCCATTGAGCAGGTTAGAGAAGTGTTCCCTCCATACACTAAGTAAACTCTGGACATCTGTCACCAGATTACCTCTATTGTCCCTACATGACTCAGACAACAGCTTCTCAAATATCAAGGCTTGATAGGGCGATTTTACTTACTCATAGAATGCTCAGACCACTTTCTTCTCATAATATAATGTATGTATATATAAATATGTATATATTTAGTATTTTGTAGCTGCTGAAGTAATTTTCGATGTTTCTCCAACAAATGAAGATACCTTAAGTTTATTCTAAACCGCCTCAAAATAGCTGATGGTTTTTTAAGAGGAGCTTTTATTTCACTTGAGGCCTGCATTTGGAGGGGTTACATTGCTTGCCGAAGTTAGCTAGAAACATTAATTTAATATTTTGATGTTTGAATCAACACTCGAAGTCAACTTTGGAAATCATTTTCACTAGTTTTAGTGAAATTTGGGAAATTTTAAGTAACATACGGGATTCAGAACATTCATTTGTGTACATATGTTTGTCTGATAATAAATTATTTAAAAAGATGACTGAAGTTCAGAGTGTCTCCACTGTCTGAGTCTAAATATAAAAAGATACGTATATAACAGGCCAATTGAAAAGTTGCTGGCACATAGATGGCGTTACTAGAATTAATTAGTTAATGATTTTTAGTTGGTCCTAACTTTCAAAAGACGCGTTTTTAAATTTGACAGCTGTCGGATAATTAATTTGTGAATTATAGCATTTTGAGTGTAGCAAGTTTTGTTATTGTGAAAACAAAAATTGATTAAAAGCAATTATTATTAAAAGCGTGTTGATAAAATTTGGCTTATTGAAGGGAAAAAATACAGTCGAAGCAAAAATATGATGACGAGTTTCCGGACACTGAACCAGGAAAATCTACCATCAAGGATTGGTGTGCTAAGTTTAGACGTGGTGAAATAAGCACCGAAGACGATAGGCGCAGTGGATGCCCAACGAAGATTGTTACCGACAAAAACATCAAAAAATCCACAAAATGATTTTGAATGACCGTAAATTGAAATTGGACGAAATAGCAGGCACTCCAGACCTGTGAAAAGTGGGTGCAGCGCGAGCTGAGTTTTGACCAAAAACAACGATGAGTTGCTGATTCGGAGCAATGTTTGGAAATGCTCAAGCATAATAAACACGAGTTTTTGCATAGATATGTGACAATGGATGAAACATGGCTCCCTCCATCATTTCACCCAGAAGTCCAATCGATAGTCATCTGAGTGGACTGCACATCATTAACCCGCTCAAAAGCGTGAAAAAACGCAACAGTCGCCTAACAAGGTTATGGTTAATGGCGTCTGTATTTTGGTATACGCATGGACTAGTTTGAAAACGGAAGGACCATCAACAACGATTATTACATAGCGTTATTGGACCGTTTGAAGAACGAGATTACCGAAAAACGGTCACATTTGAAGAAAAAGAAAGTGCTGTTTCATTAAGACAATGCAATGTGTCACAAGTCAGTGAAATCGACGGAAAACATCCATCAGATCTCAAAATAATAAATTTTCGTCGAATGAAGAGGTGGTCGCCGAAACTGGATTGTATTTTGAAGAAAAGAACAAATCGTAGCATGTTGAATAAAAAAATTAATTTTGGCAAGAAAATGTTTTTTACTATGGTAGGTCGGGGACTTTTCAATTTACCTGTTATATATCTGGCAATCAGGTACGTATTCGTGTATGAAAGCTTACGACAAATGATGTTTCACCTGCCAAAACCAATCTCCAACGGGAAAATACGCTAAACTGATTAAAACTGACCTAACCTATACGTGATGACAGAGTATTTAATGGGCACTGCTGAGCAGTTCTGCGGTTGTTATTGTTGCTTAAGCTATGTCTGCTGCTTATTGTACATATTAACGTGCTGTTCCCTTTGTCGCGAATTTCAGAGATATATACATCCATAAATAAAGTAAATAAATAATTGTAAAAAATATATATAATTATTTAACCATAGAACGCTGTGTCAACGAGAGTATAAAAAGCGACTGATTCTGTCTTATTTTACGTAAATTCGTTCAGTATGAAGTTCTTGGCAGCTTTGTTGCTCCTGGTGTGCTTGGCTGTTGCGTGTCTAGCGCAAGGCGGCGGCGGTGGTGGCGGTCGCTATGGTGGCGGAGGCGGTGGTCCTTATGGTGGTGGCGGCGGACCATATGGTGGAGGTGGTGGAGGACCTTATGGTGGCGGCGGTGGTGGTCCATATGGTGGTGGTGGCGGTGGCCGATATGGTGGCGGTGGCGGTCGATATGGTGGTGGTGGCGGCGGTGGTGGCTATTAGCGTTAAAAACACTCTAATTGGAATCGGTTAATGCATTTGTTAAAGTAAATAAAATTAAGGACTAAAAAATGTTGTTGTTATTGATGATGAGTTTGTGGAGCTCTTAGCCGAGTTCAAGTAGTTTAATGGGTGTTCTTGTAGTATTGGCTTGAACGAAATTTTTCACCGATACTTATTTCGGGTTTTGAGTAAAAATGGCATCATCGTAGATAATTCTGAGAAGTACGTTATGCCAGTGAGCAGCTTGGACATGTTAATGAGAATGAGGAATATGATTTTCATTTTCCCGTTGATCTAGAAGTAAGTGATGTCTCTTGTAGTGTTAGAATCTAAATCCATTATTACCGCCATGTATGCTCGTTCTTCCGCAGGAGAGGCGATTTTGGCTCTGTAGATCCACGAAGGGATATATAGACTTCCTAGTGATAGTTAGGAGTTTTCTTTACTTGTTCGACGTCAGAAAAAGCGAAGTCTACCTCTATCATTATCAGATATTTCTTAGCAAATTTCGTGATCTTCACATATGTTGCTGTTTCCTTCGCTCTCATTGTTGAATTATGAAACGTAAAAGCTTCTTTAAGTCAATTTGTGTTTATTTAATTTATTTGCACTTAAATCGTAAAATCGTAAAAAAATAATAATTATTATTATTGATTGGTAAGTAATTTAACATATAATAAATTGAACGATTTATTATTATTTACATATGAACTGTTATAAATGAAAATGCTGTAAGTCGACATTTAGAAGACAATTTGTGGTAAGCGACTTAATTAGTTAAAATTTATTAACACTTAATGAGCTCATCATCAAGAAATTTAATTACTATGGAAATGGGAAAAAATAAATTTCAATTTTAAAATAAATGAATTTAATTAGCGGATACTGCTTACTATTTTTCATTTATATAATAACTTATTTTTTATTTGAATTTTTGCTTGCGAGTAATCTTATTTCAAAGGAAAATTGCTTTGTGCTTTCTTCAAGAAATAGGGTAATAAAACTTTATAAATATTTTTTTAAAGAGAAATAAAAAACGGACTTACACAGTTTTCATTTGTAACTCAATTAAAATAATATTTACATATGCACCAATCGATTAACTCGAAATTACAATGACTTAAGTGTAATTAAGTAAAGGGTTTATCGTTATGAACTGGGTTAGGTATTTTTATCTGAACAATTTCCAGTATTTATATTTATTCACCTTTGGAAAGCGATGAAATTTTCGATATTTTTTTTTAATTGTCAGAAGAAGGTACTTATGGAAAAAAGTAGACCTAGAACGGAACTTTGCGAAAAAAAATTGTATATTATGGTTGAATTTATATAAAAATTGGTATATACAAGGTTTGCCATATATATGTCAGGATTAGAGAACAAAAGCAAATACTAATCAACGAAAGTCGATTTTTTGTTTTAGAAAATATTCTCCATTAAGATCTATACACTTTTACATGAGTTTGAACTAAATGTCGAAGCATTTTGGCCACCCTGATTGAGGTATCTCCAAAATATGCATTCTGAACGCAAAACCGCTCCTTTAGGTTTATGGTGCTCGCATTGGAGTGCTGAAGAGTGATCCGCCTTTGGTAATCGGTCTTCCTGATTTCTTAAAAGACAACTGCAAACAAATGATGGTGTACCAGTCAGAATATATTGTTTTGCGTTGTTCTTGTGGTACGGTTGTGACATGTCCAGCTTTTCTAAAAAAAATATAAAAAACAAGCAACCATTTGCCTGGGAATGAAGTGCTTCAAAACACGTCTACCTCCATCACCTCCGCCATAGGGACCACCGCCACCATCATAAGGTCCTCCACCACCACCACCTTACGCTAGGCACGCAACAGCCAGACACACTAGGAGCAACAGAGCAGCCAAGAACTTCATACTGAACGAATTCACGTAAAATAAGGCAGAATCAGTCGCTTTTCATACTCTCGTTGAGACGGTGCTCTACAATTATCTATCTTTTTATATATGTATGTATGTGGGAATTGCTGAAATTTGTGACGAAAGGAACTACAAGTGAGTACAATGTTTTGTAGATCACACAACAACAACAACAGCAAATCAAATATACAGCAGTTTTCAGTAAATAAATTATTCTGTCATCGTACGAGTATATAGATTAGGTCAGATTTAATCGTTTTTGCGTATTTTCCCAAGAGAGATAGGTTTTGGGAGACAGCACATCATATGTCATAAGCTTTCGCACGCATACGAGGTATGTTCAAATGAAAAAGTGAATTTCGATTATCGATATTTTGTTTTTGTTATAATCGGACACATATTTTTATCATGCGATTGCATTAGGAGCCAATTTTGATTAGTAGTTTGTTTTTGGCAACAGAAGAGGTTAGTCACGTTTTGTGTGCTCTTAGATTTTTGACTTTTGAAAGAAATGGATCAAAGAATATGCATTAAATTTTGCGTTTAAAAAGGGAATAAAGTGCTCCAAGACACTTGAAATATTGACTGAGGCATTCGGTGAGTTCACTTAGTCACAAAAGATGTTTATAAGTGGTACGAGCGCTTTACAGAAGGCCGAGAAGATGTTAATGACGATGAGCGTCCTGGAGGTGCGATCACGTCAACAAGCTAAGAAAACATCGAAACAGTGAAAAGAAATGCTCTTGAAAATCGTCGAATCACTATTAAGGAAGTTGCAGAGGATATTGGCATATTAATTGGCTCATGTCATTCAATTTTCCCGAATGTTTTGGGCATGAAACGTGTGACAACGAAGTTGGTTCCGAAATTGCTAAATTTTGAGCAAAATCAATGTCTCCATTAGTATCGCTCAGGAGTTGTTGAATGACGTCAGCAACGTTCCGGATTTACTCAAATGGGTCATATCTGGTGAGGAAACGTGGGTATATGGTTATGACATGGAGACCACGGTCCAATTATCCAAATGAAAACTGCCAGATGAGCCAAGACCGAAAAAGGCAAGCCAAGCTCGATCAAATGTGAAGGTTTTGCTTGCTGTTTTTTTTTTTTTTTTTGAGTACAATGGTGTGGTGCATCATGAGTTCATACCAAAAGATTGTACAGGTAATAAGGAATACTACAAAGAAGTTATGCAACGTTTGCGTGAAGAAATACGGCTCAAACGATCGGAATTGTAGAAAAACAAATCGTGGATTCTGCACCACGATAATGCACCAGCTCACACATCAATGCTTATTCGTGATTTGTTGGCTAAAAACAAAACCTTAATCATGCCTCAACCACCATATTCACCAGATTTGGCTCCCTGCAACTTTTTTCTATTCCCAAAACTAAGGAAACCAATAAAAGGAGAGCGTTTATCCACAATTGATGAGATCAACTCAGAATCGAAGAAAGAGCTAATAACCATACCGAAAACGCATTTCAGAAGAGCTTCGAGGATTGGAAAAAGCGCTGGCACAAGTGTATTATATCCAAGGGGTATCACTTTGAAGGGGACAAAATTGATATTGATGAACAAATAAGTACCTTTCAAAAAAATTCAAAATTCACCTTTTCCTTTGAACACACCTCGTACATACCTGGATCTACAAACGTTTTCAAAAAAAAAAAAAAACAATTAGCGGACGCCTTAGCCGAGCAGTGAGTGAGCAGTGAGTACTGCCATACTGACGTTCATGGGTTCGAACCATGGCCAGACTAACATCCAAAATGGTGCAAAATTAATTTAAAAAATATAAAGTTTTCTAAATGCCAAAAAAGGATACTGAAAAAAGTACCTCTACTTGGATCACTCTTTAACTTATTGAGCTTAAAGCCAGTTCAAAACGAGGGATTTAAAAATTATTTTATTTGAATTTGTGTAACACAAAAAAGAAAGCTGGAAGTAATGGTGGTTTCAGAGCTCGATGCCAAACTCAATCATTTTCTTCTGTCATGAAGACAAGTGCCATTGGTTTTCGTTCCTAAAACCGGGAATTCATAGCTCCTGCCGAAGACTGCCACATATGGACAACTAGTGCCCTCAACAAAAACCGACCGTAGTACACGCCAAATATCTTGGAGGCGTTGAATCTGTCGAAAGCTTTAAACAAAGCTTACCTCGAAGTTCAACTACGGGTATCATCTCTCACCACCAGCGATGTTAAAGCGGTGGACCATGAATTTCCGGTAGAATTTCGTGGTTAAACATAAAGGGTTACACATTTAGTGGTTTCGAAAGTGCAGGGCTGTATTTGGACATCTATCAAACTTAACTATCAAATCAAACGTGTTTTGTTTTACTTAAAAGCCATTCATTTATAGAAATGGATCGTTTAACAACCGCACAACGCGTTAAAATTGTTGAAACCTACTACAAAAATGGTGATTCAAACGTGGCCACGATTCGTGCTTTAAGAGGAGATTATGATGCACTACTCAAGCAATTGGTAAAATTTTAAAAAAGCTTGAATAGACTGGATCGGTAACAGATATTGTAAGACCTGCGCATCACCGGTTTGCTCGTTCCAACCCAAATATCCCCGTTGTAAGTGAAAGCGTCACCGAAGACCCGGGTGTCTATTTCTTAACGTTCTCAGCTGGGACTTTCTTCCGGCACATGATGTCGTATTTTGTACTTAGAATCACCTGCCTCCGTATAAAGTCCAGCTCACACAACAACTGAAGCCAGCGGACTATTCACTACGCCGTGGTTACGTCGATTGGGTAACAACAAGCAGTGGACCGGATCGCGATTTTTTCAACAAAATGTTCTCAAACGACGAGGCACTCGGTGGATACGTAAATAAGCAAAATTGTCACATTTGGGGCTTTGATGCCATTACATCCAAAAAAACGTATTTCCTGGTGCGTTCTTTGGTGTGATTGGAACTTACTTCTTTGAAAACGATAACGGCGAGACTGTCGCTGAAGCACTATGGTCGTATGGTAACCGACTTTTTTTGGCCTGCAAATAAAGAACACGACTAGGACAATATGTGGTTTCCGCAAAATGGTGCCACATGTCACCCAACACGAGCGAATATGGCTTAATTGCGAGAGAAATTTCCCTGCCGTGTAATCTCTCGTTTTGGGGACGTCAATTGGCTAGCGAGATCGTGCGATTTGCACTTTGAATTTTTTTGTGGGTCTCCGCAAAAGACGGATAAACCTCTAACTCTTGAGTACTTGACACCAACATTCATCAAGTAATAACTGAAATACCGCCCGAAATAATATGTGGCAAAAAAGTTTTCGAAAATTATCTCAAATGGATCGAGGTTTGCTATAATCAAGGCGGTCATTTGAATGATGAGTGCTTCACATGTAATGCCAAGGATCAAACTTTATAACTTCTTGGAAAAAAAAATATTTTAAATGCGTTTATTTACAATTGATGAACTCGAGAAATCGGTATCTCTTACGAATTTTCTTATCGGTAGACCATCAAAAATACCATTTTTATCTTTTACTTGCTTGGACTAGAGAATATTCTCACTTATATCTAACGTCATCACATATTTTTTTCATTAAACCTAGTTTAATGTGCAAGAGGGAAGGTGGGGCAATATAAATATATCTTTTGTAACCAAAGTTGGGTTTATTACATACTGCTTTTCTATTTGCAACATTGCATGTTGCTTGATTCTTCAGTTGGATAAATGGCTTTGCCTATGTAGATGCTAATTCAGCGGAGCTCTTATACCAATGTGTGGTGTGCGGCTTTATGTTTTTCCAATAAAAGGAGCAACCTACAGCTTTTCTAAGCCAGCTCCGAATGGCTGTCAAGTTTAGAGAAGAAGAAGTTGGGGAGAAATTGTTGTTTTATATCGGATATACACTCGGAAGGGAGTTTAGAATTTTTCTATTATTTTAAATGTTGGTCAAGACAGGACTCGCACCCATGACTGTCAACGTAGTAGTACAATATTCTGTTTCGTAGCCAAAAAAGTATTGTTTGCTCAAAAATTCACGCTTTTATTGAAAAAGAAAACCTGTTAAGAGCCGTACTGCCAAACATGTTGCGAATTTATTCAGGTATTTAAATTCCTATATGGATTTACATACATATGTTTAAATTATTCAAATCCTGACTAGAATTCGTGACAAAAGAGACTGTTTAATCAGACTATTATTACTCGGTGTCAGAATATGTGCTTATCTGAAAAAAAAACCCACAGCATGAGAAGAGGAATTGATTTAGAAGTGGTTTTCCGTATATTTTTTAATGCTCTCCTTCCAATTTGTGCAAAAATTCTTTACAACTAAACGATTTGAATATGATACCTGTAGGGCGCAGTTCTATGTTGCTGTTGGATGCCGCTTAAAAGTAGGTTATCCAAGAAACGAGCTGTTTCAACCGATTCGGACTAGAGCGAGAGGGGTGTTAGATAAGTGGGTTCCAAAATCCGTAGGCAGGTAAAGAGCTAGCTAGTTTCATGTTGGGATTCATTGCATGCAAGAAATTCGTTAAGTAAATCGGTGTAGAGTCTGAATAAATAGGCGTTAAGTCGGTTATAGTACACATATCTTAATAACGTCAGTATTAGTTCACCTGATGTACGGCTGCGAGTGGACCGCTTTCTGAATGTGTTCTAAACAAGATCCCAGCATTACCTGGGATAGTTGTGTGCTAAGTATGGGATCCCCAACATTGAAACCCGTTCCAAAGAACTAATTAACAAAACCTCGGATGAGGAACACTGTAGATGTATTGAATGGAAGGTTCAGTTGATGTCCCCACAAAAAGAAAGAGACCATCATCATCGTCATCCAGAAAATGTGAGTTACGGGACAAGAATAGAAGAATATAGATCCTTGGCACTTTCATTACTGTCCACACTGTAATAAACACAAGAAAGAAGGGCTGTCTTCGGCCATGCCGAAGTCTTTATACCTTTCGTGAACATATAAAACATAATGGAAATTCCAAAATTCGAATTCACGTCTGTAGAATACCAAATTTCACGCTTTAGATGCTCTTTTGACGAAGTTTTGACCAAATCCTCATATCTGAACAAATCGGTGCATTGGAGTCGTCTGATTTAGTGCCAATAAGAAATTCAATGTATATATGTCTACTTATAGAATACCAAATTTTACGCTTTTAGAAGATTTTTGAGGGATTTATGGTCCAAAATTTCAAATCTGAAAAACCGGTCTATATTATATCCGGCCAGTTCCCACAAATCTACGGATAGATGTACCAGTGCTTCTGCCTACCTAGCATGGTTGAAATATCTCGGGTTAGCTTGAGTTCAAAAAGGCGGACAGACGGACAAGTGGACATGGTTATATCAACATAGCTAGTCATTCTGATACCCTCGATATAACTTTTGTTGGGTCTATCGCACCAAAGTTAAGATACGAGTATCATTTCATGTATGAGAAATCCAAATATGAGTACTGAACACAACCATAAAACAGAAAAACTAATGATAGCTTGTAGGTATCCGGTAAGACATTCTGAGCAAGTGGACTTAAACACAATTCATAGAAAAATATGGAAAACTCCTGAACAGCCTACAAAAATTCGCAAACTACTGCAGTCGCTATGTGAGAGAGCGTAAATTTGAAATCGGATTCGTGGTACGAAAGAGACTCAGTCAACAAATCTTTTCATTTACTGTACTAAATACAGGTCTAGCCACAATCCGCAATGTTTTTGCCTGTTGTACTAGATCTTATCAAGTTACCTGGCTATGACTGGTTCGAAAAAGTTGAAACTAAATTGGTAAAGTTGTGATAGTAGGATGGCATGTCTGCGGTTTTCTAGATGTGCGTACGCTTCGAGGATCTAACCGCGACTGGAACCACTATCCTGTTGCAACAAATAACGCTGAACAGCAATCATTACAGACAGTCAAGCTTTTTTCTACTCGACTTCTTGCTCTCTGAGAGCCTTCATTAATTTCGGCTTAAGGAAACTGTGGAACGGCATTTCAAGCTTTTTACGAACAATAGTTGATGCGATAGAATATGTCGAACCGCGTTCATTACGAACAGCATACAGTAGAGAGAAAAGAACTGCCTACATCGCAAATCAGCGATCAAGCGCAACGTAAACTGTATGGTACAGTTTTAGATAGGACGAAAGGTTTGCGAAAAGATCGTTTATGTATTGACAACGATAAACGATGAATTGTACGAGATGTACGGTGAACGTGACCTAATTCAACGAATTAAGAGACAGCGGCTACACAGGCTAGGTCGTGTCGTTGAAGTTTTCGACTCTATACTCGCCGGTAAAATCAGAGGAAGAAGTAGAACTTCACTCCATTGGGAATATCAGAAAGAGAAAGACCTGCCTTCACTTTATGTCTCAAATCGCGAAAGCAGCTGGGCCAGTGTCATTCAAGAAGAAGAAAAAATTTCAAGATTAGTTTGAAAAATCGTTTCATTCTTACAAACTAGTTTAAATTTCCTATATTTATGCATTCGACTTTGTCTTTGAAATATTGTGACATAATTGTGGTGCGTACGCTTCGAGGTTGTCCATAGCATCACTCAACAATTTCTCCATCCGTCTTTTTATACAAAAAAATCAATAAGCAAAGTGAAAAATAACAATTTATTTGCAAATAAAAAATTATATTTTGGATTTCCAAATTATATGTGGACAAAATTTTAACGTCCAAAACCTCCGCGGCCACCACCAACGCCGCCGCCCATGCGACCGCCACCACCACCCATTCTTCCGCCACCTCCTCCACCCATGGATCCACTACCACCACCACGGCGTTGAGCCTGGCTAACAACGATCAAACACAACAAAAGCACTAGAAATGAAAGAAACTTCATGCTGACAAAACTAAATCAAAATTCAATGGAAAACGGATTTTATACTTCCTTTTATACTCGATTGGCACTCTATCTTGAAACACGTCGATTATTTACTTAACAAACATAATTAAAATATTTATATATATACAAGTATATTTTAATCTTAACTAAAATTCGTGACAAAGAGAAGAGCTGACGCATATGATAAATAAGACAATAGATAATTTGTGGTTTGGGCTCGTCAAATACGTCTCAATTAGTATGTAAGCTCATATGTAAATATAAGTAAATACTCATACTACATGCAGGATACTACAATGTGATTAAATTATTTAAAACAAAAAAGAAAATTGAAATCTAATCATAGTAATTTTGGTTTTTTCCTTAATTTGGCGACTACGAATCTTTTGTGTATAGAAAATTTAAATTTTGTAATTTCACTAATTTCACTCAGTGATTTGCTAATAAATTAATAATAAAAAACTCTTGACTAATTTTCATAAATAAAGATTTTCTTATTTGCAGTGAAGCGACAGTTCCCATCGAACTGTTGAAGTTAGTAGGTATTGAGGAAATGAGCGATACAGAACACCGAAGGAGTAGTAACCGGCACCGAAGCACACATCCGGCCTAGTGACTATCTCTATACTCTCTTCCTAAAGTGTAATCAAGGAATTAGTCCTATTTATTGAATTCAAATTCTGTGTACAGAAAATATACAGTAGCCAAACTTAATGATCAACAATGGAAAACTTATTAGCCCATATGAAAGAAGAACTTTTGAAATTAATTGCTTACACTTCATTTTATTATTATTATTTTTTTTTGTGGGAAAATTTAGCCAAAAAGTTATTGCTAGGAATGCGGAATCGAAATTAAAATCAATCTTAAAACAAAGTGAAAAACAATTACATGGTTCAAGTGCATATAACAATTACAAGGACGATTAAGCTTATCAATCTTTTATTCTGTTAAGAACAGTGAATAATCCAAAAAATTCTGAAAAACGACCAGATTTTTTGGAATCAATGTAATTTTTAGGTAAGGTTTATAAAAAAGAAGGTTACGCAAGCCTTCAAATCAAGTTTTATAGATGAAAATATTACGACAACCGTTGATGTCATCGAACCAAATTTTGCCATATTCACAGCGAGCAAGCCTTGAGCCTTTATATAATCAGAAAATAATTTTCAGAAATGAAAACGTCAAACACTTATAGATAAGAACATATAATTTTCTAAAATTTTATAAATTAAAGTTTTCATAATAAAACAATTTTAAGAAGATGGTTACGAAGACGACTTTCCGTATTCTATATTTGTTCTGAAATAATTGTACAGAGGTACCTGTAGAAATGTTGAATTTTTTTTTGCGGAATTCGAACGTCGAAAAAATCATATTTGTTTAGCCTAATGACTTTTCACCACAGATTTGAAAGGAACGCTTAAGAAGTAAGACTGCAAAAAATTAAGAACCTTACGAGGAATATGCAAAATGTTTATCTAAACAAACAAATTTCTTGGTAGTTACGTGATCATAATGTAAACTTTTTCCGACATAGTCACTATTCCTCCCTATGCAAATGGTGAGGCGGGTTATCAAGTTTTTGATACCTTCCTCGAAGTTGTTTACCGCCAACATTTTGGAACCCATCTCGCGAAAGATTTACGATATTCGAGAGTTTTGTATAATAAAGATCTGGAAATTTGCGAAAGCATCGCAGAAAGCTCATCCAGAGTCTATTTGCGATAGCCACGGAGCGCAATTTCGATTTTTCCAGCCACAATTGCAGGTCTTCCGCTCTTCTGTTTATTGTGCACAGACATACGACCGTTTTTAAACACGAAATACCACTTGTACACACTAGTGCGACTCGTAGCTTTGTCACTATATGCAGTTTTCACCTCTTTATAAATTTCAAACAGAGGTGTTCCCTTCCAAACGAGTTAGCGGATAACGCCGCATCTTTCGCACGTGGTCGGAGTATAGATTGACATTGTTCAGGAAACTTGTTGTCACGTCGACAGTTCTGGATATGTATGTATAAATTTAGAATACCAAATTTTACGCTTTTAGGTGATTTTTTGATTTGTTGATTGGGAAATTTCAAATCTAAAAAATCGGTCGTATTTATAAATATAAATCTCTCCGCTTCCCCCAAATGTACCAGTGCATCTGTTTACCAAGTTTGGTTGAAATATCTCTAAAATTGAGGGACTAATTTGCATTAAATTAGCTATTAACTCAGATCGTCATTCTGGTAAGATCGGTATAAATTTTAGTAGGTCTCTCTATTCTCCTCAGTTTTTCCAAAAAAACCGGGCAACCATTTGCTTGGAGGATCTTGAAACACCCATAGAGTCGGCTGCTATTTACTTTAGACTCCATACTGGTATATCCACGATTTTTCACGATGTCGTAGACGTATTTTGAAGCACGGCATTCCCAGGCAAATGGTTGCTTGTTCTTTTTTTTTTTTTTTGGAAAAGCAAAACAATATATTCTGACTGGTACACCACCATTTGTTTGCAGTTGTCTTTTAAGAAATCAGGAAGACCGATTACCAAAGGCGGATCACTATTCAGCACTCCAATGCGAGCACCATAAATCTAAAGGAGCGGTTTTGCGTTCAGAATGTATATTTTGGAGATACCTCAATCAGAGTGGCCAAAATGCTTCGACATTTAGTTCAAACTCATGTAAAAGTGTATAGATCTTAATGGAGAATATTTTCTAAAACAAAAAATCGACTTTCGTTGATTAGTATTTGCTTTTGTTCTCTAATCCTGACATATATATGGCAAACCTTGTATATACCAATTTTTATATAATTTCAACCATAATATACAATTTTTTTTCGCAAAGTTCCGTTCTAGGTCTACTTTTTTCCATAAGTACCTTCTTCTGACAATTAAAAAAAAATATCGAAAATTTCATCGCTTTCCAAAGGTGAATAAATATAAATACTGGAAATTGTTCAGATAAAAATACCTAACCCAGTTCATAACGATAAACCCTTTACTTAATTACACTTAAGTCATTGTAATTTCGAGTTAATCGATTGGTGCATATGTAAATATTATTTTAATTGAGTTACAAATGAAAACTGTGTAAGTCCGTTTTTTATTTCTCTTTAAAAAAATATTTAAAAAGTTTTATTACCCTATTTCTTGAAGAAAGCACAAAGCAATTTTCCTTTGAAATAAGATTACTCGCAAGCAAAAATTCAAATAAAAAATAAGTTATTATATAAATGAAAAATAGTAAGCAGTATCCGCTAATTAAATTCATTTATTTTAAAATTGAAATTTATTTTTTCCCATTTCCATAGTAATTAAATTTCTTGATGATGAGCTCATTAAGTGTTAATAAATTTTAACTAATTAAGTCGCTTACCACAAATTGTCTTCTAAATGTCGACTTACAGCATTTTCATTTATAACAGTTCATATGTAAATAATAATAAATCGTTCAATTTATTATATGTTAAATTACTTACCAATCAATAATAATAATTATTATTTTTTTACGATTTTACGATTTAAGTGCAAATAAATTAAATAAACACAAATTGACTTAAAGAAGCTTTTACGTTTCATAATTCAACAATGAGAGCGAAGGAAACAGCAACATATGTGAAGATCACGAAATTTGCTAAGAAATATCTGATAATGATAGAGGTAGACTTCGCTTTTTCTGACGTCGAACAAGTAAAGAAAACTCCTAACTATCACTAGGAAGTCTATATATCCCTTCGTGGATCTACAGAGCCAAAATCGCCTCTCCTGCGGAAGAACGAGCATACATGGCGGTAATAATGGATTTAGATTCTAACACTACAAGAGACATCACTTACTTCTAGATCAACGGGAAAATGAAAATCATATTCCTCATTCTCATTAACATGTCCAAGCTGCTCACTGGCATAACGTACTTCTCAGAATTATCTACGATGATGCCATTTTTACTCAAAACCCGAAATAAGTATCGGTGAAAAATTTCGTTCAAGCCAATACTACAAGAAAACCCATTAAGCTACTTGAACTCGGCTAAGAGCTCCACAAACTCATCATTAATAACAGCAACATTTTTTAGTCCTTAATTTTATTTACTTTAACAAATGCATTAACCGATTCCAATTAGAGTGTTTTTAACGCTAATAGCCACCACCGCCGCCACCACCACCATATCGACCGCCACCGCCACCATATCGGCCACCGCCACCACCACCATATGGACCACCACCGCCGCCACCATAAGGTCCTCCACCACCTCCACCATATGGTCCGCCGCCACCACCATAAGGACCACCGCCTCCGCCACCATAGCGACCGCCACCACCGCCGCCGCCTTGCGCTAGACACGCAACAGCCAAGCACACCAGGAGCAACAAAGCTGCCAAGAACTTCATACTGAACGAATTTACGTAAAATAAGACAGAATCAGTCGCTTTTTATACTCTCGTTGACACAGCGTTCTATGGTTAAATAATTATATATATTTTTTACAATTATTTATTTACTTTATTTATGGATGTATATATCTCTGAAATTCGCGACAAAGGGAACAGCACGTTAATATGTACAATAAGCAGCAGACATAGCTTAAGCAACAATAACAACCGCAGAACTGCTCAGCAGTGCCCATTAAATACTCTGTCATCACGTATAGGTTAGGTCAGTTTTAATCAGTTTAGCGTATTTTCCCGTTGGAGATTGGTTTTGGCAGGTGAAACATCATTTGTCGTAAGCTTTCATACACGAATACGTACCTGATTGCCAGATATATAACAGGTAAATTGAAAAGTCCCCGACCTACCATAGTAAAAAACATTTTCTTGCCAAAATTAATTTTTTTATTCAACATGCTACGATTTGTTCTTTTCTTCAAAATACAATCCAGTTTCGGCGACCACCTCTTCATTCGACGAAAATTTATTATTTTGAGATCTGAGAACAGGCAATCGTCTTTGAGGTCGGATCTGGAGAATACGGTGGATGTGGAAGCAATCCGAAGTTCGATTCATGGATGTTTTCCGTCGATTTCACTGACTTGTGACACATTGCATTGTCTTAATGAAACAGCACTTTCTTTTTCTTCAAATGTGACCTTTTTCGGCAATCTCGTTCTTCAAACGGTCCAATAACGCTATGTAATAATCGTTGTTGATGGTCCTTCCGCTTTCAAAGTAGTTCAGGCGTATACCAAAATACAGACGCCATTAACCATAACCTTGTCAGGCGAAATGAGGGAGGGAGCCATGTTTCATCCATTGTCACATATCTATGCAAAAACTCGTGTTTATTATTCTTGAGCATTTCCAAACATTGCTCCGAATCAGCAACTCATCGTTGTTTTTGGTCCAAACTCAGCTCGCGCTGCACGCACTGCAGTGCCTGCTATTTCGTCCAATTTCAATTTACGGTCATTCAAAATCATTTTGTGGATTTTTTGATGTTTTTGTCGGTAACAATCTTCGTTGGGCATCCACTGCGCTTATCGTCTTCGGTGCTTATTTCACCACGTCTAAACTTAGCACACCAATCCTTGATGGTAGATTTTCCTGGCTCAGTGTCCGGAAACTCGTCATCATATTTTTGCTTCAACTGTATTTTTTCCCTTCAATAAGCCAAATTTTATCAACACGCTTTTAATAATAATTGCTTTTAATCAATTTTTGTTTTCACAATAACAAAACTTGCTACACTCAAAATGCTATAATTCACATATTAATTATCCGACAGCTGTCAAATTTAAAAACGCGTCTTTTGAAAGTTAGGACCAACTAAAAATCATTAACTAATTAATTCTAGTAACGCCATCTATGTGCCAGCAACTTTTCAATTGGCCTGTTATATACGTATCTTTTTATATTTAGACTCAGACAGTGGAGACACTCTGAACTTCAGTCATCTTTTTAAATAATTTATTATCAGACAAACATATGTACACAAATGAATGTTCTGAATCCCGTATGTTACTTAAAATTTCCCAAATTTCACTAAAACTAGTGAAAATGATTTCCAAAGTTGACTTCGAGTGCTGATTCAAACAACAAAATATTAAATTAATGTTTCTAACTAACTTCGGCAAGCAATGTAACCCCTCCAAATGCAGGCCTCAAGTGAAATAAAAGCTCCTCTTAAAAAACCATCAGCTATTTTGAGGCGGTTTAGAATAAACTTAAGGTATCTTCATTTGTTGGAGAAACATCGAAAATTACTTCAGCAGCTACAAAATACTAAATATATACATATTTATATATACATACATTATATTATGAGAAGAAAGTGGTCTGAGCATTCTATGAGTAAGTAAAATCGCCCTATCAAGCCTTGATATTTGAGAAGCTGTTGTCTGAGTTATCTTTCGCGTCTCCTCCTTAGGAGACCAACCATACTGATTGTAGTTCACATCAATAGTTCTTCCTCGATTTGACACGGATTTATATATATCTTTCTATACATAAAACATAGCCTCGTCCTTAACCCTTCATGAGAGCTCTCATTAAAGCTGCCGGACCACTGCAGTTCCATATCCTGCACATATGTCTCGAAATGGGACGGAAGAGGCACCGCATGAAAAGCTATAAACTCTGTTGCTGGAGTGGTAGGAATGAATAGGAGGAATAGACGATTTCATGAAGTAACTTGGATACATGAAACGAGCTATTAAAATTCATAACAGAATCTAAGTGAATAGAAAATAACCCATGGGATTAGAAGAATTTTTGTGACATCACAATAACCCATTTTGACCTAAGTTCGTCAATGGTACGAATACGTAAATCACCGCTAACTAACTTACTCTAACATAACCTAATAATTTTACATAGAACTCGATAATACTCATTTATTGGCACTATGGGCCAAGCCAATTTACAATACACTGAAGGTACCACAAGGTTAAAACTACTGACTACTCATTTTTTTTATTAACTCTGCTAAATTGTGAAATTTATGATACGAAATTTCGTATCTGACCCATCAGTTCTATAGTTGTCCGACTTCAGATTTAAATGAAAAAATGTACTTATATAATGTATTTCGGACCAATGTTCAGGCTCATGAAGGTTATAATAATTAATACAAATTTATTATTATTGTTATTATATAGAGAAAACAATCCGAAGCCAAAACTCGTTTTTTATACCTTTCATGAACATGAAATGGTATATTAACTTTTAGCCATGGCCGTTTTTCTATCGGTCCGTCTGTTTGAACGCAAACTAGTCCCTCAGCTTTTGAGATATTTCAACTAAGCTTAATATGTGGGTATATTTTTGTGATGTATTGATCCTTTGTCGGAAACCGCCAGATCGGTTGACTACATAATACAGCTCCATACAGCTCAGAAAATCCGTCAAAAAAAACATCTACGAGCCTGAAAATTGGTTATTTACATAAATCAGCGTTACCCATCTCTTCCTCAACTGGATGACGAACGCGCTCATGGGTATTAAAGCTCTGTCGCGATCATGAATTGGCTTCTAGAAAAAGCCATTAACTATGAACAGGGTTATACATTTTGCGGTTTTCAAACTAAACTTAAATAAAATGCACTCAAAATAATTTTATTTTAAGAAATTCCTTTTTAATATAAAGCTTGAACCTCAAATGACACTTTCGTGAATTTTTTCAAACTTCGATCCGTTTGAGGTAATTTTCGACCACTCTTTTGCACGTATTTGACGGTATCTCAGCCATAACTTTACGAATGTTGGTTTTCAAATGCTCAAGAGTTAAAGGTTTATCCCAAAAACACGGTCTTTCGGGTAGCTTCACAAAAGAAACGACGCTGCCAAATTACACAATCTCGGTGGCCAATTGACATCGCTAAAAGGAAAGATGAAGCGGTTTTGATACGACCATAACGCTCCGAGTTGACAATGACACTCTCACCGTTAACGTTTCCAAAGAAGTAAGGTCAAATGACACCTCCGGACCAAAGAGCGCACCATACAGTAATTTTTTTTTTTTTTTTGTTTGGGTGTAATGGCTTTTCTTCAATTATTTGAGGATTCTCCGAGTCCCAAATGCAAAATTTCTCCTTATTTACGTATCTGCCGCGTGAGAAACACCCAAACGACGTTACATAAATAATGTGCCATAAAAAGTCCCAGCTCCTGAGAACGGAGACACATTCGGATCTCCGGCTACGCTTTCACTTACAGCAGTGATATTTGAGGTGGAACGAGCAAAACGATGATGCACATGCCTTACAATATCTGTAACCGGTCCAATTTCTTTAAAATTTTACCAATTGCTTGAGTAGTTCGACGATTTTGTGCACCATAATCTCCTCTTAAAGCACGAAACGTGGCGACGTTTAAATCGCCAGTTTCATAAATGCTTGACTCTTAACTAAAACAATACATGTTTGGTTTGACAGTTAAGTATGCCAGATGTGAAAATACAGCCCTGCACTTTCGATACCACTAAATGGTTAACCTTTAATTAAAGTAAAAATTAAATTTTAGAAGAGTTGACGCATCAAAATTTATTATTCAAAATTTCTGGAGGAATGACGGCCATTTTCAAAAATAAAAGTTTTAAAAATTCGAACTATTTATGATTAGAGGAACAAGTTCTCATTTAATTTATATACATATATATTGAATTATCTATTTCATCAATTGTCCCGTTTGTGATCAATAACTAAACATGTTTGACTAGTTAGGTTTAATGTAAATGAAAATGCACCCTAAAAGGGTATATTGTCTTCGCTATTTCGTCGGTTATCTTGAAAAGCGAACTTCTCCAGCTGCTTACAGCGTAAAACTTGTATTTTTATCGCCAGAAAAACATCGCAGTCTTCAGGGATATTGGAGAGGGCTCTTGAAGTTTGAGTTGATTGGCTTACTCTAAGACGCTGACATATACAAAATTAAATTAAATTAATATCCTATTCTTAAAGGTAAGATGTAAATGTCATGGTGCCCTCTAACTGAGTCAAGTTTGCTGGCAAAAGTAAGGCCAGTAAAGTACTCCAAATTCATAGCTCCTGCCGAAATGACATTGTGAAGAATGGGTGGAAGGTAAGGCTATCGTGAAGATATTTATAAATATACGGACTGATCTAAATATGGGCAGAAAGAGCTGCAGGGTTCGCCCAAATAGCGAAGGTAGCATCAAACTCAATGACCACTAAAACTAAGAAATTGTAGGCATGTGCAATTAGAGAACATCACTTTTAGCTAACTGGGGCAATATTTTCACGACGCCACAAGCTCCAGTCTAACTGGAACAAGTAAGAAATGTATGGCCCTCGCTCTTTTAGAATTAAGACTAAAATATCAAAACTGTATCATGATTTTCGTGAAAAATTTGCTTTAAAACTTTCGCCTTAATCGAAGTTATAATTACATTGGCTCAACTGTGCACATACAAAAAATTAGAGTTACAAAACAGGTATTAAGTATTTTTTCATTTCTTTTTTTAAAAAATATTTAAAACAAATTCAATAACCAACAGAGTCCTAATCATGTAGACCACCACCACCACCATAGCGTCCACCACCCCCACCGCCATAGGGACCACCGCCACCACCATAGGGTTCACCACCACCTCCGCCATAGGGACCACCGCCATCACCATAAGGTCCTCCCCCACCACCACCTTGCGCTAGGCACGCAACAGCCAGACACACTAGGAGCAACAGAGCAGCCAAGAACTTCATACTGAACGAATTCACGTAAAATAAGACAGAATCAGTCGCTTTTTATACTCTCGTTGAGACGGTGCTCTACAATTATCTATTTTTTTATATATGTATGTATGTGGGAATTGCTGAAATTTGTGACGAAAGGAACTACAACAAGTGAGTACAATGCTTTGTAGATTACACAACAACAACAACAGCAAATCAAATATACAGCAATTTTCAGTAAATAAATTATTCTGTCATCGTACGAGTATATAGATTAGGTCAGATTTAATCGTTTTTGCGTATTTTCCCAAGAGAGATAGGTTTTGGGAGACAGCACATCATATGTCATAAGCTTTCGCACGCATACGAGGTATGTTCAAATGAAAAAGTGAATTTTGATTTCTCGCGGGCAGTATACATTCGATTATCGATATTTTGTTTTTGTTATAATCGGACACATATTTTTATCATGCGATTGCATTAGGAGCCAATTTCGATTAGTAGTTTGTTTTTGGCAACAGAAGAGGTTAGTCACGTTTTGTGTGCTCTTAGATTTTTGACTTTTGAAAGAAATGGATCAAAGAATATGTATTAAATTTTGCGTTTAAAAAGGGAATAAAGTGCTCCAAGACACTTGAAATGTTGACTGAGGCATTCGGTGAGTTCACTTAGTCACAAAAGATGTTTATAAGTGGTACAAGCGCTTTACAGAAGGCCGAGAAGATGTTAATGACGATGAGCGTCCTGGAGGTGCGATCACGTCAACAAGCTAAGAAAACATCGAAACAGTGAAAAGAAATGCTCTTGAAAATCGTCGAATCACTATTAAGGAAGTTGCAGAGGATATTGGCATATTAATCGGCTCATGTCATTCAATTTTCCCGAATGTTTGGGGCATGAAACGTGTGACAACGAAGTTGGTTCCGAAATTGCTAAATTTTGAGCAAAATCAATGTCTCATTAGTATCGCTCAGGAGTTGTTGAATGACGTCAGCAACGTTCCGGATTTACTCAAATGGGTCATATCTGGTGAGGAAACGTGGGTATATGGTTATGACATGGAGACCACGGTCCAATTATCCAAATGAAAACTGCCAGATGAGCCAAGACCGAAAAAGGCAAGCCAAGTTCGATCAAATGTGAAGGTTTTGCTTGCTGTTTGTTTTTTTTTTTTTTTTGAGTACAATGGTGTGGTGCATCATGAGTTCATACCAAAAGTTGTACAGGTAATAAGGAATACTACAAGGAAGTTATGCAACGTTTGCGTGAAGCAATACCGCTCAAACGATCGGAATTGTGGAAAAACAAATCGTGGATTCTGCATCACGATAATGCACCAGCTCACACATCAATGCTTATTCGTGATTTGTTGGCTAAAAACAAAACCTTAATCATGCCTCAACCACCATATTCACCAGATTTGGCTCCCTGCAACTTTTTTCTATTCCCAAAACTAAGGAAACCAATAAAAGGAGAGCGTTTATCCACAATTGATGAGATCAACTCGGAATCGAAGAAAGAGCTAATGACCATACCGAAAACGCATTTCAGAAGAGCTTCGAGGATTGGAAAAAGCGCTGGCACAAGTGTATTATATCCAAGGGGTATTACTTTGAAGGGGACAAAATTGATATTGATGAACAAATAAGTACCTTTCAAAAAAATTCAAAATTCACCTTTTCCTTTGAACACACCTCGTACATACCTGGATCTACAAACGTTTTCAAAAAAAAAAAAAAAACAATTAGCGGACGCCTTAGCCGAGCAGTGAGTGAGCAGTGAGTACTGCCATACTGACGTTCATGGGTTCGAACTATGGCCAGACTAACATCCAAAATGGTGCAATATTAATTTAAAAAATATAAAGTTTTCTAAATGCCGTCAAACTTCTGCAGGGAATGCCATTCCGTTCGAGTATATTCTGGCTTGATATAAAAATCTCCTCATAAAAACCCATTAGCCGTTTAGAGGAGGCATAGAATAATTTGTAGGTGTGAATAATATATATTTATATGCACAATTTAATCAGTAAAACTTCCAATCTACCCTCAGTGTTTGTAGTAAGTTACGATAATTTAAATCTCAGGTTCTAGAAAATATAGCAAGTGAACCATAGAGAAGGCTAGAGCTTTTTAGTACTGGATCCTTTTCACTACAGAAGCCTTTCTGTGGTTCGACCAACAAAAATTTAAAAAAAATTAATTTAAATAAAAAAACATTAAGTTAATTTTCGTAATTGTGTTCGCTCCTCAGCAAGGAATGCCAACTCATCCGAGTGTATCTCTGGTATGAAATAAAAATCTCCTCTTGAAAAGTCATCAATCGTTCGAAAGCGACTTAAAATAAATTTCAGGTCCCTATATTTATCGTAAAAACATTAAATAGAATGAGGAGCTCGGCCGAAAATCGCATCAACGGTTAATAAGCGCCAATCACAATAAAATCTGGACTTGACTTGATCCGGATTGGTATTTCGGTTGATAATAGTTTTTTCGCTCGGCTTCCTAAAGCAGCTTGGTTATGGATTCAGGTATTGGTAGGTTAGAATAGTTTAGACAGAAGTGTCTGATCCTTAGAAGATCCCATATAGACACATAAAGCAGTTTCTTTGTGATGCCAAAAAGATTAAAAATATTCTGAACACTAGACCAATCTTCATCAAGTGAATCGCATGTCGAAAATCTACAAAACGAAAAAAACCAAGCCCTATCGCGTGAGTTTCTTTCGAACAATGCTCGGCCAGAACTTCTGATGTGTACGAGAGTTGCGATCTTGAAAGGGAAAGATGTTTCTCTGATCTAAGATCTCGCAACCGGGACCCGAGAGCTCGCTGAGTTGGTTAGCAGCCCATCTCACCAGTTATGCTCTGTTCGACATTGCTTTGCATTTCCCAGCAACTCCGATATGCCTCCAAGATATGGGTGGATCTCCAAAAAGTATCATGCGTATTCATAGGTGCTGCGATAAGTAAGATGGGCCGGTCTTAGCATAAGGTATTCTTAGTTCCTTAGCCAAGTTTTTTTTAAAGATAATATTTGGACTAGTATCAATCAAATCGGTCCAAATCCCATCTATATGTCGCTTAAGACGATTCCTTGGTATTAAGTTGTATGATCTGTCGAATCCTTACCGGTATTTATTATTAATCCAGGACGAATGTTACTAGAAAATGAGGTGGATACCCACCAGAAGAATCCTACAGCATTGACATTAGTAAAAGTTTGCGACTGGAAGAGCTTGTTATGATGAGCTCTCACTAAGCTGATCTAAAGAACTGTTTGCATCGCTGAGTGCTTTTGAAAAATAACCTTTTTAAGTAATAAATAAGATAGATTAAAACCAAACGTGTACAAACTCAATCAACATCTTTATTGATATTCAACAAATCACATTATTTTCCGCGACCACCGCCACCACCTCCAATTGGACCACCACCTCCGCCTCCAATTGGGCCACCACCACCACCACCTCCAATCGGGCCGCCACCACCACCGCCTCCAATGGGTCCACCGCCTCCCCCACCAATAGGACCACCGCCGCCGCCGCCGCCGCCAAACTGTGCTTGACTGGACGCAAACAAGCAGACCAAAAGCGCTAAAACAACCAGATACTTCATGATGTACGTTCTGTTATTATGTAAGTTAACGGTGCACACTGCTATTTATACCAAAAACCCAATGTGAGCAGCTGAATAAATGTGCACAGTGCACTATGTACTCTCTGCCCCGGGCATCTTCACGACTGCTTTTTAACTCGAGCAAATGCATAACGAAGAGAGATAGACATGTAGATATGCATTTAATATACATACAGATACGAGTATACATATATATATGATTACGACCAGAAGTTAAACGAACAGTTGACGGACCGAGTATGTTGGGTGAAAGCAATTTAAGTTTAAACAATTATATATTGTTATTGTAATTAACTTCTCTTGAAAATAAATTTAATATATTTAATTAAAAATGAAAATATCATAAATAACAACAGTAAACAATTACACTTCCTACTGTACACACATTCGTCCATACACATACAAGAAAAGTTAGTCGAGGTTGGTAGAGAGAGAAAAGCTAAAACTCGTACTGGCAAAATTGTATCCCTTCCTCGCAAGCTTGTCCGTCGTCTCGTTGTCTGGTATCTTACTGTATAATGGCACCCTCTCCGTCTCGTCTTTTCGAGATTTGCTATCATTTAAAATTATTATAAGAAACTCATGTTTTATTTTATCTTCTCACCGGAGTGACTCCACCATCATTTGCCAACGACTGAAATTACGTGATGGATCGTTTCTGCACTTGTACCGATGATAATGCCCTATGGCTTTTTGGCCTATTTTAGAATCCTTTATGTGGACTCCCAAACGAGCTGAGGCTGATCGACATCGCCGAGGGCCGAAATATGGTTGTCTGTAGTATTAGATTTCGGCACAGGAAAATACATCAAGCTACACGCTTGTTTTCGAATCTTAAAACGCGCAACCAAATCGATCATGCTGTGATAGACCGAAGTTATGTTTGCAGTTTTATAGACGTACATACGTTCCGAGGACCAAATATCGACTCCAATAAACCACTTCACCCGCCTCTGTGCAACAAAGAACCACCGTCAACAAACGCAAGGAAGGTTTGACGTCGAAATTCTGCAATCACGAGAGACAGACAGGCGTGCTGTATGAGATCACTCATCAATATCTCGCTATAGGGGAACTGTGGAACGGCATCTCAAGCTCCTTACGTACCGCTGCTGCAGAAACAATTGGATGTCATTAACGCTAACGAAAAAAACTGGTACGATGAGGATTGCCGTGCTGCAGCAAAGATAAATCAGATTGACTACTTTGCGATAGACCACAACACGTGTGTGATGGTATAGATAACGGGAGCTATAGAGGGAAGCGTGACACATTTGCAGACGAAAAAATAGAGAGACCTTAAAAGTGAAGAGCTTTAGAAGCTGGCCGACATGGGTAATGCTTCTAAATCCTACGAACAAATGCGGCAACTTACAGAAGGTTTCAAGGCCGAAGCATACTCATGTAATGAGTTTATGGAGAGCACAATTTTTCAACCTAAATCCAAGTCGTAGATAATTTCGTTTATCTACGAACCAGCATTAGCAACACAAAAAATGCCAGCCTTAAATTCCAACACAGGTGCTAATGCGGGCTGAGTAGGCAATTGAAAACTAATCACCTCTCTCGACGAACCAAAACCAAACTCTACAAGTCGCTCATCTATCCCGTCCTTATATATGATATAGAAGAAGCTTGAACGATGCGACATCCGATGAGTCGGCTTTAAGAGTTATCGAGAAAATGGATTTCCGGACGATTCGTCTTCCTTTTCGCCTTAGCAGTGACGAATACCGCAGACGGTGGACCTACGGGATGTTATACGGCGACATTGACATAGTGCAGTGAATCAAAAGACAGCGGCTACGTTCGTCCGAACGGCTGAAGCGCTCCAGCTCTAAAAGTTGTCGATGTAGTACGCGTTCGGAAGGACCTGGTTTCGCTTGGTATTTCCAATTTGCGCTAAACTACGAGTGGAACAACCTGGTACAGACGCATCTCGCGATCGCGCCTGTGATGGTGCTAGCCCAGCGCTCGTTAAATTGGACCAAAACTCACTTATTCAGTAGCAGAATTACGCTTTGCCC
Organism: Neoceratitis asiatica; assembly: GCA_030068015.2. Classification (NCBI taxonomy): domain Eukaryota; kingdom Metazoa; phylum Arthropoda; class Insecta; order Diptera; family Tephritidae; genus Neoceratitis; species Neoceratitis asiatica. Next base: position 80,223,480 of record CM061525.1, on the reverse strand, counting down.
GGCATTAACGAAACGGTGGTCATCAGCGTTGCAGTACCCAACAATTTCGCTGCGACCCGGTACCAATGTGATTTTTATTCTGAAATAAGACAACATCACAGACAGTGATGATAAGAATTATTTCTTTACAATATTTGAGCTCATCATTAGTGGGCCGTAGGATTAGCCACTGAGTAAATGTTGCCTCTCTCACAGAAACCACCCCCCAAAGATGTGTCATCACCGTTTCCTTGACAGTACCAACCTCCGTCTGAAAAATACTGAAATGGTATGAACTCCCCTTCTAATGACAATTCTCGACAGAAGACTCCTAAGTGCACCTTTGGTGGACAAGAAACCACTCGACGCCGGCTTAGAGGTACAATAACCCATGCAGCTGAGAATGAAGCCGGCCAAGCTAATAGCGGAGTATTCCACCCTCGAGCCGACCTCCTGAATCTGCCAGCCACTTTTCTTTAATGGCACCGACGGCAGTGTGAGTACTTTTTCACAGCATTGACAATACTTTCTCAGAGAAAATTCGTCTTTATCACGTATGTACATATATTTTGGCAAACTTCAATTTTTGAAAGGTATGTCTTAAGCGAGTACTGAGTAATGTAAGACATTTAGCATTTACTTTATATTCTTGTACCCACAACCCAAAGTCAAGAGCACGACTTGAGTAAGTATGCCTTCTACGAGAGCTTACTGATTCTTGTTCGACTACCATGTATGGATGACAGTGTGTGTGCCTTCGTTGCTGGAATGTCAAAAACAACGCAGATTATTCATTTAACGATTTCCCACACACTCAAACCACATGCACATGTGTGACTACATTGGTTCAACACGTACCAATGAATAATTGCATAATTTTAGGCTGCCTTAATGTCAACAGGGTGGTGTCCCACACGATTACTACAAATATTATATATATAATTGCCGCTTTGTAACCGCTGAAGCGATTTTCGGCCGGCCTCCTACTCCAATTTGTGTTGTGCATCATGATATTTTTTCCAACAAATGGAGGAGCCTTCTAAGCCACCACCGGACGACTGATGGAATTTTATGAGGAGTTTCAATTTCACGCCTTAACTCTTTTTTTAAACCGATGCGGGTGCAACCCAGATCATTTGTTATTTAAATGTTTTTTTATGTTGCTTTTTTAGTTTATTTTGTCTTACTTTAATTTTTTTATTTAATTTAATTCTTTATTTTATTCAAAATAAATAACATATCATTTTATTTTATTCAAATATTTTTTTATTTTATTTAATAAAATTATTTTATTTTATTTTGATTTCATTTTATTGTAAAAAAATAATATTATATAGTTTATTATATTTTTTTCTAACTATTATATTTTTGCATTTATTTCAAATCTTTTAACTTAGTTTAATTTAATACATTTATTTTTATTTTATTTTATGTTATCTTATTTTACTAAAATTTATTTTATTTAATTTAATTTATTTGTTTTTCATTTTATGTTATTTATTTATTAAATAAATTATAGTCTGATTTTATAAATTTAAGCGTTTTGGTTTCATAAATTTTATTTCACTTAAATTTTTATTTTATTTTATTTAAATTTTTGTTAATTTTATTTATTTTATTTTATTTTATTTCATTTTATTTATTTTTATTTATAGTAATTTTGGTTTTTTTTGGTTTTCTCATATTTTGTTAAATTTATTTTCTTTTATTTTATGTTATAATTTTTTACTAAAATTCATTTAATTTAATTTAATTTAGATTAGTTGTTTTTTATTTTATTTAGTTTATTTAAGTTAAATTAAATAGATTATAGTTTGATTTTATTAATTTCATTTCATTTAGAAAATTTAAATTTTATGTTATTTATTTTATTTTATTTCATTTTAAATTTTTAATTTTATTTTATTTTATTAAATTTTATTCATCTTATTTTATTTTACTCTTTATTATTTTATTTTATTTTTTCTTTTAGGTTCTTTTTATTTTTATTTTGCGCGTCTGATAATATATCGTTCGTTAAGGTGTCAATTGATTAACTTTCTACAGTTGACTTTGTCTCTGGTGAAAGTATAGCCAAAGGATGTGAACACACATTCGAGGTAGATGTGTTATGTCTACCAGGTCTTGCCCTCCTTCTCTTCGTGGTAGGTAAAAGCGTTCTACGACTGATTTTGGATGCGGTATTCCGTATTTAGTTAGTAGTGTTATTGCACTAAACAGAGAAAGGAAATCCATACCCAACTAAAAGATAGGGAAACAAATCTGGCCAAAGTATGACATGATAAGAGCAAAAGGCCTATTAAAATGATTGAGGAAAAGTATATATAGACTTACAATCACTAGAACCCTTCGGAGCGCTTCCTCAAAAATGGGCTACCATATAGCAGCCGTCGCTGAAGCTGTAATTTAGAAGATAATAAAGAAACTATAATCCACACTTCTGCGTATGTCCAGCTCACTCGCAAAGTCTACACAAAACACATATGTAAACAGATACTAATCTTGGATAGCTGTCCACAAAAATCATATCAGATATAAGTAGTTTCATTGAGAATACTAAATGGTTTGAAATTAACAATGAAACATTTTTGCTCCCAGCGCTAATTTTAATTCATCACAAAAGTAGGTACTTGAACCTAATTTTACAGGAAGATTGTAAAATAATGACTTATTAGAGTATGAGTACTCGTGAGCTTTTTAAGCCAGAAGTTAAGGATACCATCTGGGATTGGAGCTTTCCAATTGTTTAATGCCCCCTTTCGTTGCCTTCTGTATTCACTTGAAATCAATTGGGGGCACGTTTCATGTATTGCACGTGAAGTTTGCTCAAATTGTGGAAAGCAAATAGTGGATTCTGCATCACGATAATGCACCAGCTCACAAATCAATGCTTACTCGGGATTTGTTGTCCAAACACAAAAACGTTATCATGTCTCAACCACCTCACCAGATTTGGCTCCCTGCGACTTTTTCCTATTCCCAAAACTAAAGAAACCAATGAAAGGAAAGCGTTTTGCCACAGTTAATGAGATCAAGTTAGAATCGAAGAAAGAACTGATGACTATACCGAAAAGCACATTTCAGAAGTGCTTCGAGGATTGGAAAAAGCGTTGGCACAAGTGTATTATTTGAACACATCTCGTATATTCTTTGGAAAGATTTCCGTGAATTTACTGAGTTAATCTTAAATCCACCCGAAGCTTTTGATTTTTCGCCTTTATTCTATGCATCCAGGTGGCTTCGGGTATATTCGATTTGCCATTGTAGGACATAACTTTCCACCAGTGTAACGGATACTTGCTGTTTCCGATGCATATATTGCTGTTTGGAACTTCTTAAAGCTGCTGATAAACTGAACCAGAAATGTAGATATTTACTAAGGAGACTGCTATTGCCACAGATTTAATTGCTTTTTTTAGGTATGGTTGGGCGTAACAAACTCCATCATTGCCGTTTGAAATTCAATTTTTTGCCTTTTTTGATATTTCGCTTTCGGGTTCAGTTACCTAGACCTCAACATTTTTTGTGACAAATTCGTCAATTTCTACTAAAGGTCTGGTTGATACTTCGGCAGTGAGCTGTTACTTCTAGCTTTAATTCATTGAGGCTTCGAGCAGATATGCACTTATTTCTAAATATTTCTCTTCGCTGTTGATCTTTCTTTGTACTGCTCATGCAGTCGTGTTCTGATTTTGGAGCCATTTTCCACCCAAAAACAGTAAGCCCTCTCCACCGCATTGTCCAGTTTTGGTACACGGCGGGTATTTTATTTCATACGAGGGTTCCAGTAGTGATTTTGCAGCAATTTTTCACCCAAGAAGGGTAAGCCCTAGTCACAGCATTGTCCAGTTTTGGTCCACGGGATTTTTTTATTTCCTAGCTACTCGATATATCTATTGAGCTTTCCCCTATCCGCCACTTAGGGACACGCATCCGCAGGAGTTTTTCATTTATGTTTATTTTATTTTATTTTATCTAATTTTATTTTAAGCTATTTATTTCTTTATTTATTTTATTTTAATTTTATTTTTGGCGCATTTTACGTCGAGATCTTAAGTTGAAAGCGGACAAAATACAGCTTGTGTAAGAACTGAAGCCGCTCGACCTTCCCAATCGATATCCCTTCGCTCTATGGGCTCTTGAAAAGTTTCAAAAAATTTTGTCCAGCAATGATGCCCATTTCTGGCTCAATGGGTATGTAAACAAGCAAAATTGGCGCATTTGGGACGAAGAGCAACCTGAATAGATTCAAGAGCTGCTATTTCGCCCCTGAAAAAACAACGGTTTGGTGTGGTTTATGGGCCGCTGAGAACGTAATCGTTAATGGCGACCGTTATCACGCTCTGATAACCGACTACTTGACGCCTTGAATTGAAGCTTGTAATGTCCGCGACATTTGGTTTCAACAAGATGGCGCCACTTCCCGTACATCGCATCAGTCAATGGATTTATTGAGAGAACACTTCGGTGAGCAGATAATTTCACGTTTTAGGCCGGTCGATTGGCCACCAAGATCGTGCCATATCACACGGTAAACTTTTTCCTATGGGGATATGTAAAATCTAAAGTCTATGCGGACAATCCCGCTTCGATTCAAGCCTTGGAGAAAAACATCACGGGTGTCATTCGCCAGTTACCAGTCGAAATACTCGAACGTGTCATCGAAAATTCGACTCAACGGATGGACCATTTGAGACGTAGCCACGGCCAACATTTGTAAAAAATAATCTTCAAAAAATAAATGCCAAAGAATGTTCCGTCGGATGGTAATAAACATTTCCCATTAAATTTGAATTTTCTGTGTTTTTTTGTTTTAAAGTAGCGAATTTCGAAACGGATCAGCCATTATTTGGTATTTATTTAATTTTTGAATTTTGTATTATGTTATTTCATTTTTTTTTTCTATTTTTATATTATTATTTTTATTTATTTCATAAAGTTTTAACTTTTTTATTTTTATTTTTATTTATATTATTCAGATGTAGCCTATGTGACCTTTGAAGATAATTTTCAACACCGGAACATATACAGAATCTGAAGAAAAGAGAAATATTTTCCGCTTCCGCAGCTTAAACGCTAAAAGTCATTGACATTCACCGGCTTAAGCCAGTCGTATTTTGGCACAACTTTTGCCTTCGAATACAAAGTACTTAAAAATCCAGCATTTGCCACTCCCCACTTTCCCATTTAATTTTTTTTTATTATGTGCGAACTAAACAAAGTGCAAGTCACTAAAAAGCAAGCGATATCATAACGGTAATTGCGGCATTGCTATGTCTTTTGTGTAGTTTTTTATTATCGCGAATATGCGCTTATGATTAGATCATAACATAAGCAGAGCGGTGTTGAAGCGCTTGGCTTGCGCTTTTGTAAGTGGAATTGACGATTTGCTGTTTGTTGTTGTTTTGTTAATTATTATAATTTTTTTTTTGTGACCACTATGTTATGTCTCTATCAATTTTGTAATAATTGCCGTAATAATCGTTGTTGTAAGACAATTAATTTAGTAATTTTGTTATTTAATTTTTAATGCAAAAAAATGGTGGATTTGTTAAAAATGTTGCTAGTTTCATTATCTCTGATTTTTAATATAAAAAATTTAGATAATTAAAATATATATAAATTAATTTTATTTATTTAAACGTAAAAATATTAAAAGTAAATTAATGATTTCTGTTTGTCGAGCATAATTTAAAAGATGAGTGTTTTTAAATATATATATATAAATGTATATATATATACATATATTACTTCGATGCAAAATGGAAGGTGTGAGATGTTATTGGCGGCGAGCAACCAATCGTCCATTGACCTTAATAGTCACTTTCAAGCTTAGCGCTCTTAAAACGCACTCTCAGCAAGCTCAGCTGCTCTTCCCCTCTGCTTTAGTGGACTAGAATAAATATGCTTAATCTAAGGCACGTCCAAAACGTTAACTTTATAAAACATATTTATGCATTTTCTTTAAAAAACTAAACTTTGGTGGCATCCATTCGAGTCGCTCATTTACGTTTATACCAGCCACCGCTGCTGCCGCCACTGCCCGACGCCGCCCAACCACCGCTACCGGACGACTGCCAGCCACCACCGCCAGACGCTGGTGCATAATTGTAACCACCACCACCGCCGCCGCCACTAGAGCCGCCGTGCGAATCAGCTGCAGCCGCTACCACAGCAGTGTCAATATGACCGCCACTGCTACCGCCATAGCCACCACCGCCGACATAACTGCTACCACTGCTGTAACTGCTACCACCACTGTAACTGCTACCTCCGCCGTAACTGCTGCCACCGCTGTAACCGCCACCACCACTATAACCGCCACCGCCGCCGCTGTAGCCACCGTACCCGCTAGAGCCACTACCTGTTGTCGCGGCTATCGCTGCTAACTTGGTATCATCGTGACCACCGCTACTGCCTCCATAGCCACCACCACCATAACCGCCGCTACTGCCGTGCGAAGAAGATGTTGCAGCGGCTGCAGCTGCAGCCAAATGTGCATCATCATGTCCGCCACCGCCATAACCGCCACCACCACCGCCATAGCCGCCACCGCCACTGCCATGTGAGTCACCGGACGCTGCCGCTATCGCTGCGAGTTTAACCAGGTGATCGCTACCGCTACTGCTACCACCGTGTCCACCACCGTGACCACCACTGCTACCGCCGTGTCCACCACCATGACCGCCACCATAGCTGTAACCACCACCACCGCCGCCATGTCCGCCGTGACCACCTGAGCTGTAACCGCCGCCAGACTCTTTGATAATTGCATAAGTATCGACGTGTGTATCACCACCGCCATGACCACCAGCACTGTAACCACCGCCGAAGCCACCGCCGCCACCACCACCATATCCACCATGACCGCCAGCGTCCGAGATGATGAGTGTGTGAGTTTCAGCGCCACCGCCGTGGCCACCACCGCCGTGTCCGCCACTGTAGCCGCCGCCATAACCACCGCCGCCACCACCGCCATGACCGCCTGCATCCAAAATGATAGTTTCATGATGACCACCACCGCCACCGCCGCCACCGCCGCCATGACCATGACCGTGACCGCCGCCACCACCGCCATGACCGCCTGCATCCAAAATAATGGTCTCATGATGACCACCACCACCACCACCGCCGCCATGACCATGGCCGTGACCGCCGCCACCACCGCCATGACCGCCTTCATCCAAAATGATGGTCTCATGATGACCACCACCGCCACCACCGCCGCCATGACCATGACCGTGACCGCCACCACCACCACCATGAGCACTGCTAATAAAACCGCCGCCCAAAAGACCGCCAGTTAAGGGTCCAATAATATCACCATGACCGCCACTGTCGCCATGTCCATGACCACCACCATAGCCGCCGCCGCCGCCGAAACCGCCATGGCCACCACCATCAATAATCACAGTGTCGTGACCACCGCCATGTCCGCCATGTCCGCCATGGTCACCATGATCCTCGGGCAGATGTATGCGAATATGTACGTGTTCCTTGCCAAATGTGGGCTTGCCATGCGCTAAACCGCCGGCAAATAGCAGAACGCTCAACTGCGAGGAAGGAGGAGAAAAGAAATTAGTATCCACATATGTAACCGTTATACACGTAAGAAGTCACACAATACGTACTATGAACCACTTGGCCATTTTGTCTGCTCGAAAACTAAAAACACTATTTCTTGTAACTACGGCAGGAGCTGCACACCGTCTATGTGTCTCGTTTCCGGTCTATGAAATCGTTGAATGTTAAACTGCAAATGATACGCCAACTGACACAGTGCAGCGTTTTATACACGCCACACATTCGAATGTTATTATGTAAGCGGTATGCCAGTAGTCTGCCAACCAGCCAGTCGGCAGCAACCAACAACCAAGAGCCAAGAGGCAGCGGCTTAAGCGCTCAGCCACAGCGCGCTCAAGCCAGTCCAAAGACAACAACAGCAACAGCTAAAACTCCAACATTAACTGAAATATATTGTGGATGGGAGCATGGTGTTGTCCAAAAATCACAAACATACACACACACACACACAAACTGAGATGTGGTGTAATAAAAAAAGTCACGCGCCAGCAACAGCCGCAGCGCAGCATAAAATCTTCCCTAGAGCAACTAAGCCAACGAACGCATACAGCTTCAATCAAAAACACTTACTAGAGTATCTAGCAGCACTACCTGAGCTGGTCTCTTCATATAAAAGTAGTATGTTTTAGCAGTCTTGCGTACCAGGCGTTTGCTACCTTTCGCTGCTGTGCTATCTGCGGCAGCATGTTGCAAGGCTTTCACGTAATCGCCTTGTCTTCATGACCTTTGCGCGCGTCACTATGTGCTTTATTGCGCTCCCTCTGCTCTCTCTCTCTCTTTCTCTCTTTGTACGGCGTACGGCAGAAATGAGCAACATTTGCCAAACCGTCCACCCGCTCGAACGCCGTCTGCTACATGAACGTCTTCACAAAGCGTCAAGCCGCGCCACAACGAATTTACACTGACTTGACTCCTCAACACTTCCGTGGCGCGCCTGAAAGTCAGTTTGAATGAAGCAAACATTGTCAAAAAATATACAGGAAATGCAAAGGAAACGACAATGTAAAAGCCATGGGGCTAACCTCGTGGTGAGCACATTGATATGTGGCATGTTTGTTCGTTTGGTTGTATGTGTGTATGTACATATATACAAATATTACGCTCATTAGTTTTGCCCACGTCCGACCGCCCGCTTAAAGGGTATATCAATATTTGCACAAATTGGATCCCCTAAGGGTTGCTTGGTTGGTAATTTCGTGGCAAATTACTATTTGAAATATTTTCAAATATTTTTTGTTTTACCGTTACTTGGCAACTGTTTTGTTTTGTTCGCATCATTTCGATGGCGTCAACGGAAGCATTTCCCCATTTATGATACAAGCAGATATACATAAAAAGGGTGATCCAAGTGGATCAATAGCCTTTTTTGACAGATCACGCATTTTTTGGCATTTCATCATGGAAAGACTTACGCCTGAACAACGTTTACAAATCATTCAACTTTATTACGAAAACTCACGTTCTGTAAAGAATGTGTTTCACGCACTTCGCTCAACTTATGGTCAACATAATCCGCCTACTGAGCGTACTATTCGCTACACCATCACCCATCTTGAGACCCAGCATTCATTATTGGATAATATTCGATCGAATAGACCACGTCCAGCACGCAGTGAAGAAAATATAGCGGCCGTAGCTGAGAGTGTACAAGAAGACCGTGGAGAGTCGATTCGGCGGCGTACGCAGCAATTCGGACTGACGTATGAACAGCTTGTGCAAGAACTGATGCCGGTCGACCTTCCCAATTGATATCCCTTCGCTCTATGGGCTCTTGAAAAGTTTCAAGAAATTTTGTCCAGCAATTATGCCCATTTCTGGCTCAATGGGTATGTAAACAAGCAAAATTGGCGCATTTGGGACGAAGAGCAACCTGAATAGATTCAAGAGCTGCCATTTCGTCCCTGAAAAAACAACGGTTTGGTGTGGTTTGTGGGCTGGTGGAATCATCGGTCCATATTTCTTCAAAAATGATGCCGGTGAGAACGTAACCGTCAATGGCGACCGTTATCGCGCCATGATAACCGACTATTTGATGCCTGAAATTGAAGCTTGTGATCTCCGTGATATTTGGTTTCAACAAGATGGCGCCACTTTTTCCACATAGCATCAATCAATGGATTTACTGAAAGAACACTTCGGTGATCAGATAATTTCACGTTTTGGGCCGGTCGATTGGCCACCAAGATCGTGTGTAGACTTTTTCCTGTGGGGATATGTAAAGTCTAAAGTCTAGGCGGACAATCCCGCTTCGATTCAAGCCTTGGAGCAAAACATCACGCGTGGCACATTCGCCATTTACCAGTTGAAATGCTCGAACGAGTCATCGAAGACTGGACTCAACGGATGGACCATGTGAGACGCAGCCGCGGCTAACATTTGAAAGAGGTAATCTTCAAAAAATAAATGCCAAAGAATGTTCTTTCGAATGATAATAAACATCCCCCATTAAATTTGAATTTTCTGTGTTTTTTTCCTTTAAAAAAGTAGGTAGCCCCGAAATGGATCACCCTTTATATATATATGAGTACATTTGTATAGCATTACAAAGGCCAACGAAATCTTAAAATTAGCAACAACAAAAACAAGCATAAACTAAATACAACATGATTATGACTGAAGAGACTTTGGCAATGCCATCGTAAAGAGTCTGCGTAAGCTTTACATTGACGCTGCTGCTATGAAAAAGATAACAACAACAACAACAATAAGGTTATAAAACTGCAACATTTCAACAGCAAAAAATATCAAAAAAAATCCAACAACAAAAAAATGAAAAAAAAGCCGAATTCATAAAATTATAAAACAACAACAACAACCATGGACAAATTCAAAAGCCGATATACCACATACCAATCAGGAATCATCATCAGCACTGTCATTATCAATATTATTACATACATACATGCATATGTACATGCATACACACACACATACCTAACAGCATTTTTACCGGCAACAAGTGCGTTCGTTCATTCCATTCCATCATTCAGCATCAGCTGAGACACATCATTTTCATTCCACGGCTCTTTCTTTCACCACTTTCTTATCTCCGTTTAACTCTTCGTACGGACGGCGGATGCATATTGGCTAATATTTAGTAGCGTTTTTTTTTGTGTGTTTTGTGTTTTTCTTTTTTTGGTCCACTTTTGACTAATTTTAACATTTACTGCTTAGACATGCAGTGATCATTGTTGTTGTTTGTTTATTTATTATGGAATTATGCACATATATATGTGTGTTTGTATGTGCTGCTTGTTGCTGACACTAGTTCAATATGTTAACAGTATTGGTTGTTGTTGTTGTGGTTTTGATAAACCTGAATGAGAGTGAATAAATACAATAAAATGTGTGTTACTTAATTCCAGTCAAATATTGTATTTATTGTATTTAGTTACATCGTAACATCCGTCCATCCAGCCAACGGCGGAGCCAGCATACTTGAGTTTACCATACGGTTATAACGAAATTAATAAAAAAATACAACATATGAATTATTTATACATATTTATTTTTACATATTATATTATTAAAGCATAGATAACCTTAGTACTACATACTGTTGTTGTTGTTGTTGTTGTTGTTGTTGTTGTTGTTGTTGTTGTTGTTGTTGTTGTTATAGCGGCTATCTCAACCATGCAAAATTAGACGATATCGTCGCGTTTATCCAACGGTAAGCTTAGGAAATGAACTGTTTCGACGGGCGCGGACCTACTGGAAGGAGAGTGGGTGGGTGTTAATATCCTTGCAAGGAGATAGTTAGTGTCGGGTACAGACTCATTGTATGCAAGACATATGCAAGACACTTAATATTAGTGCGTCGGGATCGAGTCTGGATGAGTAGTATTTGAGTATGCTACAATTACCAGACATAAATTGTGTCAGTGTTACTCGAGTCTCGCGATCCAACTCGAGCTCTTCATCCACTACATCTGATGATTGGATTCCGATAACGAAATAAAGGTGTTTGACGAAATCTCTGTCTGCCTGTCTGTAGCTCGATGTGTCCAATGAACAGTGTAACCTTTTCAAATAATAAAATACCAATAATAAAATACCAATAATAATTTTTGTATCATGAAATGTCAAGCCCTCCGACATGAAGAAAAGCTCTTCATAAAAATCCATCGGTCGTACGGAGGCGGGTTAGATTAAACTACAGGTTCCTCCACTTGTTGGAAAACCATAAAGACACATACCACAAATCGGAGGAGGAAACAACAGTTAGAGTAATAACTGTTTGACGATTATAACCAAACTATTTTTTGAAGTACCAATTCTCAGATTCTGCAATAAGTTTTTGCTCGTTTTCGCTCGTATTATTTTTATTGCGAATTAAAGATGTTAGTTTCTCGAAACACGCTTTTTTTTTGAAACGCGAAAGAATAATGTTATACTTCATTAAATTTTTAACACAATAGAAAGAGATAAGGATTAAAAAATATATGTGGCTAAGTTATGTTAGGATTTTCCCGAGACAAATTCTGTGTGATTATTGAAAACCTGTATTTGACAGATTATATGGCTGATGTTGCACAATAAACATCTCATCTAAGATGGGAATTCCTAAAATGGACTTATGTGAATTATCGTTTCGCTCAAAAAACGTAAAAAAAAACGAAAGGAAAGAAACCTATGTGTAATACTGACTATGATCAATTATTAATGGCAGCGGCAATGAAGCTTAGGTGTTCTTAAAAAGGAATTCATCAACAAATTTATAAAATAATTGTCTAAGAATTCACCATCAGGAGATACCCAATTGAAGAAATCCCGTATATCAAAAGAGTTTAGTAAAAATAGTTTGTCACCAGACCAAGCTCTTGCAATGATAGTGGATCTTTCCACACATCAATATGACTTAAGCGAGCAGCATACTTCTGAAATGAACCAAAAAATGTATCCTTTTGTTTGAAAAGGCTCTGCACTGCTCAAGAAGGAGTGTTACTTTTCATTCCTGGAATTAAAGCAGTAAGTACAATTATATAATGGGGTTGTGATGGTGCTGAACATAGCAATTATAGACAAAAATTTACGGAAGAAAATCGATCAGACGATCAGTAGCATGTTTTTCATCTCACTTGTAGTTCTTCAAAAGAGTGCAACTGTTAATGAAAGCAAGGTAACAGTCGTAATATGGAGTAACCCTGCTGTGTGAAGTAATCTGCATCATAAAAAAATTCAAACATCTGCAATTCCAAAATTATTTGAATAGCTTAACACAGATCATTTAAACTATTCAATCTCCTCCGTTATATCATATTCACAACATCCCTTTTTTAAATGAAAATCTAAAACTACCAATTTACTTGAGTTCACTTCTTATAACATCAATGCGTTCAAGGAAAAGAGTAGTGTTGCTGGAATATATGGCGCTTTCAGTTAAGCTTTTGTCAATGTGCCACTGGTTGCTTATCAAAAAACTTGAATTACTGGGCTTCCAGCCAAAACTTTTACAATGAGTTTCTTAATACCTTTACTACAAACCCAAAGAGTAGTGTTTTAAATGAAGGCATCTTGTTACAATCGGACCTAAATAGCATGGGACTGCTTCTTACACAATATATAACTCTAACTTGGAACGTTTTGCTGGGTATCACCATGGACCCTAAACTGGACTTTAACTTTCTTATTGGTGTGACAGTCAACAAAGCCAAAGAAATTTTGACATTTATAGCTAAAAAGAATTTAAGGATCCTTACGTTACTAAAGCTTTATTCGCAACATTAGTAAGAGATATTCAGGAATATGGCTCGGTTATCTGGAGTTAGAGGTATCAAATATACTCTGACCGAATAGAATGTATTCAAAAACAATTCAGCCAATCGTAGGGAAATGCTCGGTTTAATTTTTATTGTTAATATAATAACGGGCTCAATTTCTAGTCCCCTCGTCAACTTGTAAAACGTATTTTTAATTTCACGAGCCTTTGTATTACTTATGTCTGCATTTCAACTCTCACTCTTGCATTGATATGACAAAGCAGAAAGCAGGCAATACAAATGATGGAAACACGTGAGAAGATTTTTCGCAGATGCCGCTAAAGCGTCACACATTACAGGCATAAATATACATTTTTTGAAGAGATTTCATTTTTTTTCAGATTTCCGCAGCTTTTGGCCTTGATCTTGCAACGATACAAATCACACGCTGCAGCCGTTCTGTGACATAATGCTGAATCGGCAAGTACCTCCTTCCTCATGAGCTTGAGGGGAGCTTCAGCTTCTAGTAGGTGTAGTAGTCTGCAATAATGACCCCTGCGTTAGCATCCCAGTAGATACTGCTTGCACAGCATAATATTGTGCTCCTTGGTTGGTTGGTTTAAGAGGAGGTTAAGACCTGGCCGGAAGCAGCCGCACATAAACTATTGACTAGAAGGCTGAACTTTCTTTTTCATAATGCAAGTTTTGGCCAGTTTAAAGTCCACGCTTCCTCACAATTATTTAGTGGTACGTCCTAATATGGAAGTTTTTCAGGACATTCATTGTTCGGTATAGTATTCTGGCAAATTTGTAGCCTCTTCATCTGTGCCTCGCTAATACCGTTGTTTAAATCGGTGCAGCGGCCGATTGCTTTGTAAGTCGCGAATAACGTTTCTTTGTCTCTTTTTTTTTTGCCGGTTTTCTTTCATCGAACTGGTGAATAGAGTCGCGTTGGTTGTAATTGTAGACATCGTGCACTGTAAAAGTGGGAAACGTCGGAGACATAGGTTTTTACCTTTGAACAAAATTTATCAAAATAGAACACACCCTCTGATAGTGGAGGAAGCTTCGAAATATAGAAATTAAACAACACTTGTTTAATTTTCTAGAGTTTAGAGTTGTTACCTAGAAATTCTAACAATGACTGTTCATCACTGAGTTAACTCACATTCAGATTTTATGTAGCATTAGACAAATTAAGCTCTCTTCAAAGGGCTTGATTTCCTGTTCCCATATGACAATCGTATGCGGAAAATACTGGCTGTTCCTAGCTCCTTAGATTCCACACTGTGTCAATGCATAGGCGTACTGAAATTTCACTTTATGACAAAGCCTATTATCGAATGTAAATTTCGTCCCACTTTGTATAACAATTAATGAAAAGTTTCAAAACAATCCTCGATATATAATATAGGACAAACTGCTCTACAGGATAGTAACAAATCAAGATTCAAAATGATATTTAATTGGCTTCATTATATATGGATTTTACAAGCCCAATATAAAAGGGAGTTAGATGCCTTAGATTTCAACAATGTCCCTAAAGTGTAATATTTCGAAGATGTTAGTACAATCGACTGATCCCTTTACAATATTGGACACAAAAGTGGCATAGAGACACAAAAAGGAGAGAGTGTCGACTACTCAGAGATTTAATATCCATACGCAGACAATGTTTCCCTACTCGTACGAAGGAATCGGTTCAGAAAAATTTAAGCAATATATAAAAAATATGTTTTTTTATCCTAACAATAAATTCCCCAACGTGAAAATTCTGCATTTCATTATTTATATTTTTGGATACATACAGATTTGACCTATAAACTCGATGATATAATTTATACAATTAACATTCACATACACATGTAAATACGAATGTTTGAAAAATTAAATAACTTGCTCAAGCTACGTACTCACGTTCCAGTGATCAAAGCAAAAATCGATTTTGGGTCAACAAGAAAATAAGATAATTATTACAAAATAACATAACTTCTGTTAAACATTCATTCAAATTCATTAAAGGCGGATGCGAGTTCCGCTCGTTGTTCGCAGCAAAATAGTAATTAATGCAAAAACAACAAAAAAGAAAACAGTAAGTAAGTGTAAAATTTGAAACTGGTAGGGAGCCACGCGATCAAATCAATGAATTCACCTAAACCTCATTCACTGTTACTACAACGGTTCATCTATCTACAGTGGCGGACAAAAGTCTACAAATACCACCTATCTTCGGTGAATTGAATGTCCAAAAAGTCAATTAGAAAATTTAAGGACACAGTTTATTTCAATTATTTTCCCTTATCATAAAAAAACATAAAAAATTCATATTTTAACATAAAATAGTAAAGCTATTACAAAAAAAGCGTAAATCCAACAGTGACAAAAGTCTACAAACAATACATACATAACTTATCTTAGCGCAAAAACTTTGATTAATATCAGCTAACCTGATCTTTTTAGCATTTAGTTGGTCCAACAGCATCAATAACAGCTTGAAGCCGTCGTGGCATCGAAGCTACTAAATTTTCCAATTCTGAGAGAGTATTACTATCCAAGCTTCATTAAAACGTTCTTTGAGTGATTTTTTCTAATTTTTCGCTCAAAAATCTCTCAGACATGTTCAATAACATTCAAATCTGGGCTTTGAGGTGGTGTGTATAGTTGCCTTGGAGCATGGTAAAGCAACAATATGGACCGTATGCTTTGAATCGTTATCCTGTTGAAAGATCCAGCCTGCGCCAAGCTCCTAACTGTCCACCGAAGGCTTCAGATGAGCTTCCAACAGTGACTTATATTTCAATCGATCCATATTACCCTCAATAAAAGCCAGCTTTCCAACTCCAGATTATGCTATACTGGTACTATACTTTTGGAGTTAAGTGCAGTGTTTTATTTTCTTCAAACTTTTGCTCTTCCAACGTAGCCGAATATACTGAACTTCGATTTGTCTGTAAACAAGACTTTTTCCAAAAATCCATTCCCTTGTTTATATGTGCTTTAGCGAACTCCAGGCGAAATTTACGATTTTTATTTTCAGAAAAATTAGGCTTTTTACTCGGCGTTCTGCTGTGGAAGCTGTTATCTTCGAACTGTTCTTGAATGGACACACTTTCTTGATGAGTTTGCGATATTTTCGGTTAAATTTGGATCAGTAACTTTAGGATCATCATTCACTTCCTTCAGAATAAAGCTGATGATTCTTCGAGTTAGTTTCTTCGGGCGGCCATCATGCGGCTTATTTTCGGTGGATCCATTTTTTTTCACAGGTTTTTGCAATGGTGTATATTTCGAATGGTTGGTCGACTTAAGTTTAAAATTTTTGAAATTTCACCATATGATTTCTGCTCTTTCCTGTGCTGAATAACCAAGTTTCTTACGTCAATGGATACTTCTTTTCACGGAGCCATTGTTGATGCTAATGTGTTTAAACCACAACTAAAATCAATACTAGCAAAGTAGAAAACATGATTTAAAAAAATAGTAGAAAAAAGGGTACCTAGCCGCCATAACAACGCAGCATATCGACGTACCTGCTAGTAAACCCAGGGTATATGTCAAGGACTTTTTTGCGTTTTTTCACCATAATTGTTTTATTTAATGTTAGAAAATGGATTTGTTTTAATACATGTGGTTAGAAAAGGATTTAAAATAAAACTGTATACCTACATTTTTCAGCAAAGCGAAAGTATTTTCCACACAACGAATATAGGCGGTGTTTGTGGACTTTTGTCCGCCACTGTATCTGGATGCAAACATATGTACATATGTACAATTAACACTTCAGTCGAACGCATATAAGTTGAAATGTAAGTTCAGCAGATCAACAACAAACTGTAAGTGTGTGAGAGATTAAAAGCGATAAACACGAAAGTGTAAAGTCAAACCAATTTCGGTGGGAAACAGCGTAAAGTAAAAAAAGAAAAGCAACACTTGCGTTTGATGCTTAATAAAATGGACCGAACAACAACAAAAAATAAATATAAATAAAACAATAACAAAGTTTGTGCGGTACACAGCCAGCAACGCGTTTAATTAGGCGCAAACACGACCATGACCTCGCCAATGATGTGCTCAAATAGTTCATAATGAGTACAACAAATACCATAAAATCATAACAATGGCGCTTAGAAAGTAACAAAGAAGACGAAGTAAGTGCAAAAGAGAACTAACCAAAAACAAAATATTTGGAATTCGGTAAGCTACAAAGAAGGGCATAGAAGACTGGGAATGCGGAAGGAATGGTAGGTAGGGAAATGAATGATGCAAAAACACATCAATACTCTACAATCTCTGCTGCTTTAGAGACTGGTTGTTGTGGTTATAATGAAGTTGTATTTTTATGAGAATGTGGACAGTAAAATTTCAAAGAAGCAATTTTAATTTGAGATAAATATCATTCAGCCAAGAAGTGCCAACAAATTTTGTTTAGAGCACCCAGAGTAAGTAAGGAAGTAAAAATGACCGCGTTACTACTACGGAGCAATTAGAAGCTTAAAAGTGAAAACCAAGCCACTTCAAATCGATAAGGAGTTAATATTTGTTCTAAAATATATTTTTAATGCGATCAACCCATGGAACGAATTGTCGAGTGCTCCAAATAAGTTTATAGCACAAAAATAAATAAAACACAGCTTCTCGTTGAAAACTATTATTCAATTAAAAGCAACTTCAGAAAAACTACAAACTGCACGGCTGATACCAGAAGAAAAGCTCAGCAAAAATCTAAAACGTTCTCCCACTTAACAAGAACTGGTCATCCAATGAATACGAGGCCATTTAATATCTTGAATTGACCACATCTTCGTTGGGTTTAAAGCAACTTTCAACTGTACGAAAATGAGCTGACTCTTCACCGTTATGTGTGAATTTGGGGCTGAGTAGAACTAACAGCTCCGTTAGTCTCGGGACTGAGCTCTCTTACTCTTGACTCCTTATCCGATGACTTTTAATTAAATGAGAAAATAATACGAGCCGCAGAACTAAACATTAAATGCATAAACTTCTTAAAGAGCGTACAACTTCGGGCGTATGTAAAAATATAGAAATCATCAATGTGAGCAATCGAGGCGTTGGTTCTACACATACTTTGCAAAGAAGCGAAGCTAATAATGAGTCAGCGCATTCGCTACTCGGCTCCCAAGTCACTGCAGGCTGTCATAACTTTGAATTCGTAGAAAATTATCTATATCTAGTATATCTAGAAGAAGAAAAACACCAACAACAATATCAGTCAGGGGTGGTACTTCGCACTAAGTAGGCAATTGAAAACTAAAGTCCTCTGTCGACGAACAAAAGCCAAACTCTCATCGCTCGTCATTCCCTTCCTGCTATATGGTGCAAAACAGTGGACGATGACAACATCCGACATTAGGAATTTTCGATAGAAATATTTATGAATCTGTGTGTAGGTAAGTCATCGAATATCTAAGACGATGGAACGATGAGCTGTATGAGATATACGATGATATTGGCATATGTTAGTTCAGTGAATCAAGAGAGAGTGGACATGTTGTCCGTATGAAGGAAAACCCTGCAGCTTTGGAAGTATTCTATGTGGTAATTGCCGCTCGATTTCGATGGATCTATCTCTTCTCCTTCTGTTACTTACATACTTCGGACCAAAGTTAATATACCATTTCATCTGCATGAAGGGTATAAAAATAAGTAATAACGATCCACGTTGATTCTCTGCTGGGATATACCAAATATTACGAATTGTTACAAATGAATGTTTATGAATTAAGTGCTATAAAAATGTTAATTTATGCTGGTCCGCATATACATACATATTTATACATACTTATATATGTTCATATGTAACTATGAATTTCTTAATATAAAAACAAGATAAAATCGATAATTACAAAAACTAAACGCCGAAACTATTATGCATTAATACATATACATATACGTGTGGTATCATCCGTTTACCGTTATGTAATTATTGGAAAAATTATGTTAGGCCATTGATTATGGAGAATATTGAAAAATCAACCAAATAACAATTGGTTTGGTTTGAAGGAATTCAAAAGTTTTTGAGGAAAACTAAAGGTCACAGCCTTTTTAATTTATCGGAAAGAAATTGGAAAATTATCTTTGTTTCCAAATGATTTGAAAATGTTGGATCTTTGAATCTTTGCCTTCGTTCTTTGCTTAGAAGAAATCGGTCCAGGTCGAATTTATAACGGTGAGAGCTGGAGAACAAATTCAAAGATTGCTGTGTTTCTGCTTTAAGGCACTTTGAAAATTATGGAAAATTCATTCTCTCTTTAGCACAAGCCACATTCACATAATCATAATTTTGAATACCCTTACGTTCAACAAACAAAACAAATAGTTTTGACAAGCTCTACGCTCAATGAATGAAACATGGTGAATTTCCTGTCATAATAATGTTAACTTATTTAATTTTTTCAAGGCAATAAATATGAAACATTTAATAAATGTCAATTATGGTAAACGTCGGATCCATAGCGTCGGAAGTACACTCGATCCGTATTCGATTCACTTTTTTCGGTAAACACTTTTATTGAAACCGACGGATGCAATGTAGTAACATTCCAGCAACTGTATTATCTGTTGAGCTGAGCCGTTCTGAAAAAAATTTGGGATATTGATGAAGTTAATCTGATGAATTCAATTGCCTTTTTATTGATTCTGAGGAAAACAGTGAAACCCGAATGAGACGTTCATGTGTTTGGGTTGCCTGATAATGTGTGAGTAAAATAATTAAACTCTTCATTTCATGTCAGCATGTGAGCTCCCTTTGCAGATTTATAAAACATACATATTTCTTAAAACCTAAATACATAAAAAAAGGTCAAATGAAAACATATTCATCACATATCCGGTATAAGTAACAGGGAATAACTACAAAGTGCAAGTTTACGGATGTTATTTTTTTTAATAAAAACCATAAATTCTCAATCAGGTTCATGAAGGGTGACTGGGCCGATGGATTCATTCCATATTAGACACGTCTGCACTATTGTCCATTTGTGTTTATGATCGTTGTCCCGATAATACCGGAAATTTTGACGTATCCCAAGTTTCTCGGCACTTTGGTGTAAATTTTTTTTTACATTTTAAGGTAAAACATTTTATCCATAATACCCTCAACAAAGACCAAATTTCCAACGCCGGCTGCAGACATACAATCCCATACCATAAAACTACTTCCACCATGTGTAACAATTGGCCTGATGTTACATCTCTGAAGCTTCTCAGTATTGGGTTTCCGCCACACGTAAGCCATTCCATCTGAGCCGAAAAGGTTGAACTTCGAAAAAAATGTCTATGTTCCACCAGTACGTAGTACCCGACGAACAGTTTCAGCTCAAAATGATGTGCATAGTTCCTCCTAAGTCTCTGTGGTTAATTTTGGAGCTGATAGTCTGGCGTTATCTTTTTTTTCGTACAATGAAACGTTCATTGAAAATTTTTTTTGGTGCATTTCGGCATTTATTTTGTATACGACTTTCATGTACGCTGGGACGCAGCTGCATTTCATGCCTCCATAGACGTAAGACTGTACCTCTACGAATTTTACTTTGCCTGCTTTAATAGTAAAGCCTTGCGTAATATATGTATATACATTCACTTTTTTTTAAATGTATTTTTTTTCCATTTTATGGCAATATAAACTGATAAGTTTAATCTGCATAAAATACGCTGTGAGCTACTGTATATATGTTACATTTTGCATTAAAATTATCACAGTTTCAAGAATTGAACAGCTTGTTAACGTCTCTATAAAAGATACATAAGAAAGCATATTTCTTAGTCTTATAATCTTATAATTTATAAAAAATACGTCCCATTGGACAGGACGGATTGATTTGGGGAAAATGGTTGACATTCCTCACTTCTTCTCAAAAGCTCTTACTTAAACATCTTACTTACAAATATGCTATAAATAATATTATTTTTTAGGAAAATTAAATTCCAAAATTTGGTTTAGAATCATTCAGAAAGAAGCCATTAAAGTTGCTACTAAAATTAAAATTATAATAATAATTTCGTTTGAGCTTTTAGTGCCATTCAGTACTAAACTATCACTTCGAATTAAATTAAATTTCCTATGAATTCTGAATTTGTTGATACTGACTACATTTTCTTCCATATAATATAGGGGTGATCCGAAAATGAGTGCTCCTCAAAAATCCTCAATTGCGTCACCTTGTTTATCAGTCCTTCCCACGTTAGTGTAATAACAATACCTCTTTTTGATTTCTTGTAACGAATCTCTTTGCATTACATCTGTTGCACAACAAAAACTTAATACCTAGTAAATATATAGTTAAAACGCAGCTCACCCCATTCGTTGATATCTGTGCTGCCCCAAAGTGTGTGGGGCGCATTTGAATCGCATCCAAGTAATAGCATGAACTTGGAAGCCTCGATATCCTGTACCAGCTCTATTATCAGCTTCAATGTTACTAGGCCTCTGTCATATAGTATGTAACTCCAAACCAATCGGTATCTGCTTACTGTTACTTGGTTACTGCTTATTATATATCACTGGTTATTATATATCATAAAAACGTCAAGCTTTTTCCTAGCCCTATTCTTACATTCACAGTTTGCGAAGCGAATTTACTGTGATGAAGATTTATTTGTAGAAGACGCATCAGTTTAGAATTGCTTAAAAGTTCTTTTTTTAGTATATAAGTATAACTTTGAGGGTCTGTCTACTCGAACTGCTGCTTCCGATATCGCTTGAGGGCTACTCAGCTTCACTCATCTCATTCTCCCAAGTCAGTTTATCGATAGCATCTCCGTCTGATTTGTAACTAATAAATCTAACCTTGGTAAATCCGTAGCTAATATCCCTGCCATTTTACGCGGAATCCAGGCTCCTGAACATGGCCTGTATGGAATATTCTTCTATTGACCGCTACAAACTTGGATTCGGCCCATTCGTTTTCGGCCTCTTAACTGACGGCAATGCTTCTCCAGCTGACCTTTGTCTGAACTGAACACTGCTGACAGTTGAGTAGAACCGTGCTTAACATTGAGGAGAACCGCTTTCGCACAACCAATGGATTCCCGGAGCTCCTTTGTAAGCTTCTCATTAGTTAGCATTGGCAGGTATACACTTCTGAGCAAGTAGGCAGAACGACGCTTCTCCGCATACCTTGATTTTGATGAAGATAGGTCTTTGGAAACTTCTTTGTTGGCATCTCCTTTTCTTTTCAGGTTCGTGGTCAGATTCTGCTGGTCATGTTTAGAGCTCATTGAGGATGCTGCCTTCTTCTCTAAACAACTATCTCCTTTCGGTTTCTTTGATAGAAAACTATATGAGTCAGCTCGGCATATTTGATCTGATATTTTCGGTTGCGTATAGCCCTTGCTACCTAATTGAGGTTTTCATAAGTTGCCCCCGATAAGTTCCCCCAGTCAGGCTGATCCTCAGCAACCCTTCTGGAATATCATCATTTTGTAGCATTTTTGGATGCTGTGCTATTGACGAGCAACGACACCCAACTATAAAGTTCCACATTGGCTGCGACGCATCAATTGTAACATGGGCCTCTCAACTTTTTTACAGGGTTATCCATTCTTCGGTTTCCAAAATTAATATAAATTAAATGCATTTAAAATAATTTTCTCCGAAAATTCTTTTATATTTTAAAGTTTGAACATGGGCATTATAAGTGAAACACTACATCATTCAAATGACCACCTCGTGAATTTTCGCAAAATTCGACCCGTCTGAGATAATTTTCGACCAACAGCCAACAGTGTCAAACGCACGATATCGATGACCAATTTACATCGGCAAGATGAGAAACTACGAGACCGGCAATAAAGTCACATCGATCATGTTGTGTAGCATGTGTGACTATCTCGATGAAACCACAAGTCGAGCTCTTCAATTGCGGTTTTAAAGAACTAAGGTCCAATCACATATCCGGTCCGGACCAAAGACCGTACCAGGCATTAAGTTTTTTTGGGTATAATGGCTTGTCCGCGATGGCGATATTTGAGGTGGAACGAGCAAAACGATGATGCATAGGCCTTATAATATTTGTAAACGATCCAGTCGCTTCAAATTTCTTTAAAATTTTACCAATTGCTTTAGTAGTTGGACGATTATGTGCACCATAATCTCGAAATGTTGGAATCACCATTTCTGTAGTAGATAGATTAGATAAGTTTGACAGATCTCAAAATATAGTTCTGCACTTTCGAAACCTTTGTATATATAAATAGCAAGCTATACTATATTTGCATAGCGCAAGATTGAAAAGGTGTTCTTCATACAAATAAATATTTTAAATATCTACAAAAAACTTACGAATTTTCCTAAAGAAATATACAAGTATACATAACAAAATATGAAAGTTTGAAATATTCCTATGCTTCTTATTAATATTTACTTTTTTATAAATATTTGCACCACCCTAAAGCTCTGTAATTATACGCGCTACATCAGGTGTGTGGGAGGCGTCAAAAATTGCCTGAAGCCCAATAATGCGGTCGCCACGTAATACGCCGTTACACATGCAATGTGAATTTAATGTTTTACGACGCGTTACATTTTTGCAAAAAAATTTAAAAAAAATAAAAAATAAAAGAGGAATACACTAATTAAAGTAAAAAATCTGGCACAGACCCAGCAGTGTACTTTCGCACAGACATACATATGTTTGTATTGGCTCTGCCGTCAACATCATTTGCGGCCGCTTCGTACTGGCGCAAGCAGCTGGCATAAAAATTTACAACTTCAGCATTTCTTTGACTACCAAACACAGCTTCCTCTTCATTGGAACCGGTTGGCAAATTACACAGCGAATTCACATGCATCTGTAGCTTTGCATACTCCTTCATTCCCGTTACTGCTTGTGATGCGTTGCATTTTGTCCAATTGAAATATTACGTAATGAAGATGAAGACACGGAAGCAAAAGTTCCAAGGTAACAACCGTTTTTTTATCCTTTTCTTTTCAGCAGCATATCTAAAGAGTAAAGGCAATAAAAAAAGAGTATTTATAGAAATGTACACGAAATGCGAACAGCAATAGCAACGACAGCATCCAAAGCGTCTTTCAAGTTGAAGGCAAATGATGTGGAAAAGTAAAAGAAAACCTGAAACAAACCAAATGCAGAAGACACAGCATACTATTCGAGTTTGTGGATCATCTTCATCATCACCGTCGTCTTTAATGGTCTTTTATTAAAAAAAAAAAATTTAAAAAAAGAAACAAAAAAACTTGTTCAATTCGTGTCGCGTGATGGCATCTCTTTGTACAGCAAGAGGCAGTTGTGAAGATGCAAGTTGAAGTTGTTACCGTTAAAATTCACTTTCAATTTCATTGTAAGCATAATCATTTCGATTACCTCATTTAATTCGTTTGCACACAGTGTCAAGTACCGTTTTAAAGTGAGAAATGTGCCCGAATATTGTTTTTCGAAATCATAAAACAAATGCCGGTTCCGGTTCAGGGATCAAAAGAAAACTTCTTCTCCTTGAACAATGGAAATATTGAAAAATTAAGAAGATCAATGGATCATCCAACTACTATATTGGCGCAGGCACCGCTTAAACGATTATAGCCAAATCAACAATAGCGCACCATTTATTTCTTCTTCTCAAATTGGAAATACCAAGCAAAGCCAGGTCCTTCTGAACTTGATCTTTCCAGCGAAGGGGAAGTCTTCCTCTTTCTCTGCTTTCATCCACTCAGACGACATGGCCCAGCCAACGCAGCCGCTGTGTTTGTTATTCGCTGAACCATATGACAATGTCATTGAAAGAGAACTTTAATATCGAAAATAGCACCTGTTGGCAAGAGTGATTCTGCTTTGGATTTCAAGGCTAGAATTGTTGGTGTTGTTGATGCTGGTTCCAGGAAATCGTAGAGAACTGGAAATTTATGACAATCAGCATTGAAGTATGCGCGAAGACGCGAATACGCTGACTGTTTTGTTAGATGTTTCGTCCTGTCCTTGTTCAGCATTTCTGAAACCTCGAACGGCTTGGAAAGGCCTTTTCCAATTCTGAATGCGCTTCTGGTATTATCCATGGTCAGTTGACATAGCGTTAAGAGTTTTGTAGAGACATCAAACTCAGATATACCGGCGTATCGGCAGTTTCTTATAGGGCTGTCGACGGCAGCTTTGAAATCGATGAAAAGGTGGTGTGTATCGATTATTCTCTCTCAGGCCTTCTCTAAATTTGTCGCATTGTGAGTATACGGTCAATTGCAGATTTATCAGGTCTAAAGCAACACTGATAAGACTCAAACAGTTTGTTGACAATGAGATTTAGTCTTTCACGCAATGTGGACATTAAGACCTTATATGTAATATTTATGAAGCACATTTGCTCCATCGTCATCGATTGGGGAATGGGGAATCGGATTCGCCATCTGCTGGTGTTTTATTTCCACTGCCATTCAGTAGGCTGAAGAACTGTTGCCTCCATAAATTCAGTATACTCTGGGCACCAGCCACTGGATCACCTCTTTGGGTCCTACAAGAGTATGCTCCGGTCTGTAGAATTTCAAAGCATTCTCTCTGTCGAGCAGTTCACGTCGTTCTACGAGGACGCAAACCGTCTGGGCAACGACATGTTCCAAATTAAGGACCCCTAAATCATAGCCCTTAACACATCCTAGGCTTTGCTAGCTTTTTCATTGGAGCTGGTTTCTACATGGCGGATCCCAAACCCAGCGCACAATTTCATTGGGCGAATAGGTTTAAAATACCGGTATATCTGGGAATCGTCAACAGAGGGTGAATAGTGAAATCCTTCTCCCCCCAAAAAAAAAAATACAAGAAACTTCCGCACTTACCCCACGCGTCCGACTGTGTTGTGTAGAAGCGGGTTACTTGAGATACTTTTTCTTTATGGGACTTTATACAAGTAGATAATCAGCTTATCGGATATTGTCGACAGGATGGAGAAAATTTCGGCATTCTATGGAAGCTTTCAGCTTTGGCAGCCGTGTGGTTAGCATTGCGTACTGCAATGCGGAAGGCCAGGGATCGAGTCAGGGTTCGACCAAACTACCAAAATTAAGGAAAATTAATTTTGCTCATTACGGTCCCCCTCTGCAGGAAAGGTAAAGCTCTCCGAGTGTATCTCCATCTGGAATTTAAAAAAAGTTCTTCATAAAAAATAATCGGTCGTACGGAGGCGGTTTAGAATAAACTGTAGGTCCTCTATTTGCAAAATAGATGTATAGTATATAGAAAAATTATGGATCTACCTTTGCTGGCTCGGATGTAATTGCGAAAGTGGTTATAAATGGAGCTGCAGCTGTCCATGACAGAGCTCATACTCTTTTATTAAAAAACCTATTTTGATAAATATACATACAGATGCATAAAGGAGTCGAAAAACAAAGGTTAATTCATTTAAAAAAAAATTAAGCTGTTATTTAATTATTCAATTAAAAATTTAATTGCAATTAATTCTTTTAGTGTTAATTAAATAATAAAAAAATGAATTAATTGAATGCGCCCAATACTTTTCCGTAACAGGTTGCTTCATTTATCATTTATCAGTAAGTAAACATTAATTCATATTTATTATTTAAGTAATTTTAAATAAATTCAATAAATATATAAGTAATGTGCCAGAAACATTTAACTGACATTTCCTGACAAAACTATCAGTCCGTCCGTCTTACAGTATCGCTGCCAACAGTAGATTACACAGCATGTGTTGCAGAAACCTGTCTTCGGCACACTTGACTATGACCGTGGCAACTGAAAATTTGGTGGACAAAATTACATGTTTTCCAAAACCATAAGTAACAGCGCTGTTTTTGTTATATATGTACATATTTCCAAAAAAAAAAGAAAGGCTAATGCAGCAAGCACATAAACATTACAGCGTACCACACTGACTGAGTTACCACCGGTGCGCACAGTTATTGTTTGTGGCGCTGCCGGCAAGACCAGTGCATCGGTGCATTGTTACATCTGGGCGTTGAAACCTGTTCGATTGGTTTGTTACATCATTGCCAATAATGGTGAGAAGACCACAGCAGACAAGTCGGCAGCCAGACTCATGCATATTATGTCATACAAGCATTTGTTGTCTTTCTTCTTCTTTCTTTATCGGCTTTTGACATTTTCGAATCGAATTTGTTCGGTTGGTCGGTCGGTCGGTCGGTCGGTTGGTTGGTTGGTTGGTTGGTCGAGTGAGTTGCAGAGCAACTGTGCACAGCTGTTATGTGCATTATTATAGCCTTTTGACTTTTGAGTACACGGAGTGGGACACTTGAATACATACACAACCATGTATGTACACAATATTTTAAGTGTCAAATTGAATGACGACAATATGTTACAAGTGGATCTAGGTACACATTGTGCCATTTCATTTTACTTTTCAATAACATCGCAATTGATTGTTTCTAATTTTTATGTCGAGCAATATTATTTTGACATTTTAATATATTTCTAGCATTACAGCATATTATAGGATGAAGTGAAAGTTCGATACAGGTTGTGCAGTCAATACACCTGCAGTGTAATATTAGACAAATGATTTAATCATATCACCGGAAATAGGTAATTTTTCATTGCAATTAAGACTAGTTCTCTTCATATGAATTGATATAGGCACAACGAATCGATATAGTCGTGTAGAAAACAATAAAATGAAGGAACCTACAGTTTACTCTCTGCCGCCTCCGAATGGTTGATGAATTTTAATGAGGAGCTTTTATTTCATGTCGGAAATATACTCGTAGGTGTTGACATTCCCTCCTTAAGGGTGACCGCAATTCAAAAAAATTAACCAAATTTTTTATTTGTATAAATTTTATATAATTTTGAATATTGGTCTGACTACCGTCTGAAACTATTACCCTCCGCATGGACCCTCCGCTAATCATTTGACTAATGTAGCCACCTGAGTGAGAGGAAATCCTTCTTCATATTATCCTTCCAACGAAGTAGCGGCCTGTCTATTCCTCTGTAATCATCAGCGAGCTTGATTTGTTTTACATATAAACAATAGAAAAATAAAAATGATCCGTTTCGAGGTTCCCTACTTGTTTAAAGAAAAAAATACAGAAAATTCAAATTTAATAGAGAATGTTTACTATCATTCAAAAGAACATTCTTTGGCATTTATATTTTGAAGATTACCTCTTTCAACTGTTGGCCGAGCCTACGTTTCAGATGGTCCATCCGTTGAGTCCGATTTTCAATGACTGGTTCGAGCATTTCGACTGGTAACTGGATAATGCCACGCATGATGTTTTGCTCCAACGCCTGAATCGAAGCGGAATTCCGCATAGGCTTAAGACTTTACATATCCCCACAGGAAAAGGTCTAACGGAGTGATATCACACGATCTTGCTGGCCAATCGACCAGCCCAAAACGTAAAATTTTCTGCTCACCGAAGTGCTCTCTCAATAAATCCATTGACTGAAGCGATGTGTGGGAAGTGGCGCCGTCTTGTTGAAAATGTTACGAAGATCGGAGACCGATGATTCCACCCGCCCACAAAGAACACCAAACCATAGTTTTTTCTGGATGAAATGGCACCTATTGAATCTCTTCAGATTGCTCTTCGTCCCAAATGCGGCAATTTTGCTTGTTTGCATACCCATTGAGCCAGAAGTTTGCCTCATCGCTGAACAAAATTTGGCTCGAAAACGTCGGATCTTCTTGGAACTTTTCAAGAGCTCATAGAGCGAAGCTATGTCGCTTGGGATGGTCGAGTTACTGCGAACGGCGCCGTATCGACTCTCCACGGTCTTCGTGTACATTCTCAAACACCTCGAAATGTTCGTGCTTGGCTGGAAAAGCTTTCGGGTAATGAGCAAGGAGCAGGTGTGCGAGTGTTGGTTGCTCAAATGTTTGCACTGTTCGAAAATGTTTGAGCTAAATCTGGAGCTTTAATGTGTATGTATACTCTAAATTGACGTAAATACCGTTTCTATAATTATAGCCGAGTAAGCGTGTTATTCCCCTCTTCGCAGGTCGGCGCTAATTGGAAGCACCAAGAGAAGTTAAATAAGTCGTTACCTAATCTTTTTGGCGTAGTGGAGATTTTTCTTTTCCTCTGCTTCTACCGGCGGATCGAGTAACGAAAACTTTCAAAGCTGAAATCTAAAGAGGTGTTTTCTCCCACCCTGACGATATGAGTTGTGTATTTGGTTCTAATAAATAATGTATAAGATAATCGTGGACTTCTGTAGAATGGTCACATTTGCAATACCTGAACCCATACTTCACATATTTGTGCATAAATATTTGTGTACAAATTAATTCGCTTCGTTAATTTTTGTTTTCAAAACACCTCTTTTTATTGAAAAAATATCAATATCAAAGGATCCTTTGAAGTCTTATTGCTGCGTTTGATCACTTGAGATACGGTTGCGAGATGTTGATGGCGACTATACATACATATGTATACATATTTACGCAAGATTTAAATGGAAGTCTTAATGCTGAAAAATGTTTCATAACCGCGGAATCTATTTACAGCTAAGCTTCCCCTTCAAAAAATTCATCATTCAAAGTTTTGTCCGCCAGAAGCGACTACTTTTTCCAAAAAAATTATTCCTATCTATCCTCGATCATTCTTCAATTTTTTTCAAAAGGCCCGAACAGGTGACCCTCTCAATCGTCTTGCATCCGTCGAAAAAGTCAGTAGTCAGCAGAAGCAAAGTCTCTAGAATAGGGCGGGTAAGACCTGCCATTTCCGCGTCTCCAGGTAGTTTTTGACCGTAAAATTTACGTGGGGCCGACCGTAATCATGGTAAAAAATCACCTTGTCATACCCTTTGGTTGTTTCTGGCGTTTTCCATGGAATTCACGGCTGAAACGTATTGGTTATAGACGATGACGACTTCAGTTTGCCCTTTGGCACAGATATTATTCCAGCAAAGCCTCAAATTCCTAAGCTTTTTGAGTTGGCCAGTTACGCCCACTATATGTTTTCTTAATGCTTTATTGCGAGTGAAAATTCCCGGACGCGTAATATCTCGTCCTGGCGATGTCAACTGGCCATCGAGATTGTGCAATTTGATTCCGTTGGACTTTTTTGGGTTGCGCGAAAGATCGTGTTGATGCGGATAAACCTTTAACTTCTAAACACTTGAAAACCAACATTCGTCAAGTTATGGCTGAGATACTACCCAATATGTGCCAAAAACTGGGCGAAAATTATCGCACATGGATCGAAGTTTGCGATCGAGGAGATAATTTGAATGATGCCAAGTCTCAAACTTTATAATAAAAAAGGAATTTAATTTAATTTTGGAAACTGCATAGCATATAAACGCGAACTGCTATCTACACAAGTTGCTCTAATGGTGTTGAAATTAAAGCGAGTAATTGGCGATTGATGTGATGTAGAGAGTATATATGTATAATCACTTCTAGGGCTTCTTTTATATAGCTGGTTTTCGTATCTGGTTTATTGCTTTGCGTAGACCTATGTAAATATAAGTATAATTTGGAAACGAAAATTGCAAATATAAAATGTATGCCAAATTATTTCTAATGGTCAGTAAAGAAATTGCATCCATACACATGTACATACATATATAAATATTGTAAATAAAATATTGTACGTCGGAAAAAAGGTACCCGTATTTGCATATGTTAAAAAGATCGCAATTTTTTTTAATGCAAAGTAACCACGAAACAAACAATCATTAAGAATTTATCTTAATTGTAATTTATTTTCTATGTAAACATTTAAAATCATTTATAAAGTGCTAATTGATTGACTAACGTGCATAAGTATTTATCATAGTGAAATGCATATTAACATTAATATTTATTTTAATGCTTAATAATTTCCATAGAAATTGACTTCATTTGCAGGTATTCATTATATGTTAAACCAGAACTCAAGCCACGTTTAATTGTGAATATACGTTTCAGTATAACACAGTGTGTCGAAACAAAGTTGAGTGTAGTTAAAATCCAATGCAAAGAAGTAAAGATTCTAATGATGACGATTCAGATGGAATTATTGGATTTCGAACACCAAATAGGTTTAAATATAATAATTGTATATATTTTATTATTATTATTATAATTTTTACTACTGTAATTTGTAAAGAATTATAAGCTCTAAAAACGAGTATTATATTGTATTTCAAAAGTCGATTTCTCGAAAATTTTCAGAATTTGTTCTTTTTAGCAATTTTTTTTCTTAAATCAGTAATTTATTTAATAATATGAGAGCTGTGAGACAGCTTCCACCATGCACCAGATCATCAAAACACATCATTCTTGGAAGAGGCCTCAGATCGATACTGATCATCTTCTTATTGACCTTAAAAGTTACACAAACCCTAAAAGAGTTGTCGGAACGAGATTTCAGGGACTATTTAATGTAATGTAACTTCCTACCACCGCTAGAGCTGCAGAACTATGGTAAATACTCTCCAACAATTCATACTTAGACCTAAGTAATAAATTGTAGAGTACGTTGCTCATCGAGCTCATACTACTAGCTTTAGGTTAAGTTGCAGTTTTATTACTAGGACCCTTTTAGGGAACTATATATAAAATTTGTGCTTGTCCCGACGAAGATTCTACAACTCTACTAAATGCTAAATTCTAATAAAACGATTCGTTGTAATAACTAATAACCCATCCCTGACGTTTTTCAAGATCACAGAACAAAGTTGCTTGAACCTTGGTTCCGCAAACGCAGGATAGATAGTCAAGGATAAACTGCAAAGATGATTCCACCTCGTCATTTTGCCGGTAGCATCTGCAATAAGTGTTATACTGGATTTGCAAGTTGACTCCATATGTACCGAAAAATACTAGTCTGAGCATCTACCAAAACGGGTATGTGTGATCTTGATGGGGGAGAGGAAACTAGTGTTCCATCTCTGTACTGAAGAAGTTTGGTCCCGTGCATTCTGGCGCTACGCCGAGCTGACGTAAGATCTGTGATCGGTGGAGCAGAAGGCCGTAACTGCTTTATCGTTGTCAGTGATCCTGCTGCGACTCGCTACACAAATCGAAAAATACTTATCTTCGCCGTTAAGCGCCAATTGCAGGCACCAACTGGAACCAGGGGACCCTCCACCTGACACTTTCAGGCCATAGAGAAAGCTGACGTATCTTCATCCACTTGGTTGCTTAACAGTTCATCCTCTACAATTGTTGTTGCTGCAGTAATCGCAATAATATTTCTTAAAAGTTTTTTTCGGAGAATATTACGAGAGTAACAGTATTGGCCGGATAAAATTCTGTTTCGTTCCGATATACTGCCGCTAACTATTGGATTTTAGTCGCCTCTTATGACAGTCAATTCTTACCACTGGTAAATTCTGGAACCCCTAACCCGCAGGGGTTACGTATTCGCCGTCACTAGTGCGCCAAAAGATCATTGAATCATAAACAAGCCATTTCACTCTAAAACTCCTAGTGTCGATAAATCGTCAAACTACTGCACCATATAAGAGGATGGAAAAGGTAAGCGACTTGTACAGTTTGGTTTTCGTTCACCGAGAGAGGACTTTACCTTTTAATTGTCTTCTCAGTCCAAACAACCGCCTGCCATTCAATCGGCTTACGTTCTTATAGAAGATATGTGCCTTTTCTGTTTAGCTCTGCAACTTTGTATGTTTTCTGCAGTTAAAATTAAAGAAGTCACCCGATGGCGAAGTACTGAAGTTTTGTTTATTATCGAACGGCTCGCAGAAGTCCTTTTCTATTCTGATGGCTGTGTTAGTGCTACTCAGCGTCAGTTTAAAAAGCCATATAAGTTTTATGAGAATATTAAATACAATCACAGCGGTTGTAGCGGCAGTTCCTTTTCGCGTTAACGAAAGCTGCTTTAAAATCGATGAATCGAGGTGATGTGTGCATAAAGTTCAGAGGTTGGCTAAGCCTTGTGGTGGGGTTCGGATGGACGAAAATACTTTAAGTTTCGAAAGGTCAATTAGAGATGTAGCGGATGTCATCTCGTTTCGTCGAGAAGGTCCAGAAAAGAAAATGAAAAAAGACTGGTATGGAAGATTATAATTTTCTGCGCCTAATGTTACTGATCACTTAAATATTTTTTGTTTTAATCTTAAGATTGCTCCATCGCTATGCTGCACATTAAAAAGTTAAATACTATGCGCCGAGCATTCAATTAAAATGCTAAATAAAAAAACATGCATAAATCAAAATAACAGTTAAATAAATTTTATTCTATATTCAATAAGCGCCCACTAATGAGAAATTATTCAAATGATATCTGGTGCGCTTTAAGTCACATATAAACATCTATCTTTACGTACAAATTAAAGGGGGGAAGAACCGCCAGATTATCGTATGCATTTCCAATACTTGTTTTAAATGCGTTTTGCGGAGCGAGTACTCACTTACTACTGGCGACTAACTTAGTTCGATGCAAACAAAGCAAGAACTATTAGAGAATCATTTCAAGATCACAAGTATAAAAAGCGAACATAAACGTTTGGTTAATCATTGCAATCGCAACTCTTGCAACATGAATTTCCAACTACTCATCGGCTTTGTGCTGACCTTACTCGCTGTGGCTTTTGGTAAATAGAAATTCATATAGATGTTGATTTTCAGAATAAAAAATTGCTTTCATAAACGTATTAAATTACATTTTTACTTTTTCATTACTTTCAGCCAATCCCAATCCTTTGCCAAATCCTGAACCCTATCCAGGAGGTGGCGGTGGCGGTGGCGGCGGCGGTGGTGGTGGAGGTGGTGGTGGTGGTGGAGGCGGCAAGTAAATCTCAAAAAACCGCTTCCATTAATGAATTGTTAAGGATCTAGGCTAAATGTAAATATGTAAATGATAAATAAATGTGAATTGAGTAGTCCAGCTTGAGTTCAATACCAATGGAAATAATTGATTTTTATTGTAAAAGTTGAGGGTGACAAATTTGTAAGAGTAGTTAAGAGTTGAAGGAAATGTTTTTATTTGAATGAAAATTGAACTGAAATTATTTCGAACCACCCTATAAAAGATTTATTTGCGAACCACAAGTAACTCATTTTATCTCACAGCCGACTCACCAGATATTTTCCTACCAGTGGGCCACTTACATATATATTCTTCGGAGACCATCAATCAACCAGGGTTTTATTCTGGCCAAATTTACATCACGCTAATCATTGGTTACTTCATTTGTAGGAAAAACATCAGCGCGCCGCACTTTTACATAGTAATAAAACCTTCGGAAGCATCCACCTCTCTACGCTGCAACAAACACAAGGAAAGTTCGGCGTCGAAAATGACAGCAGACAGCCAGACAGTTTTCTACTCGAACTGCCGAACGGCTCTTCAAACTGAAGACCATCAGAAGTTGGCACAAAGAAGTATTACTCGAAGATTCTATGAATAGATGCGGCAACTTACAAAAAGTTTCAAAACCGGAGCATATTCTATTGGGAACCAAAGATGTAATCTGATGACAGATGTCCAAAGCATACTGAGCTTTTGGGGGGTACACTTTTCCATCCTACTATTACATGGTGTTGGCGGCCGCGATAGCCGAGTGGTTAGCATTGCGTACTGATATTCGGAAGGCCTGGGTTCGAGCAACATCCAAAAATTATAGAAAATAATTTTTTCTAATTGCGGTCGCCCCTCGGCAGGGAATATTAAGCCCTCCGAGTGCATTTCTGGCATGAAATAAAGCTCCTCATAAAAATCCATCAGCCGTTCGGAGGCGACTTAGAATAAACTGTAGATCCCTTCATTTGTTGGTAAAAACATCAAGACGCAAAACCACAAATTGGAGGAGGAGCTCGGCCGCTTCAGCGGTTACAAAGCGCCAAATATATATATAAGTATATATATTACATGGTGTTGGAAGTACAACACCCACAGATACGTCGGGATCGGGAAAGATCTCTTTGCGTCGTTCGGTACCAAAGGAAGTGTCTACTTGTGATTTCTTCAACTCGATGCTGGAGAAAATAGTTAAAGCTGCATAGCTAATTAGAGAAGGTACTATCTTCTATAAGAGTGAACAACTGCTGACGTATGCCCATGATATTGATCTGTGATCTGGTACTGAACGAGGTTAACATGAACTATATATCGTCATTAAGCAAACAGTCAGCGCACTCGCGTTTTGACAGCCACAACAATATGACAGTCAAAACTTCGAAGTCGTAAATATGTTCGTATATCCAGGAACCAGCATCAATACCAATAATAATGGCCAAGGCTAAAATCTATAAGTCACTCATCCTTCCCGGCCTACTTTATGGTGTAGAAGCGTGAGGTTGAATACGTGCGATGAGTCGGTTGATGTGAGTATTCGAACAAAAGGAAGATTTATGGTCCTCTGCATATAGACGACGGTGAATACCGCAAATGATGGAACGATGAGCTGCATGAGATATACGACGGGCGGAAGAAGACACTCCAGCTCTGGAAGTATTCGATGTAGTTCCCGATAGTGAAAACAGATGAACAGGAAGACCTCAATTCCAGTGGAAGGATAAGCTGTAGAAAAACCTGGCTTCACTTGTTGTCACCAACTCCGAACAGCTAAAAGGATAAACAAATGGCGCACTACTATTGATTCGGCTGCCTACGCAGAGGAAGAAGAAAAACCTCCAGAAGTATTCAACACCTATTAATACAAACAAGATCCAGCTGTCGCGAGAAATTTTTTTTTTAGTCTTTGTTTTATTCGCTGTTTCATTCCTTTGTTGACTAAATGTGGTTATATACAATGAAGATGCTGTTCTGTTGAGTTACGTTGTTAGAAAGTATTTTTTACGTGGCTTCTTTTTTGTGAGGTGAGGGCGCTTATGCTTTATAAATTTCCTTTTCAAAGAAAAATATATTTGGAGAGTGTACTCGTGAGTCAAAAAATTACCTCCTGTAATTACCTACTAGCCAATAACAATTTGGCATCCTGAGGTTATATTCTGTTCCCAATATTTTCAAATACATAAAATGAGAACGTTTTGCAAAGATTGAGGAGATAAAAATTCAATCACAATTTTCTCAATAATGGACAAAAATTGTTTAGCAATGCGGGCTGTCATTCGGTAGGCCAGGGTTCGGGTCCTGGTGCGATCTGAACCAAAAATATAGAATATTAATTTATGTACGAGTGTTTCTATCATGAAATAAAAGTTCCTCATACAAATCCATCAGCCGTTCGTGGGCGGCTTGAAATAAACTTTAGGCCTCTCTATTTATTGGTAAAAACAGTAAGATGCGAAACACAAATTGGACTAGGAGCTCGGTCGAAAACCACATCAGCGGTTCCCAAGCGCCAATTATATATACATGCACTAGCAGACAAAGCCCCTCGTTATTGTGACTCTCGATATTTCGTCCAACTTTTATTCTACTTGGTGTGCAAAGAATTATAATAAGTCCTAATTAAGCACCCTGTCATACAAATATTAAGTGTTTTATTACGTTATTGACGCACGATCTATGCTTAAATCGAAATCATATCAATTTTTGTCAATCTTCCCCGGTCTTTGCTTCTGATATTCCGTTTAAACATAGTATTTTATTAAGCAAATTAAACCAAATCGAACTATAGAAATATATATATATATTTTAGAATAGGTCCAATTCCCGGAGAAGAAAGTAGTATTCATGCTAGTCTAAGTAAAAAGCTACACACATATGTACCAAGTAAAGAGAAACATTTTCGAATAGGCCAGTCCTTGGTCCAGCACATCCAAGTAAATGGTTGTCTGTTTTTTAAATTTAATATGTCACAACCGCAGTGGTACACAGCTATTTCTTTGTCAGTTGTCTTTCAAGAAATCAGGAAAATCAACCACGGATCAGTCTTCGCCACGACAATGTGAGCTCTCACACATCGACTGAAACAACTAAAGGGTAATCCAAGTAGAGATACTTTTTTCAATAGGCCTTTTTTGACAGATCACGCCTGATTCGTGTCAAGCTGGCATGTTTATTTTGTTCAGTACTGTTTGACATTTCATCATGGAAATAATTACGCCTGAACAACGTTTACAACTCTTTCAACTTTATTACGAAAATTCACTTTCTGTAAGGAATGTGTTTCGCGCGCTTCGCTCAACTTATGGTCAACATAATCGGCATATTGAGCGTACCATTCGCAACACCATCACCCGTCTTGAGATCCAGCATTCATTATTGGATAACATTCGACCGAATAGACCACGTCCAGCATGCAGTGAAGAAAACATAGCGGCCGTAGCTGAGAGTGTACAAGAAGACCGTGAAAAGTCGATTCGGCGCCGTTCGCAGCAATTCGGACTAACATATGGAACGACTTGGAGCATTTTAAGGCGAGATCTTAAATTGAAAACGTACAAAATATAGCTTGTACAAGAACTGAAGCCGCTCGACCTTCCCAAGCGATGTCGGTTCCCTCTATGGGCTCTTGAAAAGTTCCAAGAAGATCCGACGTTTTCGAGCCAAATATTGTCAGAGATGATTTCTGGCTCAATGGGTATGTAAACAAGCAAAATCGTCGCATTTTGGAACAAATAGCAACCTGAAGAGATTCAAGAGCTGCCATTTCATTCATTTCATCCAGAGAAAACAACGGTTTCGTGTGGTTTGTGGGCCGGTGGAATCATCGGTCCGTATTTCTTCAAAAATAATCAATGGCGCCCGCTATCGCGCCATTATAAACGACTATTTGGCGCCACTTCCCACACGACACATAGGGTGAGCAGATAATTTCACGTTTTGGGCCGGTCGATTGGCCACCAAGATCGTGTGTAGACTTTTTCCTGTGGGGATATGTAAGTTTCTAAGTCTATGCGGACAATCCCTTCGATTAAGGCCTTAGAGCAAAACATCATGCATGTCATTCGCCAGTTACCAGTCGAAATGCGCGAACGAGTCATCGATAATTGGACTCAACGGATGGACGATTTGAGACGTAGCCATGGCCAACATTTGAAAGATATAT
The DNA here is from genome assembly GCA_030068015.2 of Neoceratitis asiatica. Classification (NCBI taxonomy): domain Eukaryota; kingdom Metazoa; phylum Arthropoda; class Insecta; order Diptera; family Tephritidae; genus Neoceratitis; species Neoceratitis asiatica. The sequence goes on along the minus strand of CM061525.1, from coordinate 80,185,355 downwards.
ATATATATATATATATATTTGGCGCTTTGTAACCACTGAAGCGATTTTCGGCCGAGCTCCTCCTCCAATTTGTGGTTTTTGCGTCTTGATGCTACCTACAGTTTATTCTAAGCCGCCTCCGAACGGCTGATGGATTTTTATGAGGAGCTTTATTTCATGCCATAAATACACTCGGAGGGCTTGACATTCCCTGCCGAGGGGCGACCGCAATTAGAAAAATTTATTTTCTATAATTTTGGATGTTGCTCGAACTTGGGCTCGAACCCAGGCCTTCCGAATGGCAGTACGTAATGCTAACCACTCGACTATCGCGGCCGCCTAAAAAAGATAACCTTTGAAAGATGTAATCTTCAAGAAATAAATGCCAAAGAATGTTCTTTCGAATGATAAAAAAGTAGGGAACCTCGAAATAGATCCCCCTTTACATTTTTGAGCTCTCAATACATGGATTTGATTAGTCATCCAGCGTACAGTCCTAACCCGCTCCCGGTTGAAGCGTTCAGAACACATGTTTTCGAAATACCTCAATCAGAGTGGCAAAAGACAGTTGATTCAAACGCATGTAAAATTATATAGATCTTAATGAAGAATATTTTGAAACCCAATAAAGCGACTTTCGATGTTTTTTGAAAGTTCGTGTACCTCGGACATATATTTTTCTCAATCCTTGAATTTTTAACAAAAATATTCAATTCGTTAAAAAAAAATCATTTACCCAAAGTGATGCTAAACTTTGTACTATTCAAAAATTACAACATCAATTTAAAGCAACGAAACAAGAGCAAAAGTAATTTCTACAAAAACAAAAACCAAATTAAATGCTTATATGCATCACTTGATACATAATATATGTATGCACCCATAGTTATACATACATATGTATTTATAGTCAGCAACGTTATAGGCGTGCAAGGTGCACTGGCTGGTGAATAGCGCTTGTGCGAATACAATCAAAGGTCAACCGCTTTCGACTGATTAACTTACGCCTCACTTAACTGAAATCAGCTAGAAATTTCCTCTTTACTAAACAATTGCATTAAGTAGTCCAATCAAAACGGCTGGAGCGCATGGCTGCGTTGATTCAGAAACCTATAAATGAACAAAGGATTAAAGAAAATTTTCATATTCAAATTTCTTTATTAATACTCGTAAGCAAAATGTATAAACAATGCATTATTGGTGTTTCGCATTGACGTAAATCGATGATACAAATGTTTGGCCCAACCATGGAATCGCTGGAACTGCTGCAGGCCATTATGGAGTACAGCGCTTGCATGTCCCAACTGCTGGACGTAGTGGAGGAGCAACAATTGGAAGTTTATTTAAAATTTATTAAATATTTTATAATGTAAACCGCAAAGCAATGTGTCATACCAAAGTGATTTCAATAAAATATAGTTTGTAAAAGAAGTGTTTTGAAATTATTTAAATTATTTTCATCATTAAATATCCGTAACACCTTCTTCCTTCAATTCGTGTAGTATACACTTAGTCGCTATAGAAGCGCGTTCACAACTGAAAAGGAAATAAAAGTGTAAGAGTATTGTTTTTTCTTTTGTTTTAATTAACGGTATTGTACTTATCAGTTTGCCTTTCAATTTCCTGGGTGCATCTTTGTATTACAGTCAACAGCTTCCCCCTTTCGATTTGTGGATGAATTATTTGAAATATTTGAATGATTTTCTCGCCATCAATAGAGTTCATCTCATTTAGCTGAAAATAAGATTAAAAGAAAAAAATTTAAAAAAAAGTTAATTAAAGAATTTATTAAATACAAAACTTTTAAAGAACCTAAGTGTTCTTTGAGCGGCCGCACCACTAACCGAATGCTTAGAAGCGTGTTCTACCTGCCAGGATCAGCATTTAAAATCATAGAAAATTAATTTCAAAATTAAATTTTCTGGTAGAGAATTTTAACCGTTCCGAATTTATTTTCTCAAAAAGGTCCATCAGCCGGCAGGAGGAGGCTTGGAATAAGCTGTAGGTCATTTCATTTATTGGGAAAACATCAAGACGCACTCCAAAAATTGTGTGTATAAGCCCCAACTATATCAAAATTGCCAAAATCGCTGCGGTTCGAGGTAAATAACTTGATGTTCCAATTAATGGCTTGCCTTGCCTAACCGGCCATAGAGAGCGTCTAGAGGACAACGATAACCTCTTTAGGCAATAGTAACTGAAAATCATTAGTGATTTACTATACTGATTCCTAAACCGATGATGAACATTGGCGATAACATTTGTTTCTTAAAAATAACATACTTGCTTACCAGCAGCGATACGAGAGAAAAGTGCTGCCTTCAGCGATGCCGGAGTCTTTATACCTTTCACGAATATGATCGATGATTTACGGTGTCAATATTTCTTTGCTTAGATGTTTTTTGACAGATTTTAGATCCAAAACCTCCTATCTAACCGCTTTCGACAAATGATTAATACAGAGTAAAAATAAATCTGCGAATATTTCGTGAAGTATTTCAAAAACAGACCTTATACCTTTTTGGATAATTAATATAAATTTCGGCTTCAATTAGTATGAGATACATATATCTCACTTGCAGAGCTTCTCCATCGACTTATGATGGAGTTCTCGATGTAGGGAATTTTAAGGCAATTCCAAAGGGCTATATCGAAAAGACATTATGTTCTTCTTAAGTAAGTACAGAAGAAAACACACCTTCCACTTGCATGCAGTGATCTTCTTTCTTTCTCTTCCCTTCCTTCACTTTCCCTTTCTTCCCTGTCCTTTGACTGCAAACATTTATAAAACTTTATAAGCTTTTAGGCTTTCTCAACGGAACAACTTTGTACATATTTTTACGTTTTCTTCTCCCAAGATCTTGTGTCCACTTCAGTTTTCACTGTCACTCGTCTTCGGACAACGGTCTATTGGATTTTTGTTTATCCTCCCTCGGTCGGTTAGGCGGGAGTAAGGTAACACTGCGACTGCGGTAAGGAAGATAGATTTATTGAAAGTCATAATGACATTTCTCTCATGCCAGACCAGCTAGCAAAACTTATATTGGTTTTCAATAAATAAGCATCAGTTAAATAAAGTAACCTAGCATACAGATGATGGGTTTTTGTGAAAAGCGGGATTTTCATGTCAGAAATTCATGAACCTCTCTATCGAGAGATATTGTTTAATAAAACTTCTGCGTAGTTTTAGTAGTTAGACCGGACAGAATTTAGGTCCATTAATCAGTAAAATTGGATGTCGTTCCATTTCTCAACATAGTTTCCTTTATAAAGGGTGTTTTTTTTATAGAGGTATAGAACTTTAAGTTGCAATAAAACAACGACGACGATTCGATTGACATGAATTTTATTTATCCGAAAGATAATCTTGTGGCATTACATTTTAAATATGATTTCTGGCATATGACCGCCACGGCTGGCGCGGATGTAGTCCAATCTGGACGTCCAATTTTCGATGACTTTTTCCAACATTTGTGGCCGTATATCGGCAATAACACGGCGAATGTTGTCTTCCAAATGGTCAAGCGTTTGTGGCTTATCCGCATAGACCAATGACTTTACATTGCCCCACAGAAAGTAGTCTAGCGGTGTTAAATCACAAGATCTTGGAGGCCAATTCACAGGTCCAAAACGTGAAATTAGGCGGTCACCAAACGTGTCTTTCAATAAATCTATTGTGGCACGAGCTGTGTGACATGTTGCGCCGTCTTGTTGAAACCACATCTCCTGGACATCATGGTTATTCAATTCAGGAATGAAAAAGTTAGTAATCATGGCTCTATACCTATCACCATCGACTGTAACGTTCTGGCCACCATCGTTTTTGAAAAAGTACGGACCAATGATTCCACCAGCCCATAAATCTCAACAAACAGTCAGTTTTTCTGGATGTAACGGTGTTTCAACATACACTTGAGGATTACCAAATGCAGCAGTTTTGTGTGTTGACGTAGCCATTCAACCGCTTCATCGCTAAACGACGATAAAATGGACGTAGTGCGCGATACGTTTTCCGCATAGAACCATTATTTTCGAAATAAAATTGCACTATTTGCAAGCGTTGCTTAGGCGTGAGTCTATTCATGATGAATTGCGAAACCAAACTGAGAATAAATCACTTGACAGCTGTTAAATCGGTCGCCATCTTGAAAAGTAATGCCAACTTAAAGTTCTATACCTCTATAAAAAAACACCCTTTATTTAGCTCCTTACATTTAGTCCAATACTTTCCCAATTTTTGTATTCCAAATAACAGGGCCCTCCAAATAGTCGTTTGTTTCTGTAACGACCTTCTCATTCGATCACTTACCGCCGAGCCATTTCTTGAGATTTTGAAACAAGAAATACTTGCTAAATCTGGAGAACATGTTCGATAGGGTAGCAGTAGCAGTTCGAATTTATAAATTTTTACCATGGCGACAACACAAATGTGCACCGGTGCATTTTTCTGTTGGAACCGCACTTTTTTCACCAAATGCGGCCGTTTCCCAAAAAGTTCCGAAAAATATTCGCCGGTGATCGTTTTACCCTTTTCAAGGTAATCGATGTGAATGACACCTCGTTTATCCCAGCAAAATTGAGGCCTTGACCTTGTTGGTCGATAGACCCATCTTGGCCTTCTTTGGTGCACGTTCACCCGGAGAAATCCACCGCCTTGATTGACCTTTGGTCTCTGGTGTGGTGTGGTGGATCCATGCTATGTCTACGGCAACGACGGCACACAAATTCGTTTGGATTGCGATTGAAGAAAGCCAAATACTTTCCAGCCTCAGCCGCTTCACACATTATTATTCTCCGATCGTTCAATATCATTCCCTGGATTTTATCGATGTTTTCTGACGTGACAACTTTTTTTGGGCTTGAATTTTCGGCGTCACTTTTACTGGTACGACCCAGCTGAACTCAGTAAACCACATATTAACCTTGAAATTGACGGTGCAGAATCCGTATAGCATTTATTAAGTCTTTAATGTAAGTTCACGAGGTCGTCCGCTTTAAATAGCTGTTGGGCACAAATTAAATCTAAAGTCTATTAATCGATAGCAGTTGACGGGAGCAGTGTTGTATTTGCAGTAACTGCGCGACAAATTCAAAAGTTCACTGACTTATCAAACAGCCGTCCTACTTATATTCCTACTTATACTTATATATTCGTCTCCTGTTTCTTTTTTGCATTTTTATTTACACTTGTCTTAGGAAGTTTAAAAAAAAAACTTACCAAACCATTCCTTCGCATAATGCAGTAGCGTAAACACTTCGTATTCCGTGATAAATTATCACGAGATCCCTTCAATAGCTCATCAAAGCCCTCTGTAAAGATCTCATGCTTAAAAATAATATAAACAGAAAATAAGAATCCAAGTCTATAGCATACCATCAGTTATTTCCACTTTCACGCTATGTGCGGCATCCTCGTAACAGTCCTCAATGGCAGACTCAGCCATAGTGCGAAGTGAATTATAGTGAGGCGGTTGAGAGTCAGCAGCAACCAAAGTCCTTTCTATAGTTTGTTAAACAAAATTAATTATATTCAACGGAAACACTATTGATATTGGAAACACCCACTAGAACCTGCACCCATTATTGCAAAAATAATAAACACTTTCGAGATTTTCATGATGCGCCGTAGACTCAGAGGAGTGCTAAGAGCAATAAATGAAATTTAACTGAAGATCTGAGCTCATTTCATACATTATTTAAACGATGTTCTTTATATTTTTCACTAAAGATCGTAATTCATGTACTCGTACTAGAAGAAAATATATGGGAAATTTTCACACGGATATGTGATTGTTCGACTATCGATATTTCACTGTTTTTGCAAACAATTCGTGAGAAAATAATGTATAACTACATATACATTTGCAAAGAATGTAAGCTGAATTATTGATCTCATGTAAAGGCGCTCTATTAAAATCTCTCAGCTTGAATAATTAAAGTAACTAATCAAAGTGGCGGCCGCGATAGCCGAGTGGTTAGCATTATGTACTACAATTCGGAAGGCCTGGATTCGAGTCCAGGTTCGAGCAACATCCAAAATTATAGAAAATTAATTTTTCTAATTGTGGGCGCCCTTCGGCAGGGAATGTCAAGCCCTTGGAGTGTATTGCTGACATGAAATAAAAAGCTCTTCATAAAAATTCATCAGTCGTTCGGAGGCGTCTTAGAATAAACTGTGGGCCCCTTCATTTGTTGGTAAAACATCAAGACGTAAAACAACAAACTGGAAGGGGAGCTCGGCGAAAAATCGCTTCAGCGGTTACAAGCGCCAAATATATATATATATATGTATATATATATATATATATATATATATATATATATATATGAATATATATATATATATATCTATATATATATATATATATATATATATATATATATATATATATACATATATAAGTATATATACTCAAAGATCTCATTAAAATTAAGTCTGAATTAGTTAAATTTGTGTTTTCCCGTTTCAGAAGCTTTAGAATAACGAAATATATCCAAGTTCTTCGTACTCTATACTGGATCTTCTCAACGTAGGTTTGATTTGAATAGTGCGACCGTAATTATCTGGCTAATTCTTATCAGTGCGTATAAATAAGATCATATATGAAGAACTGAGCGATTACTACATGCTAAGTTTGGTTATACTGACTGGGTATTACGATTTACATAGACCTGTTGGCCCTTTTCAGCGCCAGATGGTGTTTCAATTTAATTCGAGGTAAAGTTGTCGTCACCATTTGGAAGGCCAGGGTTTGACCAACATCCAAAATTTGTAGAAAATTAGTTTTCCTAATTGCCGTCGCCCCTCGGCAGGGAATGTCAAGCCCTTCGAATGTATTTCTGACATGAAATAAAAAGCTCTTCATAAAAATTCATCGGCTGTTCGCAGGCGGCTTAGATTAAATTGTAGGTCCCTCCAGAAATCGCTTCAGCGGTTAAAAAGCAGCAGAGTTGAGGTCACGATTTTTAAGCAAACCTTGATATTCTGTACTGAAACTTCTTCTAGTTTTCTGAATTGCGAAACTCCTAGATATTTGTGTCGTATTCTTGAACAATATGTGGATCTTCCTTTAAAAGCTCCTTCGCTATTAATGGGGATATTCTGGGCGATCTTACATGTCGTTCATGTGTTTTATCTCTCAGCTCTCTTGACAACTCCATAAATTATTATTTATCCCTCCATGTAAATGTTGTTTACTGTATGAAATTTTACTGATTTGAAATTTTACCACGAAACCCTATCCATTTTAGCTATCCAGAACCGAGAACCTATCCAGTTAAAGAAATTTTTAGAAACAACTTGAATTTCTCACCAGAGCACAGTGCATCATTCTCGTTCCTCTTAGTATTCAATTTGTGGACTTCAGAGTTCTCAAGGCAAATTCCATCCATGACAAGGACAAATGCCCACAAAATTGTTGGATCTCTTAGCTTAAGTCAATTTAGCATTTCATCATGGAAAGATTAACGCCTGAACAACGTTTACAAATCATTCAACTTTATTACGAAAATTCACGTTCTGTAAAGAATGTGTTCCGCGCGCTTCGCCCAACTTATGGTCAACATAATCAGCCTACTGAGCGTACTATTTGCAACACCATCACCAATCTTGGGACCCAGCATTCATTATTGGATAATATTCGTAGCTGAGAGTATACACGAAGACCGTGGAGTCTATTCGGCGCCATTCGCAGCAACTCGGACAGACGTATGGAACGACTTGACGCATTTGACGTCGAGATCTTAAATTGAAAGCGTACAAAATACAGCTTGTGCAAGAACAGAAGCCACTCGACCTTCCCAAGGACATCGCTTTCCTCTATGGGCTCTTGAAAAGCTCCAAGAAGATCCGACGTTTTCGGACCAAATTTTGTTCAGCGACGAGGCCCATTTCTGCCTTAATGGGTATGTGAACAAGCAAAATTGTCGCTTTTGGGACGAAAATAAAAGTGAAGAGATTCAAGAGCCGCCATTTCATTCAAAAAAAAAAAAAACGATTTGGTGTGGTTTGTGGGCCGGTAGAATCATCGGTCCATATTTCTTCAAAACTTATGCTGGTGAGAACTTAACCGTCAATGGCCACCGTTATTGAGCCATGATGCCTGAAATTGAAGCTCGTGATCTCCGCGAAATTTGGTTTCAACAAGACGGTGCCACTTAACACTCATCGCATCAATCAATTCAATTCAAGGCGTTGGAGCAAAACATCATGCGTGTCATTAGCCAGTTACGTAGCCGCGGCCAACATTTGTAAAAAATAATCCTAAAAAAATAAATGCCAAAGAATGTTCGAAATGGATCCCCTTTATTTACAATGAGTGCCGTACACACAATTAGACAAATATTGAGGAACTTCATTTTCGAAATTCGCAAAAACTGTGCCTCCCGTAACTAACTCGATTGCCCGAACTGGTTGCCACTAAAATGAATATTAACTTCTTCGGGTAAGTCGTGGTTCCTTTATATTTGAAAATCATGTGATGAAATAATTAAAAATCTTTAAATTAAAGTTGCGTGTAAACCTAAATTAATCTTTATAAATACATAAATATATGAACACCTAGGCATATATGAAGTTCATACATACATACACCCATACAAATATACATATGTACATACATATGTATATGAACAATTAAAGTGACATTTAATTTGCGAACCAATCATTGGAGTCTAACTAACGAGCAAAAACACAATTAGATTTTCACACAGTATAAATGACAATCAATGAATGCTTGAAAGACAATCGACAATTGAGTGCTGAGAAATCCCTGTAATCGTTATATGCGATTGATTAGATTTTTAGGTTGGGAAAGGAAAATTAGGTATACTACATATGTACATACATAATATTAGTAATTACTGATAAGTGCTTTGAGAAATTATTGATATTTCCCCGCACTTGACTTTGAAGTATATTGATCGTAAATTTTGATTGATACCACGTGGCAGAACTCTTGCCAATTAACTTAGTTCCTTCTAGTTAAATGCTGGAGCTTTATTGCAATTGGTTAAATTTATAGCCTGAATTAGAGTATTCACTTGAAGTACTTCTTTCGAGTTTCCAAATACTTGTATCATCAGAAGATTTAGATGTGCTAGGTTGTACCTCTCGTGATTTCAATTAGCTATAATCAAAGACAAATAATTATATTCTAAGAACAAAATCCTTCTCGCCCGGTCTTCTTTGCAGCCACCTTATTCCTTATCTACTTCTATTTGCATCTAAGGACATTTCCTGACGTTAAATGATTTGAAATTATGGCTTTAATAGCCGTTTGGTAATTATTTAATATTTTAGTTTTTTATATGTTCTTGTGCCTAAGAAATAGTGCAATAAGCCGGAAGGCTTGCGGAACGTATATTCTGACGCACACTCCATCAGCAATTATTAATCCGTCTGTGTATATCTTGTAAGCTTCGCTGGCGGACCAGACTTTCATTCGCCATCCACACTCTTTGACCTGAAACATCATTTCCTAGATATGTGATCTATTTTGCCCACCATGCTATTGCTCATTGAGCTGTACCCGAAGATTCCAGTAGAAACATCACTTAACGCCGCCAGTCTTGCTATAATACTTTCCACTGCAACGTCTATTGATTCAGTAACCTTTCGAGTGCAGCTGTTGGAGTAATTCTCAGCGCTCCAGTCATGTTGAATACAGCAAGCCGCAGTATCCGTCCCAAAGCACCATAAAGTACGAACTAACGAGAATTTTACTGCGCCTGTTTCGAGAAACCCAGACCATTTTAGCACTAATATCCAAAAAATCGGACAGATATCAAGCTGCCGAAGTATTTCGAAATTCACGCCAATCGTTGAATCTCTTAATTTAGCTTAAGTCCAGCAAAAGAAGGCGTCCAGTATTTCGTAAGCAACTTATAAATATTTTGTTAAAAATCTACTTTATATTGCATTAATAAAACAGAGCGTACAGAGGAACAGCCAGACTTAAAAAATAATTAATAATAAAATATATGTGCACATATGTATGTAGATGAATGTATTATTCAAAAGCCAGAGTCGTCTTCAAGCATATTCGTATGAGTTTCTATTTCAAATTTAAACACGCGACATTGTAAAACCATTTTCTGTCGCCTTAGCGTGCATACAGGCGCGATAATCCTCAGCAGCTTCGCAGCTATAAAAAAAAAATAATATAAATTATATCAGCCCCTGAACGCTACCAACCGATATTCATTCATCACTTACTGATCCTCATTAACATCAATGTCCACGCATGTTTCCAAAACTTCCAAACCCAAGCTTTCTTGCTCTTCATTGCCATCGGCGATAACTTTTAAAATATCTGTAGCCTTCTCCTTATCCATTTTGCCATCGTCATTCATCTGAAATAAATAAAAAAATTCATATTTCATAGAAGTTCTTTTACTTCCGTTTGATATCAAAAAATGAAGAACTCACCAGACCAAATCTTTTCATTACACATGCGTGCAAGCATTTCGCCTCCGTACTGCCAGCCGGATCGTGCTTAAACATCGTTTCAACATCGTCTGAAATTTTTTCGAAAATACAATAGTAATATTTTTCAAAGAAAAAAAAAAAAAAATCTTTATAAAAATTTCAAATTACCATCCGTTGCACCAACCTCGTCCTTACATTCCTGAGCAATAATTCTGACCCCTTCAAAATCGTGACACTATATGCGGAAAAAGATAAGAAAGTATGTTCATTAGACATTTTTCATAGCAAGTGAATAATAACAGAGCCAATTAGTTCTGCGTTCAAGGCCCTCAAAATAGGTGTTTGTTTCTATGATCAGCCATTTCTTGAGATTTGGAAACAAGAAATAGTCGTGGGGGGCTAAATATGGCGAATATGCTGAATGGGGTGGCAGTTCGTAGCCCATTTTATGAAATTTCGCCATGGTGACTACACACGTGTGAACTTGAGCATTTTCCTGATGGAACAGCACTTTTTCACCAAATGCGGTCGTTTATGCTTCAACTCAATATCGAATCTCTCCAAAAGCTCTGAATACTATTCGCCGGTGATAGTTTGACTCCTTTCAAGGTGATCGATGTGAATGACACCCCAAAAAACTGTGGCCATGACCTCGTTGGACTACAGATCCACTTTGGTGCACGTTCACCCAGAGAAACCAAATGCCTTGATTGTTCTTTGGTCTCTATTGGAGTGTGGTGGATCCATGTTGCGTCTACGGTAACGAAACGGTCCAAAAATTCAACATATTTATCAATAGTATTTATGATAGTATTTATAAAGTCTTCCTTGGTTTTGGTGATCATTTTTTACACAAATAATAATGCTTAATCAGCACACGAAGTCACACTTTTCTCCCATTTTCGTTAAAATTGACGAGGTCGTCTGCTTTCAATGGCAGTCAAACACAAATTAAATGTCGCGGCTTGCTCAAAATTGTAGAGCAGTCTATTGACCGATAACAGTTGACGGGAGCAGTGTTATATTTAGAGCAACGATATCGTAAATAATTTCGTCTGTTTATGGACCAGTATCAACACCAATAATATTGTCAGCAGAATCATTCTTGCCTTACACATGCTTATTTGCACTGACTGGACTCGTCGTTCGTATTAGTTTTGTGGAAGATTTATGGTCCTTTGCGCATTTGCAACGGCGAATACTGCAAACGATAGAACGATGAGCAGGTTATGTTTTCTGAATGGATGCAAGTACTACAGCTGGTGGAAGCAGAGCAACTGTAGAGCTCCACTCCTTTGCAAATATCAGGTGAAGAGCGATCCGGTTTAACTCAACATTTTCAAATTGACGCCAAATAGCGAAAAGAAGAAGCAAATGGTCTCCCTCCGCCTTCTTAATAGCTCAAAATATTGAGCGCGTTTTATGAAACCCATATGATTACTAATACTTGCTGAAGTTAATTCTGAGAAAGCGATGTCGAGCCGCACTTAGGGCCATCAACTCCTCATCAACTGTTTCCATACAGCTGTTACAGAAGTCAATGTGTAGAAATAGTCCATTCTCTCACCGTTAGTCCTCATCAAAAAGTGTTCGATTTTTATTCCAGTTGTAATACTTATGGATGACTTTTTTCACTTCTTTCGATACATAATCAGATCGTCATCGTCATCAAACGTCTCTGTGTCTGGGGAAGCGTTGTGTTAACACTGCAGACTGGAGTAACCACGAAACGGTGAGCAGACGCCTGCTTACATAATACGAGTATATATCGAAGCTTGCAATTAAACTTTAACTATTCTTTCGATGTAAATTAGGGCTCTATTTCGCTGGAATATTCAAGTAATCAGTGTAAGGGCTTCCGAAAATGCTATAAAGTCTTCAGTGACGATTTGATTGAGTCAGGCTTATTTCTTCCTTTCGTGCCTCCATTGACGGTTAGATTACATTGGTTGGCTGCTAAGCCTAATTTAGACCTTTCGTACAAAACTTTCTAAACTGGATCGTTTACATTCATGCCGGCGATCTATGAGTAAATGCTGTCTCTTAATGCACTGATCTACTGATCTTCAGTGATACCATATATCCCTCGAAGTGTATGCATCAATCGCAATAGAAAATACACAAAGAGACATAAATCCTTTCCAATACGTTTTTCATTTTCAGTAGAATGGAAATCATAAGTACCTTTCCAACAGGAGAGGATTTTGATCTTTAATTTAATACTCACAACGATTCTACATACATGTTTTAAACTATTAAAATCCCTGACATAAAAAATGAGGTTTGGAATGTACACTTGTGCGAGTCTTGAATTATTTCCACAATCTGGAACTTTTAGACGTGATCAATCGTATTATGTGTTTTAAAGGAGACTCTTTTCTCACAGAGTCTCCAATTAAATAGTTGTTTCTTTCTGACTGTTTTAAGAATTCATCACGGTGAAGTTATCACACCTGGTTGGTGTTGCTAAGTAGTTAAGGCAATTAAATATAAGCGACTGAGTGCGGTTATCCGAAAATATGAAAATTGGCATTTCAAAGTTCTAGAAGTCGTTTTTAAAGTTTTGCACTTTGTCATTACGCGGGGAATAAGAATTGAAAAACGCAATTTTTTCACATTTCGTCCTTGCGAAAAATCCTTCACTATTTTTCACTTCACTCTCACTGATCCTTATGATAACTCATTTTCATTTTAAGCTTCATATTTACCTTACTATTTGCTATCAGTGCTGTACACACAATCAGACAAATATTGAGGAACTTCATTTTCGCAATTCTCAAAAGTTGTGCCTCCCGTAACTAACTCGATTGCCCGAACTGGTTGCCACTAAAAAGAATATTAACTTCTTCGGGTAAGTCGTGGTTCCTTTATATTTGAAAATCATGTGATGAAATAATTAAAAATCTTTAAATTAAAGTTGCGTGCAAACCTAAATTAATCTTTATAATACATATATATATGAACACCTAGGCATATATGAAGTTCATACATACATACACCCATACAAATATACATATGTGCATACATATGTATATGAACAATTAAAGTGACATTTAATTTGCGAACCAATCATTGGAGTCTAACTAACGAGCAAAAACACAATTAGATTTTCACACAGTATAAATGACAATCAATGAATGCTTGAAAGACAATCGACAATTGAGTGCTGAGAAATCCCTGTAATCGTTATATGCGATTGATTAGATTTTTAGGTTTGGAATTGGATAATTGGGTACACCTACATACATATGTAACTATTACTGATAAGTGTTTTGATAAATTATTGATGTTTCCACGTACTTGAATTTGAAATCAAATAGTTATAAAGTCGAATAATTATATTTAAAATCAATTGACACCAACTTAGAATCTGTGCAGGTAGTTTTGTTTCCCGTCCACTGTCTACACTCCAATTAATAATGAAGGCAGGCACTGCTGTATAGTTAAGTAACAAAATATTTATGTAACATTTATGTATGTATGTACATATTTCTCTTGCGTATCCCTTTCTCATCCCTTTCTCCTATCTGTAAGAATGTTTAGATATCAGTCAAGACTACATTTTTTGTAAATTTATTTTTTCTATGATTTTATGGATTTTGTTAATTTTTGACAGATTTTTATTATTGATCTTCAAAATTGATATCAATTTGGAACATTTTGAAACGATGCTTAGTAGTTTTTTTGGCCTTCTGACGCTTTTATTCGTGAATTTGAATAAAAACCAAAAAGAAATAATAATTTGGTTAAAATTCCGTCTGAAAGAAATGTTCCAAAAAACTGAAAATGAAACCTGCTTTAAGTTTGTACTAACGAACTTAAATCTGAAAAGTCTCAAAAGTCTCGAAAGTAACTATAATGTAATTATCTTTACTCAAACCTGGCTTATACCTCATGTCATTAACTCGGAGATTCTTCTAAGCACTTATCAAATTTTTAGAAAAGACCGCGAAAACAGCGTCGGCGGTAGAGCACTGTTTGCCGTAGACTTCTCGATTTATTCTGAGGAGGTTAGCCCTGCTTTTCTAGAGCCAGTTGAATTTAGGTGTAATCGAGTACATGTTGGAAGAGGTTATAACGGGGGATCCATTTTGAGGTTCCCTACTTTTTTAAAGAAAAAAACACAGAAAATTCAAATTTAATGGGGAATGGTTGTCATGTCGCTTGGAAAGGTCGAGCAGCTTCTTGCATAAGCTGTATTTTATATGCTTTCAGTTTAAGATCTCGACATAAAATGCTCCAAGTCGTTCCATACGTCAGTCCGAGTTGCTGCGAACGGCGCCAAATCGACTCTCAACGGGCTTCGTGTACACTCCTAGCTACGGCCGCTATATTTCCTTCACTGCGTATTGGACGTGGTCTATTCGGTCGAATATTATCCAATAATGAATGCTGTGTCTCAAAATGGGTGATGGTGTTACGAATAGTATGCTCAGTGGGACGATTATGTTGAATTTTCGTAATAAAGTTGAATGATTTGTAAACGTTCTAAACAAGGCAGCTTGTCACGACTCTTTTCTAATTATTTCTCTTTCTTTCTATACCTTTTGATTTCACCTTACTACTCGTATTGTCAAAAACTCATCTATTACATCACCTTTAAAGGGGAATGAAGTGCATAATCGGAATCATTTAAGAATTCCATGTGTTCTTGATTTCATATTCTATGTTCAGGATAATTTCTTACTGTCATCCTTCCTCTAGGTAATTTTCTGCGTTCTCATAATCATGATGGAACAGATCTTGCTTTTCTAGAAACTCTATTTTTTCTGTACTTTTACATAATTTTATTAGTAATGAATATACGGGGGCTGTACTCAAATCCCTTCAGAATTGATTTTTCATCGATTTGAACTGCTCCTTCATGGTTTTACATTACTTACTTTACATTACATTACATTATTTTTTAACATTACTGTCACATTACCATATAAAGGGTGAATTTATGTGGTAATGTGACAGTAATGTTACCTGCCCCAAAATGCCGAACAAATTGCTACTTTATTTTGATATCAGTATATTGTCCATTGTAATTTAGCTGGAACAAACCGTACCCCATAAGAAAAAAATGAGGTAGAGCATAAACATTTTGAAAAGCATTTTTTTTTTGCGCCAAAAGTTCATTGTGGCAAAAACTTCTTCTGCATAAGATTTTCGATTTTTTGTTCAAAAACCAGTTTTCCAGCTTTAATATCAGTTTTTGCAAATTCTTGATCTAATATTCAAAGCATATGTATGAGATTATGTGATTTTCATCAAATGCAACTGAAGACCAAACTTATTTCACTTTTATTTTGATGATTGAAATATCGATTTGTTACATTTATATCACATTGCCCTACGGAGCATCGTTTTTTTTACAGCTTCTATATAAAAATGGCTAAGTCATTATTATCAGATGAGGGAATGTTAGCAATGTTCGAAGAAGGTGAGGATGGACTTGATTTCGATGATGATAGTCAATCTGATCTGACTATGACATGGACGCAGAAGATATTATTTTTGAAGATTTAGATGTCGACGATAATGGAATATGTTGGAAATGAAAGCACAAAACTACCAGCTTCAGCCGCTCTACTAATTCAAGTATAAACCATACAACAACATAAAACGATATGATAGTATTATATAGAAAAAGAAAAACCTTGTTTTGAATGAACAGCAACTTCTTTTCAAAGACAACACAGCCCTGACCGAATAGGTGAAAAGTCAATACAATTATTCAAAAGAAATTCTACAATACATTGCTGATCAGACAAATTTGTATATAGGTCAAAAGCATATCAACGATATATTTCACGTATCACAAATAGATATTCATCATCATGATGCCGATAATAAAACTTTCAAGTGGGGCAAGTCAGGACTTCTATGATACGAAAAGGGAAGCCTCTAAAAAAATTTGAAATAAATCCGACGTAATACTAAAAATCTGGTTTCAACGGACTAAAATAAGAGATAGATTATTTATAATACAACCAGTCATGGATAAATTGAATAAAAATTTCGGTGGAGTTCCAATTAAAACACCTCTTTCTTCGATGAACAGATGTATTCCACTAAAGCGTGGAATTCTCCAAAACGGTATATCCGAAATAAGCCTCATGAATGAGGCTATAAAAAATAAAACGTCGTTGAATCGTCCAACCATTTCGACGAACACCTCGAAGGAATAAAAATTCAGATAAAATATTGAATAAAATAAAATAAAATATATTAAAAAAGAGAAGATCAAAACGAAACCAATAAAAATTAAATAAAAAATTAAGTAAATTATAACAAACTAATATAGAATAAATTTAAATATACCAAAAAAAAAAAGAAAATATATTAAATGAAATAGATCAAATAAAGTAAAAATAAAATGAAATAAAGTTAGGTAAAGAAATAATATAAAATAGAATAAAATAGAAACAGAATAAAATAAAGTAAAAAACAAAATAAAATTATATGTATATAAAATAGTATAAAAGGAAGTAAAGAATACAAAATGAAATGAAATAAAATAAAACTAAATAAAGCAAAATAAAATAAGATGGAATAATTAATAAAATAAAATAAAAATCAAAGTAGCTGAAGGCTTAGAAAGGCAATACAACACCAAACAAAATGAAATAAAATATAATAATGTAAATAAAATAGCATACAACAACACAAAATGAGATTTAATAAAATAAAAATTAAAAAAATATTACAAATAAGCCTAAATTGGAATATACTCGAATTAACCCCGATCTCCCTTCGAACTATGGCGTTCTCCTTAGAATGCAGGAACATCTGTACGCTGCAGTCAGGAATTTCTTGAAAAGTTGCATAAAGTATTAGCTAACAAATTGGGATCATCTTCCACTTCTGTAAGGTACATCGTTCTTTTTCGTTGAATAAAACGAGGTTATTCTAAATATTTCACTGTTTAGACAAATTTCTATTCAGAAAATATAGTATTGGAAAAGAGGAGAAAAATAAATCATATTCAAAAACTTGTTAGCGGCGTTTTATTGGGTCTAAGTGATCCAATTCTTCATTATTTTCAGTTATGCTTATGATAAAAAGCTTGCTACGTCTCCAATCGACATGGCAAACTTCAACAGCTGATTTCTCAAAAGTTTTTGATGAAGTCACAAACAGTTCGTTAATACACAGGGTTCTCCATTTTGTGGTTTCCAAAATATACGCAAATAAAATGAATTTAAAATGTTTTTTGCCGATTGACATCGCCAAGACGAGAGATGACGGGACCGTGGAATTTCGTTCGTATTGTGTGGCAGTAAGGTCCAATCACACCTCCGGACCCAAAGAGCGTACCAGACAGTAAGTTTTTTTCCGTGTAAAGGCCTCTCTTCAATTATTTGAGGATTATCGGAGCCCTAAATGCGAGAATTTTGCTTATTTACGTATCCACCGAGTGAGAAATATGTCTCGTCACTGAAAAAATTTTGTTGGAAAAATCGCGGTCAACAGATATTGTGTGAGCTGGACTTTATATGGATGTAAATGTAAGTCCAAGTGCAAAATACGCAATAATGTGCCGTAAGAGAATCCCAGCTCATGAGAACGTCGAGAAATAGACACATTTGGGTCTTAAGCAACAATTTCACTTTCAGCAGCGATATTTAAGGCGGAACGAGCGAAACGATGACGCATAGGTATATGACCGATCCAGTCTTTTCAAATTACTTTAAAATTTTACCAATTGCTTGAGTAATTGGACGATTATGTGCACCATAATCTCCTCTTAAGGCACGAAACGTGGCCTCGCTTGAATCACCGTTTTTGTGGTAGGTTTCAACAATTTTAACACGTTGTGCGGCTGTTAAGCGATCCATTTTCATAAATACCTGACTTTTGACTAAAACAAAACATTTTTGATTTGAGATATTAAAATACAGTCCTGCACTTTCGAAGCCACTAAATGAATAACCCTTTATACCCGCGCTTGGGATTTCATTCAACTTTATTAGATTGGATTAAGTCTTATTTATCCCAATGAACTTGCGTTGTAACAATTGATGGTTTCTCCTCTGAACGCTTTATTGCGTCTTCTGGTGTTCCTCAAGATAGTATTCGAGGCCCATTACTTTTCACTTTGTTCATTAAATTTGTGAAGTTCTTGATTTACGCTTATGATCTCAAAGTATTTTCAAAGATTACGAATTCTGACGATGCTATTAAGCTTCAAAAATACATTGATAGCTTGCAAGTTTGAAATTTCTGAAATATGCCTTAAGTTCATTGAGATTCGATGATCCTTTTACCTCTTATGAATCTCGCTTATTTTTAATCAATTTAAAATCTTTGGAAGCAAGAAGATCGGTAACCTCACTTTATTTTGCTTATCAAATCAGCAGAGGTGACATTGATTCCTCTTATATTTTGATAATTAATTTTGTTGATATTGTTGTTGTAGCGGCTAGATAACCCCGTCTAGGGTCAGGTAGGTCTAGTCCTAGTCATCGATTTCATCTAACGGGCGGCACAGGAAACGTGTTGTTTCGACGGGTTCGGACGAGATAGAGGGGGGTGTTAGATCAGTCGCGCTGAGTGGGAATGCAGAGGTTAGAGTGATTCATTGTATGCAGGACATGTGTTGGGTCAGGGTCGAGTCTGGATAAGTAGGAGTTGAGCCTACTACAATATCCACCCCTTAATTCTGCCAAGGTTACGCGGGTTTCTCGAGGCAGCTCGAGCTCTTGTTCTGCGATGAGTGACGATTGGATTCCGAGATTACCTTTCACAGGAGAGAGTTGACAAGGCTGTTAACATACTCTTGGTGAATTACAAGCCTGTTAGTACGTCGTCCTGTTAAGCGGTTGTCGTCGGTATTGCTGTACGGAGTCGCGGTAGTCAAGTACTCCGTTCCTGATGTCCCTAGGTGGAGGTTCGGCTTCCGGTAAGTGTCTGTTCGGGTGATCCATACGGTAACATGCCAGCAGACATTGCTTATACCGTATAACATTATGCCCCTTAAGTGCGAGCATAGATGCTTCGCTGTGCAAAAGATGCGCCGGCGCCATCAGGAGGTTTCCTGTCACGGTGCGACGTGCGGTGTTTTGACATGCTTGTAATTTCTTCAACTGCGTTCTGCTAGTCCCCGGCATCGAAATCACAGCAGCATAGTTTACGACCGGCCGGCCAATTGCCTTGGCTGTTGCCAACATTTACCCCAAGTGCTGCCGGCTAGCGATTTGAGGATTTTGTTGCAGTTCTGCACTTTAGTGGCAATTACAGTCGTATGTGGAGTGAAGGAGCGCAGGCTGTCAAATGTGACTCCCAGTAACTTGTAATTATTTATAGTTGGAATTTTTACCTCATCGACTTTCAAATTGAGTTCTAGCCGGTACTCCTTCGTCCAGCTGGTGAAGAGGGTGGCTGAGAATATCGTTGGATAGCAGTTTAATTTCGAACAAAGGCTATCATTATCATAGCCAGACGCCAATATCGAACAATCATCAGCGTATGAGATCAAGGAGATGGTCGAGGAGCCTCGAAATATAAAAATTAAGCAGCATCGGGAAGAGGACACCACAGTGCGGAACCCCCTGTTTAATTTTTCGTAGCTTTGACGAGAATTTATTTTAATTTACACTTACTTAGTCTTCGCAGATCTTTGCCTTCTTATACAGTTAAATGTATAACGGAGTTGTTCAAGCCTTAAATGGATTTAATTTAATCTCGAGTTCTATCCAGCATGATTTTTCAGTTTCAAAAAGTGTATTTCACAAATTTTAAATATGGCGTTTGGTCATAGACTTAGTAAGTACTAAGTAAATAAATAAAGAAAGAAATGAAGTGAAATTGAAAACAAAGTGCAATAAGCTGAAATAAAATATTTCGAACAAAAAATAAATTAACTTGTAATAAAAGAAGACGAAACAATAAAAAAAAAAAGAAATACAAATAGAAATTGATTAAAACGAAATAACAATAAAACATCATAAAAACGCAATCAATAAAAAAATTTAGCAAAATAAGTTTTAAGAAACAAAAAAAAATACAAAATAAATGAACATTTTTTTTCCGGCGAAGAAATACCAATGATTTCAAATAGACGAATTATTTTAGAACGATCAGCCAAATTGCCCTTTTTGTTGCCAAAAAATACCTCGCGATTTGAGGATTTCGCCTCTTTACCTTAGTTATGTACCCACGCTGCTAAGATTTATACCCAATAATTTTTGATCGTTTGAAAACAGATTTCGAAGACACTGATGCTGACTACTAGCCGATACCTCTCCCTCAAACAAGCCCAACTAACGTGCCGCTAAAACAACAAATGCAACATGTGATAAAGAATCAATTCTATCAATAATCATCCTTCGATGCTTATTTCCATCTCCCGCCCATAATCATACATTGGAATATGGGTCAAGCGAATCCAGTCAGCATTCCATAAAATAAACAATATAATATAAATCATTTATAAACAAAATGAAACACCTCAACAATTATTATTCTTAAATCTATTGGTTTGAGTTTTACTTTATTCTTATTTTCTCTTGTTCTCAATGTATTTAAAATCAGCTCTATGCGCCACAATTCTTGTAATTCTTGTGTCATACAATTAAATAAATAGTTTTGTCTCTAAACTATGTTCAGTTTTTAAATTAACATTATCATATGTGGTTTTTTTTTAAATAATTTGAGAATCTCACGTTAATAAGTTGTTTGTTAACATCTCCAACACGAGTGTGAGCGAATATAGAAAAGTTTACCAACAGTTAAGTCGTTTCGATTGCTCCCACCAAAAGGACCGGAATATGCGCTAGTAGTGGGCTAATTTATATGCCGATTTAGAATTGTGTGACATAAAATAAATCATGATTATGAGCATAATTTAAATGTGTAGTTTGAAAAAGTTATGTATATGTATACGTATACGTTATTACATTGTTTGGTGTTTGTAATTTAAACAATTAAGTTCACTTCAATAACCAACAGTTTACATTTTCTGAATTTTTTTCCTATATATTTTGGTATCTTAGAGGGGTTTGTGTTGGAAAATATATATTTTCCTTTGGGAAAATAAGAAAATTACGAGCAATGGCAGTTCATACGTCTCTTAGTTTTTTTTTCTTTATTTCCTTTTATTAATTGAGTGACTTGTTTTGTTTTTGTTTTTTCTTTTTCATCTCAATATACAATACATTTAAGGTTTTACTTTTCTATTTTTTTTAATTCCTATTAAAAAATGATATATCGTTTAAGCAGATTACTATTGTTACCGTTACCAATTAACATTTCAGCAATAATTACTTTCAAATAAACGTTTATAGGAATCGCCAATGATATATCGTTTAAGCAGATTACTATTGTTACCGTTACCAATTAACATTTCAGCAATAATTACTTTCAAATAAACGTTTATAGGAATCGCCATTGGTTGCATACTAGAATTCTCTGAAAACATATCCATAGTTGGTCATAATTTGCATAGTTAGTTGTATGATTTGTATAAAACATTGATCTCAGCAGAGTTCAGTACGTGTCGGTAATTAATTAATCATTGAATATAAAGAATAATAATATTTTCCATTCTAACATATAAGAGTACATACAAATAACTTAAATTAAAATGGGCTAAGGGAAATAAAAGACTAACAAAATGTTGCTAGTTGTTTTCTAAACAGCCACTGCAATTCGATATTCCCTCCAGTGCAATATCGTGTTTTACATTTCTCTGCATTATTGATTTTGCAAAATGTCCATTTAAGTTACCATCCAGCGAATTGATCAGTTTGCCTTGCATCAGTTTAGAGGAAATAATCTGCTTGAGGCTTTTTCGATGGTATGCCCCTGCTTTCTTGGGGCGCCGCTTCGAAGATGACAAAGTCTCGATGCAGGTACTCGTTTAATTCCAAAATTGCTGCCACATTTCCACATCTACAGAGATATACACATATGAATTTGCAAAAAAAAAACTTTTTCGTTTTAATAAGTAATTATCTACTTACCTATAGCAGTAGTTCGGCGCGGACCAAACTGTCAAAACAGTCTCATTAAAATGCCACTTAAATCCTTCCATGACCAATTGATGAGCGCGGCATATCATATCAATGTCGTTGGTGCGGTTAAATTGTGAAACTACATCGGAACCAAATAAATAGCCGGCACCCCGTGGAGATACACCCCAACCCGTTTGATCTTCAGGGTCACTCCATAATAAATCACACATAGGTCCATCATGTGGCACCTCCTGTTTGCGATCAATTGTCCTTATTTGATCTAAATACTGTATCGAAGGTGATAGACCACCATGTACGCAGAATATTTTTCCGTCAATAATGGCCGACAAACTGAGATAGTCAAAAATTTCCGTGCAATAGCGCCACACGGCTGTCGAACCGTATTTACGCAAACATTCATCATAAAATCCATAGACTTGTGTAATTTGGCGAGACTCGTGATTGCCGCGAATCAATGTGATGCGATCTGGATAACGTACTTTAAGTGCCAATAAAAGCAAAAATGTTTCGACACTGTAATAACCGCGATCTACAAAATCGCCCATGAACAGGTAGTTCTTTTCGGGCACATCGCCACCAACTTTAAACAATTCTTTCAAATCATAGAACTGACCGTGTATATCACCACACACCGTCACTGGCGAGTCAACACGTTGTACATTTCCTTCTTCAACAAGTATTTCACGCGCTTTAGCACATAATGCCTTCACTTCATTCTCTCTGATGATTTCGCAACGTTTCAGCTGCTCAATTTGACGATCCAAGTCACTGTAGTCAGTCATACTAATGCTGCTGGAGCACGAAATGGCGTATTCCGACACTGATGTAGAATTGACACTAGCGTTCCGGTTGTTGTTGCTACTTCTGCTCACGGGGCAGGAGGAGTCTGCTAAGTTGTGTGAGGTTTTGATGGTGATTTTGCCGGTTTGTTTAGCACGTATAAAAAGTAGGCAGCTGGTAGGAATGGGGAGCACTGCTCTCAATGTAGTGAAGTCATGCGGAGTGTTTGAGGGTTTGCAGCGTTGTACTGCTGCTCTTTACCAACTTCTAAGTTAGAAATATAAAAAAAAGTTGTATTAAGTATTGTACACAGTTAGTTTTAGACTATACGGCCTTATTAATTCGAGCGGATTTTTGGATAATCCATGCAACTCTTGCAGGCATTTCGCAACATTTATTACTTCATGCTTCTTTTAACATATTTCTAGCTATCTTGTTACCGAAAAAAAAATGGCTGAGATGTTTCTCGTCTTGATCTCACAATTTCCTACCATTTCACAAATGCTCAGCACTTAATAGTGAGAACCAAATGAAAAGCAGACATTGCCTCAACTACAATATCAGAATATTACAACTATTTGGTAGTACCCACTTCAATGCCGACCTCGAAAATAACATAAGTCCATGAGCCCATTTGTGTTTTTCTGAATTTACCTTTACTACCTACCTTTTTCTCGTATATTTTGCGGCACCGTCTCACGTTTTCGAATGAAGTTACTTTTTCGTTTAAAAGATGTTACACACCTGCCTGCACCCTCCGCTAAAATCACAACCACTACGGTGTGAATTTATCTTAATTTGTTTGATTATTTTTATGAACTTTCGATATTTATTTCCACTTTGTATTTGCAAATGTTACAAGAAAACTTTTACTGCTTACAATAGCTACAATGACGAAAAATCACCGCGCTTGTTGGCTTCTTTCGCCAAATATTGCTACCAGATCAAAAGAAACACATTTCGCAACTGATGTTTCTGTTCAATATTTAGATTCGCATATGTATTTTCAAATTTTTTCGTAGTAAAAATTTACCAAAAATACCGCTATTGTTTCAATGAAAGCAAAAGCTTTAGATGTTAGTATAAAGAAAAAATTTACTAAGTAAAAATTTTTCAACAAAACGAACGGCAACTGCATATTCTTGACATAGTTGTGTCCATTTTCGCATTTTTCGATGTCGAAAATATTTCGAAATTTTTCAATCTTAGCGCTGCCAGACCACATAAATTAAATTACAATCTCGCAGTCACTTTAAACCAGAGAACGTATAACAAAAACGCTTCATAGCGAATTCGCTTCTATATCTACCCTCCAAATGAGTGTGTCTTATCGTGACCAGAGAACGTAAATATACATTTTTGGTTTGTTTGTATACGTTCTCTGTCTCCCCTCCAAAAGAAGAGTGTGAGGCGGAAACTGAAAATGGGTCGTTTCAAATACGCTCTTTCGCAAAAACCCAATTTACGAGACCATCATGTCGCTTCTTATTCATATACGTTCTTTGATTTGGGAAATCATCGAGGTTAATTCAGCAAAATCGTAACAGTATATACGTTCTTTGATATGAATTCACGTATGTTCTTTGTTCATATACGTTCATTTAACTTTTCGTTTTTTATCGTCTTTCAACAACATCTGGCAGCACAATGTGTGGAATGCATTCGATGACGTCATAAATAGAGCGGCTATTTTCTCAGGCTCGCCGCGCAAAAACGCGTTTGTGTGTGTTGCGTCAATTTAGTCGAGTTCTGAGATAGTGCGGTCGCGTTTTGCGTTTATTGGTGTGCTGAGAGTGTCAATTATTGGCTAAAAAGAAAAGACGTGATAAAATAGTTAAGGCAAAAGTAAACTACTGAGGAGAATAGTGAAAAAAGTAAGAATTACCGGTTTAGAAAATTAAAGTGATAAGAAAGTTGACTGCGCCAGCAGAGACGCGATTACAGGAAAGATAAATGAAAACAAAACAAAAAAGCTGCAAAGGAAAAGTGGTTGAGAGCCAATTAGAATTTCTAGTGAATTAGATATTTTTTTGTTTTGCTAATGATTATCATTAAGCTATACGTGTAATTTTTTTTACAAGGCAAAAAACTGAATAATCATAAGCCAATGCATAATATTATTGATACAGCTGTGTGGTGTATTGAGTTGAATTAAAAAAGTCGATTGGTCTGACAAACTCGTATAATCCATGGAATAAAATTATATTGAAAAAATGCCAGTAATTAATTCTATGCACACAAATATATACATATATGTATATGTATGTATGAACGTACGGGATGACGTAGTTCTACAATCGGCAAACACCCAAAAACCCCACACGCTCGCTGCGTTCACTTTGCTGCTGCTCCCTATGCTACGTGCTTCATATTTCAAGTGGCTCTGAGAAATTTCATCAATTTAACTTAAATTCGTTCTGTATGCTAAAATGATATGAGAAGTTCTAATACATGCAATTTGTTCGTACCGATGTTTGTTCTACAATCCATAAATAAATGTGTATATAAATTTGCCATATACAAGTGCACGTACGTACATAGACACATGAAAACATATGGGCGTTTATAGCATGCGAATTAAAAAAATATACATATATATATATTTGCTGATTTCTGTTTAATCTTTTTTAAGCTATTTTCATATTTTTTATTTTTTTATTTGATTATGTTTAGGTGTTCTTTTTCGTCCCACCGTGTCCAATCATTGTGAAATAGTATCAGTGCATTATTAAAGTGTTTTCTGTGTAGTTAAGAATAAATTTACTACGGAAATTTAAAAAAAAAAAAGAAGAAATTATAAAAGATACTAACTAATAAATAAATAATATAACAACAAAGCTCAAGGATACAACAAGTAACAACAATCAACTATCAAGATGGGCAACATTCATACGACTGGACCAAATGAGGCGTTAATTGTTTCAGGTCAGTAGAAGGATTGATTTATAAACAAAGTTACTTCATTAACTTCAAATGAAATTGATTTTGCATTCAAATGCATATGTACGCACGAAATACAATACCTACGGTTACTGGGTACATATGTATGCAAGTCCGTATGCGCGTCTCATAGAAAAGGGCAAAAAAAACCAAAAAAAAAAAAACCAAAAGCAACTCATCCGTAATAGCCATTGGCGGCGCCAGTTAGTGCAGTTGAAAACGGAAATGTGTAACGCCGTATGCCTGCCTGGCACATCACATCCCCCACATACTGGGCGGACTGTGGCATATTCATATGTATGTATGTGTTTGGATAACCGGCATAAACTTGCACGTAAAGCTAAAAGTTGAAGAAAAAATCGATATAATGCCGAAAAACTTTGTTACTCATTTGTTGCTTCGTCACTATTTTTTTTCAGCTTCACTTTTTCATGTTCCTGTGGTCATGTTTTGCCTTTTTTTTTTGGGACATGTACATATACTCGGATAATTTACATATGTACATATCTTTCTGTGGACTATTGTAGCCATAGAGGGTAAACGTTTTTTGTGTATATTTTACATAAAATAATATTGAGATACATATACATACATTTTTTAACTTTATTTCAATAATTTTGTATTCAACGGTGCTGTGCGCTTTAAAAGAACTTATTAAATTATTAATATTTTAACCGAAACTTCTTTTGTGTGGCAATTTTAGATACTAAATTAAGTGGGAAATAAATAAAAAAATAACTTTAATTTAAAAAAAGAGAAATAAATAGTATCTACAGCAGTTTTGAAAATTGGTTGCTTACTAATCTGTAGGTGCGAGTTTCTATTTTATTGCACGGCATTGTTATTGTATGACTATTTTCAATAAATAATGACTAAAGTTAGTTGGAATATGTATGTATGTACATATGCATATAGTATGTGCATAATTATATAGCACTTAATATAACTTTACAGTACTTAACTTTACTTGTAAATGTGGTTTTTTATTACACATATATTTTTTTCCGAGAATATCTGATCACAATAGCCCTCAACTGGGTATTTATTAACTGTAACTTTGAGCGTAACGTTGGTGAAATGTAGAAAAGCCTTATTTAAAATATTCAAATTTATTTTGATATTAAGACAATTAAATTGCTTAAAAGTATTTAAGGCATTTAAACTCTTTTTAAGAAATTTAAAAATAATTATATTCTTAATATCTTAATAAAAACCTTTAAAATTTATAACTTATTCCACCGGCAGCAGTGGTAAATCATGTTTATTAAGAAATTATTTTTCCACACGCTTTTTTTTTTTGTCTTTTCTCCTTAACTACCAGAAAAAGTATGATTTTCTCTATCGATAACCATTGAGAAATTGGACAAAGAAATCTAAAATTTAAATCGATAACGAATACTTATTATTATGCTAAATTCAAAATAAACAATAATATTATAATATAATATTATATATGTTTATAAAATAATTTTATATAAAGTGTGATCCATTTCGAGGTTCCCAACGTTTTTAAAGAAAAAATAGAAAATTCAAACTTAGTGAAGAATGTTTATTATCATCCGAAAGAACATTCTTTCGCAACCTTTTTTTTTTTTGAAGATTATTCGTTCGAGCATTTCGACTGGTAACTGGCGAATGACACGAGTGATGTTTTGCTCCAAGCCTGAATCGAAGCGGGATTGTCCGCATAGACTTTATACTTTACATATCCCCACAGGGAAAAGTCTAACGGTGTGACATCACACGATATTGGTAGCCAAAGAATCCATTGATTGATGCGATGTGTGGTGACTAGCGCCATCTTGTAGAAATCAAATTTCTGGATGAAATAGCAGCTCTTCAATCTGTTCAGATTGCTCTTCGTCCCAAATGCGGCAATTTTGCTTGTTTACATACTCATTCAGCCAGAAATGGGCCTCTTCGCTGAACAAAATTTGCAAATTTCGAAAACGTCGGATCTTCTTGGAACTTTTCAAGAGCCTATAGAGCGAAGCGATGCCACTTGGGAAGGTGGAGTAGTTTCAGTTCTTGCACAAGCTGTATTTTGTACGCTTTCAGTTTAAGATCTCGACGTAAAATGCGCCAAATCGTTCCATATGTCAGTCCGAGTTGCTGCCAACGGCGCCGAATCGACTCTCCACGGTCTTCGTGTACACTCTCAACTACGGCCGCTATATTTTCTTCATTGCGTGCTGGACATGGTCTATTCGGTCGACTCTTTTCCAATAATGAATGCTGGGTCTCAAAAAAGGTGATGGTGTTGCGAATAGGCGAATAGTATGCTTAGTAGACCGATTAAGTTGACCATAAGCTGAGCGAAGCGCGCGAAACACCTTCTTTGCAGAACGTGAATTTTCGTGATAAAGTTGAATGATTTGTAAACGTTGTTCAGGCGTAAGTCTTTCCATGATGAAATGCCAAACAATGCTGAACAAAATTAACATAACAGCTTGACACTACTCACGTGTGATCTGTTAAAACAAAAAGGCAATTGAAAAAGGCACCTCTACTTGGATCACCCTTTACATGTTTTTTTATTTGAAATTATTTTTGCAAATATTAAAAAGAACATATATATTATCTACTTATGCTTATGAAAATTTAATATAAATTTTACGAAGGATTATGGCCTTTTGAAAATGTATATAAAATCCAAAAAAATTGGTACGTGTGAAAAGTATATGTGTAGACATTTTAATAAAAAACATATTTATAATATGTATAAATAAACATTTGTATTATTTATCTATACTTGTATATACATATATTGTATTACTCAAATATTTTTTGTTTCTGTTCACTACGCTTATCTTATCAAAGGCAAACACGATACATTTATATACTCCACGCTACTTAATGGATTATTAGTATATACTCGCATTTAATATCTACATATAAAAAAAAACTATTAATAAATAATTTTGTTGTTGTTGTAAATAATACAATATAATCCAAATATACAAACAATTTGTTCTGATTTTATAACCCTACACTTGTATAGCAATTATATATGTAAGTGTATTTGTGAATCAACAAGTGAATTTATCAGTATAGTTGTGATATTTGTTCAGTTATGTGTGTGTACAGTAGCTTATAAAAGCAATTGCAATTGTCACTGAACGATTTATTTATGATAACCTAATGATATTATTGGCGTAATATAATTTTTTTCCAATTAATCAAAGTTATTTATCTACTTTTAAGTAACAAATTTAATTCATTATAATCTACCTTTAATCTAATCTCTTCGATTTAAATCTAATATAATGTCAGTCAACATAATCTAATAAAATTTTCTAAATATATTTTTATCCAACCTGTTTTGGCCTCATCAATTTGTATTTTTAATTATAACTAATTATTAATTTAGAAATAACAAACGTTTATGTCCTTCAACAAACATACATATGTATATGATAAAAAGAAGAATTCAACCGGCCACCACTTCAGTATGTTCAAACCAGTCACGACAATAAAGCTTTAAAATGCTTGGTGTTCACACATACTCAATTAATACTTGACATCGGATGGTGCATTAAGCAAATGGAGACAAACTCAATTGTAGGAAAATTAACTAAGGTTCCATAGGATGATATTCTCTTTCCGTTATTTCGACGCTAAGTGCTCGATTTTGGCATCTGGGCAGGTACGTAAACTGCTACCTCTCCGATCTTTCCCCCTTCTTCACTGCATATCGTTTACAACTACCACCGGTGAAATTTACGGTGACTCTCTTCGCTAGCTGGGTGAAAGACCAAATGGCTCGTCGATGGCGTAATAATTCCAAATATCAATAAACCGATTTTTGATAGCCTACACTAACTCACTTCGCATGCCACCGCAATTGTAGACGTAAATGGAGAAGAGTGTTAGTAGGGGGGGATAATGTCATCTCAATCTGTAAGGACGAGTCCAAAATGGACTGCTGAGTAGCGAAGTGGGCCATACTCCAAGGATCCTGACATTTCCTTCTCTCTCTTTCTCTCTCTCGTCTACCAAACTCAGCTAGCATCTTTCAAGAGGAAGTACTAGGCATAGAAAAGGCCTGTAGAGCTCTATGGAGTAACTAGAAAGCAACCATATACCGTTGAGTCACTGGCAGGACAACTCTACCTATCATAATCAGGATACCCGGTCACAGGAACATTCTCGGCAATGAAAAAGCAGATGAGTTTACACAGTCAGGAGCCTAACTAGACGAATCCGAGGCAGAGTTTATACCATATCCGCAAAGAATTATCAACGAGAGAGCTATATACACAACAGCTTTTCACTTTCTCTGTGAATGCACAGTCCTATCACTAATCCGTCATAGAACATTTGGATCAATCAGTTACTAAACCTAGAATGACTGTCTACAAAAAGTATAATCGATATAATTAGTTTCATTGAGAGTACTAAAAGGCGCACAAAATCCTCAAAGCACCTCGTGAAAAGAAAAATTAACATTATTTGCAATCTACAAGGCAATCCGTTAGCCGATCATAAACAACAGTCCAACGATTTGTACGCCGAGGACTAGCAAGATGCAGATGAAAAAGCTACTAGGCTGCCAGAACGCCACTTTGAAGACTATAATAGGGAACCACACACCCATATGAGGTCTGAATACTGTAGGATGCTCAATTTTATACAGATCTATTTATTCCCGTTTTCAAAAAATGAAAACAATTTTTTCTCAGGGCCTAGTGAGGCGATTGATATAAATTCTCTATATGCTCTATGTAATAATGTCAGCTTTTAGAAACAAAATGGGAGGCCATATTTGTTCAAAAGAATTCTCAAAAATAGCGAAGTTACGTTCAAAATTTTCGTAATTCTGGCAAAATTGTGACATTTTTTTTTTCAAACTCTTTATTCAGTTATAAAAAAAATTAAAAACTCCTTTATGGGCCGACTCACTACCACACACGCATTGTTTCTAACGCTGGAATTTAACATCTGACAGTATAAGTTTATTACTCTAATGTCCACTAGAAGTACGCGGCGGATATAAAGCATAGAGTATTGCTCGGTTAAGCGATCGGAATGATCCGGATTTTTATCCGACTTACCACTTTCAGTCCCTCAAAATTCCCGAAATTCGATTTACTGAATATTTTGCACCCACAAAACAGGGGCGTTTTGAGAATTATTCCTAGAAAGTTGTGAATCTCAGGGAAGGCTCCACATATGTATAAATTTTGATACGCTCAGAGCAATTTGCACAAAACTCGGATAAATTTACTGTGACGGAAAAAATTATACCTCTGGAGAAATAAAACTATTCACACCTTAACCAGAGTAAGGAAAAGACCGAAAATGTGGTAATCGATAGTAGGTAGCTCAAAGCTCATGGATTGCAACACGCAATGCCTAATATGATCCTTCGGTGGTTATAGTCTATACGTTAAGTAGGTAACAAGCATTATAAATCTATGTACTTGTGTAAGTAGTAGGTCGAGCAGACGACGAAATAGTGGAAGAACTGGCTCGACACACTGAAGATTAAGACCATTTTAAGCTGCCCCAGCCCGTTCAACTCCTAGGATCACAGCATAGGATATACTATAGAGTGATGAAAGACCGACGAACTTGGAATTAGTGTAAGTACAAAAGAACTCAAAATCTCTAAGAGGAGGTCAACAAACCAAACCAGATGCAAATGTGTGCAAAGTTAATATTTTTATGGCATACTATTTTCAACATTTTACCTTTCACTTCAAAAACGTGCGAGTAATTTTCCTTCATTGTCGGCTAATAAGTTGTGTGAAGGTACAGCCATGAAATGTATGTAACGCACAGCAACTTGAAAGAAGAGGGTCATAAGAAGATGAGTGCATGCGAAGATTAAAAAGAAAATAATAATAATAAAAATAACAAAAAAAAAAAAAATCACTATAACAGTGCATTCACCCAAAATACGCCGGTGGCAGCATCTAAATCGCACACGACAGGGGTTGAAATCCTTTTTCACTCATAAACTAAGGCAAAATCTTCGGGTTAGAGAGAAGGGAGGTTTCGCAGATAAGGTTTTACAAAATCACGCAGTCACAATATGACAATGAAACAAAGGCAAGGAAGCAAACAAGCGAGGCAGCGAGTGAGTAAGTGTACATTACTTGGAATATGATTTGTTATTTTGTAAACAAAAATGCTTGATATTTATATATAGCGCAATGTGAGTAGCATTAGTAGGCCTATGGCGCCAACAGAAAGCCATTCACCGTGGTGGTGCGGTGGCTCTGAGTGGGGTGGTTTGGTAATACCACTTTGGACTGCCTCGTCTGCCGTTTGACGGCCAATGCAGATGATGTTCAACTCGGTTTCATTATCTATATGCTAAATGTCTCGTGAGTAGAGTGAACAAGTGATGGAAGGGGCTAAAATGTGTATGGAAGAAGGAAGAGTTGTAGAACGTGAGGAGTTGGTCGTGTCAGAATTGTGGATATCTGCATTGCTTTTTTTTTTTTTTTTTTTTTAGAATGAAAGATATCAATAACACGAGTTATTAAAGCAATGAAAGGCGCGGTGGCACTTGGAGTATGCTATTTTCGAGGTAATATAATACGACAAACGTTCATCATTTGTGTTTTTGACATTTTTATAAACACATGCCGACATATTTTTCAATATGTTCAACGTGCTATCGGTATTGTTATGGTTTCCTCTTGCATTCTCTTGTAGAGTGACATTAGCAAATGTACTTTTGTATGCAAAATTAATCAAATATAAGTCTAATACATAAATAAGTATGTATATGAGTATGAACGCTTGAAGGAATATCAAATTTTTATAAAAATTGCTAATCTTCATTGAAATGTGACACCATTGATATATACATATATATAGATATATACAAATCATTCAACTTTATTAGGAAAATTCACGTTCTGTAAAGAATGTGTTTCGCGCGCTTCGCTCAACATAATCGGCATACTGAGCGTAACACCATCACCCACCTTGAGACCCAAAATTCATTACTGAATAATATTCCACCGAATAGACCACGTCCAGCACGCAGTGAAGAAAATATAGCGACCGTAGTTGAGAGTGTACACGAAGACCGTGGAGAGTCGATTCGGCGCCGTTGGCAGCAACTGGGACTGACGTATGGAACGACTTGGCGCGTTTTACGCCGACATGTTAAATTGAAAGCGTACCAAATACAGCTTGTGCAAGAACTGAAGCCGATCGAATTACCCAAGCGACATCGCTCCAAGAAGATCCGACATTTTCGAGCCAAATTTTGTTCAGCGATGAGGCCCATTTCTGGCTCAATGGATATGTAAACAAGCAAAATCGGCGCATTTGGAACGAAGAGCAACCTGAAGAGATTCAAGAGCTGCCATTTCATACAGAAAAACAATGGTTTGGTATGGCTTGTGGGCCGATGGAATCATCGCTCCATATTCCTTCAAAAATAATACCGGTGAGAACGTAACCGTCAGTGCCGACCGTTATCGCGCTATGATAACCCAGATGAAAACACAGAAAATTCAAATTCAATTGGGAATGTTTACTATCATTCGAAAGAACTTTCTTTGGCATTTAATCTTTGTAGATTTTCTCTTTCAAATGTTGGCCGCGGCTACGGCTCAGATGGACCATCCGTTGAGTCCAATTTTCGAAGATTCGTTCGAGCATTTCGACTGATAACTGGCGAATTACTCTCGTGATGTTTTGCTCCAACGTCTGATTTGAAGCGGGATTGTCCACATAGATTTTAGTCTTTACATATCCCCAATCGACCGGCCAAAATATGAAGTTATCTGCTCACCGAAGTGTTCTCTCAATAAATCCATTGATTGATGCGGTTTGTGGGAAGTGGCTCGAAAAAGTCGGATCTTCTTGGAACTTTTCAAGAACCTATAGAGCGAAGCGATGTCGCTTGGGAAGATCGAAAGGTTTCGGTTCTCGCACAAGCTGTATTTTGTACGTTTTCAATTTAAAATCTCGACGTAAAATGCATACGTCACGACGATGGGTGATGGTGTTGCGAATAGGCGAATAGCATGCTTAGTAGAACGATTAAGTTGACCATAAGCTGAGCGAAGTGCGCGAAACACCTTTGCAGAACGTGAATTTTCGTGATAAAGTTGAATGATTTGTAAACGTTGTTCAGGCGTAAGTCTTTCCATGATGAAATGCCAAACAATACTAAACAAAAATGACATAACAGCTTGACACGACTCACGCGTGATCTGTCAAAAAAAGCTATTGAGAAAAGTACCTGTACTTGGATCACCCTTTATAATCCTGTATAAAGGCCTATAGACAACTTCATTTGTTATGTTACAGACGATTTCGATATCCGACTCATAGAGTGGGGTTTTTGGAACCAAAAAGGATAAACCCTTTATAATCAGAGCTTTATAACCTTTAAATCGATCTTCGGAGGGATTGACTTTTCCTGTCGAAGGGTGACCGAAAGCACTGCTAACGACTCTGCTGCCCCCTACGGGTTAGGGGTTTAAGAAGCCCTATTTGGAGAATATTCTGCGGCTACAACAACAACAACAACTCTGCTGCCACTCAAATTCTTTTAATTTACATATTTAATTAACCAATAAAATTTAAATCAAGCATCATTCCCTTGCAAAAACTTGTACGTAGCGTGATTTTCCAATAAAAATAAATAAAATATCACATAAATCAAAGCTAAAATAACAGCAGAATCACACATTCGGCAATTAACACTCCACTGTAAATAGTCGTTTGCTAACAGCATGCATTTGCAGTGCACTCTTTAGCTGGCTTCATACATACTTAGCCATTAACATAACGATGTTCGCTGTTACACAATGCATTTAACATTGTTAAATATAGTTATCACAATAATTAAAATTAGATGATTTTCTTGATGACCTTTACGCAATATTCGTATTTAAATAAATACGAGTATACATAAATGAATTGTTGTCTGTTATTGGGCATACATATATAGAGCAGTTGCATTTTATTTGCCTCTGCATACGGATGAAATAGCTTTAATTCATTCAAATTTTTTAGGCACTAGTATGTATGTATGTATGTATATTTTTTCTTGCCAAATTATTGTTTTAATTGTGCTGCTATTTACTTGTATGAGCATGTATGTATGTATGTTGTCCATTGTAAAAACATCTAGGTAAACGACAAACATATATTTGAAAGCCTTTTCAATGAATTTACATGCAGCAACTAAACAAATATTTGTAATGTAAATGTAAATACATATATATACCGAAACACTTTAAATGAACTTAATCATTCCAGCTTGCTTTAAGTTGTACGTATATTTTATTTTGAGATAACCTTAAAAATAGCCGGTTATTATTCCGCTTTAGATGACCAATTTTCTAGTATTTTTTCTTGGTCTCATTCAGCTCATCGTGGTTTAACAATCAATTGACTGACAGTCACACCAGCAGGAGTTTGTATTTAAATGTTCATTGAAGAGAAAAAATTTGGTAGAATTACTGAATCTTTACCATGGACGCAGGGTAGAAGTCTTTGCTGCCTTTTGTAAAGCACGCATTCACAAATCAGGTTAGGTATGGTATAAAACATCTATAGTGTGCACCTATATCATTGGGGTTGATATTTCCAGTCTAAGACTACCGTTGTCCACGCTTCTGCCCCATATAGTAGAGCTTTGAGAATTTCGTCTTTGACCGTCGAGAGAGGACTTTACTTCTCAATTGCCTACTCAACCCCCAAAGTAGCGTCTGTCGGCAAAAGCGATTCTGCGTTGGGCTTCCATGCTGACATTGTTGTTTGTCATAATACTAGCTCCAAGAGAGACGAAACTATCTACGACTTCAAAGTTATGACTGTCAATAGTATCGTGGGAGCAAAGTAGCGAATACGTTGACTGTTTATTTTATGACAGGAGACATTTCGTCCTGCCCTCGTTCATTACCAGACCTATGCGCTTCGCTTCATTGTGTAACCTGGAGAAAGCAGAACTCTCGGCGTGGTTGTTGAGGCCAATGATATCGGTATTATCGGCGTACACCAGCAGTTGCACATTCGTATAAAAGATTTTACCTTCTCTATTCCAGCTCTGCAGCTCGTATTATACCACCAATAGGTTAAAGTAGTCACATGATAGGGAGTAACCTTGTTTGAAACCTCGTTTGGAATTGAACGGATCGGAGAATTCCTTCTCGATTCAGATGAAGCTGTTAGTGTTGCTCAGCGTCAGCGTGCACAGCTGTATAATTTTCGCGGGGATATCAAGTTCAGACATTGAGGCGTAGAGGGAGGTTCCTTTCGAGCTATGGAAGATTATTTTAAAACTGACGGATCTTTTCCAAGATTTGGCGCTAGGTGAATATCTCATCAATGGTAGATTTTCAGGACCGAAGTTATACTGGTAAGGCCTAATCAGTTCGTTGACGGTGGACTTTAGTCTTTCACACAGTGTGGTATTGAAGAGGCTTATCCCACGGTATTTGGCGCAGACCGTTTGTGGTTTATGTGGTCTGGTCCAGAGCACTTTTAAGTCCCAATCTGTAGGCATGCTCCCATATGACAAAACCTTGCAAAAAAGCTTTAAGCATGCACTTTTTCAGTTCTTCCGGTAAGCCAACAGCTCCGGTGTTTTTCTTCAGACGGGATATTGCTTTTCACACTTCATCGTAGCTGTGTAATGGAACATATTTTAATTATTTCTGGGTGGTGTATTTTCACTGCCATTCAATAGACTGTAGAAGTGTTTCGTCCATGAAGCATCTGAAAGTTGTCCCATCGAATTTTCGAGCATTATCCTTGCCGACCAGCTTCACAAGCTCTTCACACGACTCCCACACTGAACCCGTTGTGAGGTAGGCAAGCTTAACCGAGTCAATGCTAGATCCTTAAAACGTACGCACTTGTAGAACACTGCAGACATGCCCGTTTTTTACAACCTGAACGATCTGGTTGCGAGTTTTTCGATACGGAGACAGCCAAATAACTTAAAGAATTTTCTATACTTTAATACTACAGGTTTACACCAGCGAAGTCAATCAGCCTCAACCTGTTTGGGGCTGTTGTGCCGAAAATACCTTCTTTACCCACCATCAAGTCACAAAGCACAATTTTGACATCGTGGCGAGGGCAGCGTTCATTAGTACGTTCCAGGCGATCAAAAAAAGCATCCTTGGTCACATTAGCCTTCACTACCGTTGGGGCATGGGCGTAAGTGAGCAATATGTTGAAGAACTTTCGGGGTGAACGCGAGGACTCTGTGGCTAAATCTCTCTCTGACCACGCATCCTATCCCAAATTTATGCTCCTTTATATGACCGCTTTAGTACATGTTACAAGAACCTACGCGCTTCCGTCTTTGACCCGTGCATAACAGTTCTTGGATGGTTGGGATATTTATCGAGCAGCGAGGACACTAACCAGCAGAGCATGGACACCTTCCCAATATGGTACCGACCATTCCAGGTGTATGCCCTCAAATCGTAGTCCTTAGTAGTTTGCTGTGACTGTCATCGAAAGTGGTGTCTCTCGTCTGAGGCTGATCTTATTTTTTCATCTTCATAATCATTTTATCGCTACGTGAGTAAGTTTATTTGAATTTACAAACGCGAAAAATGCGTATTAAATACAGCTTATTTTTTAACTTGGATTATGAAGGACAAATCTCCAAATGGAAAATCTTGTTTATGCAAACATGCGTTTGCGCTCATAAAACTTGTTTAAATTAAAAATGAACTGTTTAAGTCATCTTCAAATAAAAAATTAAAAATTTTTTAACATTAATTCAGTCGCAAAAAAAAAAAAATTAAGCTGGTTCTCATTTGGCATAATTTTTCTTTTAAATCTTATTTGAGATGATTTTTTTCCTTTGAACTTGAGTTATGAAATGCTAATGCTTGTAAAAAATCTAATTACAAATATCTTTTAGCACAATTTAATTAACTCATTTTATTTTAATGCAATTTTTTTGTGCCTCTAATTACACCAAGTCTTTTTGCGGGTGCCTTTCGCGCGATCTTCTTTTTTTACTTCTTACTCAATAATATGATTTTTTCATTTAATTGTGTTTAGTCATCATTTGGTGTATATCTTTCTTAATTATAACTTTTTTATATAATAACTTTGAACTCATATTTTTTAACGCGACTCACTCAACACTCAAAAAGAAAAAAAAGCACTTGGTTAAAATAATAAAAATTCTTAATGAACAGGTCTACTTCTTCGTTTTTTTCAATATCTCACATGTAGCGACTAAAAATTAATTAAATTAATTAAATGCAGTTTAACACGTTATCTTTTATGTATCTTACATTGAGCTCAAAGTGCTCGACACTTATTTGTCAAGTGTCAAATGCAATTTTACGCAGTTCAACACCCCATATTTACCGCACAAAATTACTTTCCCACTCCCAGCGTATTAAATCGGCTGCCTTCTCGCCAATCATAAACGCCGGCGCATTCGTGTGCGCTGTCGGCGGAACGGGAATGATGCTCGTGTCCACCACACGCAGTTTACGTATGCCGTGCACTTTTAATTGTGGATCTACCACCGTTGTGGGATCTGTTGCCGGACCCATGCGACAGGTGGCCACTTGATGATGTAGCGTGTAAGACAGTGTACGTATCGAGCAGCGCCAATAGTCATCACTACCGAATGGGTAGTGTTCACAACCTGGCACAGGCTTGTCGTATAAACGCACACCAATGCGCTGCATAGCTGGCGATTCGCCGATGCGCAGCGCCACCTTAATGCCTTCGAGAAGGTGTTCAATATCCTCTTCGTTGGATAAATATTTCGGATCGATGACAGGCCAACGTAGTGGATCACGATTGTGTAGCCACAAGCGGCCAAATGATTTCGGATGGAAATCCATGATTAGCACGGTGAAGTGTTCTTGCCGCGCCAGCTGCAGCGGCAGATATAGTTGATCGTAGAGGTCTTGACGTATGTTGCCGCCCTCCTTAAGACCCGTGCCATCATCCGACGCCATGCCGCCCAACACCGTTATCAATTCAACATCTGGCCAATCGGCTGGTCTTTGAGAGCTGGGTATTTTTACGAATGCCAAACACTCCACACCGCCTATGCTTGAGAGTCGCGTATTTTTGTCGCCGAATAAGAAGAAACGCTTGATATCGCTGAGTGTTATGCTGGTGAGATATGTCGTTTGGCCAGTTGTGTTTGTAAGGAATACAGGTCCAATGTGGGACATGTGATCGTACATGCGTTTGCCCACAGGCAGCTCTTGCAGCACAGGCACGCCAATTGCATTTAAATTATCCGCAGGACCAATGCCTGATAACATTAGTAGTTGTGGCGAGTTAAAAGCGCCTGCGGAGAGTATAACCTCTTTGCGCGCTTTGAAGGTGTAACGCCTTCGCCTCTGATGCAGAAACTCAACGCCATACGCGACCTTCGTTTCGGTATCGATGAGTATGCGTAGCACATGTGCGAATGTGAAAACACGCAGATTTGGACGTGTACGCAGCACTGGACGTATGAAGGCACGATAGGCGCTATGACGTCGTCCATTTTGTGTTGTAGCCTGTACATATGACACACCCAATTGCGCTTCGCTATTGTAATCGGTCAATGGATGACCTGCTTCTTGTGCGCCACGCACAAATGCATGTGCGTACTGCGTACGATAGCCGACATCCTCAACATTCAACGGTCCCGAGTGATTGTGATAGGGCGACCACTCCAAGCCGGCGAGTTGTGCATTTTCCGATTTTAGGAAATAAGGCAGCACTTCATCGTACGACCAACCTTTATTGCCCGCCGCCGCCCAGCCGTCGTAATCACGTCTATTACCACGATTATAGATCATATAATTGATGGAGCTCGTGCCACCCAACACCTTGCCACGTGGTAAAGCACACTCATTGTTGTTCATGCCAAAGCAAGCGAGCTTCTGCGGCGTCGATTTGTAACCCCAATTTGAGTGCGTGCCTTGCAAGAAACCTGCCGTTATGGGTATACGATGTGCGATGTTCTCGACGCCACCAGCTTCCAGCAAAGCGACCGACCAATTTGGATTCTCCGAGAGCCGATTAGCTAGCGTACAACCAGCTGCACCGCCACCCACTATTATGAAGTCGTAAGCGGCATTCTGCTGCGGTGCTGGGAGGTAAGGGAGAGAAAAGTTTATTCGAATATGAATAAAAGTTCAATTAACTGAACTCACTTGGCGCACTGAAGTGCTCGATAGTATTTGCTAGTCCCAACTCAAAAATGTTATCTAAAACCGTATGCGCGGCTGATGCGGTACGCCAAAGCGTAAAATAAATTAACACTAAACACGTGATTTCCATTGAAAAATAATGCAATCAATTTAGTCTTTAATTTTTTTATATTAATTTTTTATTTATTTTTATTTAATATATTTTTTAATTACTCGATTTTTTTAATACTGATTCTGCTGTATTTATTATAAATTATATTATATCAGCACTTCTTTAATTTTTTTGAAATAAATTGTTATTCAAAATTATATAAACTCGCGCGTATTTTGCATTGTTTACTTTATAAACACGCTTCGTCTGGCGTAAAATTACTTATGGGGTCAGCATCTCGAA
This sequence comes from Neoceratitis asiatica, assembly GCA_030068015.2. Taxonomy (NCBI): domain Eukaryota; kingdom Metazoa; phylum Arthropoda; class Insecta; order Diptera; family Tephritidae; genus Neoceratitis; species Neoceratitis asiatica. Next base: position 80,144,750 of record CM061525.1, on the reverse strand, counting down.
GCGACTTCATTTATAAGTTCAACAAGGAATCCGCCTCGCGAGTGGGAGCATGCGCAAATTCATTTTTATTAGCTTATAATGTTAATAGAATGTAATTTGTGTATCTGTTAAATCAGCTGCTGCTGTTACTTAACATATACTGATCGTGTACAGCGCACATTGAAGTCCGCGCTGTTAACTCTTTAACACTTTAGATCACTTAACAGTACAGCTGTTGACAGCAAATTATAGAACAAACAGGTGAGTGCGTCAATAATACATCTGAGTGTGTGGATGTGTGTGTGTCAGAGAGAGGGAAAGAGAGCGAGCGTTGAACCATTGAAGTATACTATAACTGAGACCGGCAAACGACATTTGTTTACATTAAACAAATATGTAACCTTGCCCGTTCGCTTCAACACTTGTTTTTTTTTTTTCGTTAATATAAACTAAGCGCGCTCGGTCAGTCGGTCACTTGTAAATGTTTTATTTACCCTGACGTGAGAAAACCTGTTTAAACGAATTGCTTACAAATATTTGTTTATTTACGTTTTTTTTATTGTTTTTTTTTTCAAGTTTTATTTACATTTGCTGTATTAAATGCTTCATAACTCATATTTACTAATTCTTAATCAATTTCTTCGCTTGCTATTTTCGTTTTCGTAAATATTCAGTAGCTCGTTTTGAGTGGCATAAGTATTGTCTTTAATTCAGGAGTACTATTTGAAGAAAAACAAAACGTCAAAATGTTGTAGTTTTTTGAATTGTAGCCTGGTACTAGATAAAATCGTATTTCAGGAGCGGGCGAAGTCGATTAGTCTCAGACCTTTCGGGAAGGATTGCCACAATGATAACTTCCTTGTCTACGCCAACGTTAAAATCATAAAACTTGTTTTTGATATTAAAAACTTGTTTTTGATATTAAGGCAAGGAACTTATAGATATTATAGGCGTGTTCTAGTTGATGATTTAAAAAAAACCTTGATCTCATTGTTTCCCCCTTCATCAGCAGCTCAGCTCAAATCGGTGATTTATATACTGGGCTAGAATTTAATCCACCTGAGTCAATGATACTATGGGCGACAAGCTCTCCACTATCATTCATCTGGTAAACAGACTTCGGTTAATCAGTAAACCGAATATGAATGTTGCCGTGTCTCCTTTGAAGCTCCTCTCCCTTTCTTGAAAACGGAATCAACTTGCTAGTTGCACAAGCTTGGGAACTTACTGCGACATAAAATGTCTGTGTCATCTGCGAATATTGCGGTTAGTACTTTTGCACTCACTGGAATGTCTGAAGTAATAGCCGAGTGCTTAGTATCGCGTACTACAATTTGGAAATAAAAGCTCCTCATAAAAATCCATCGACCGTTCTGCCCAAAATGGCTTCTGCGGTTACAAAGCGGCATATATATAACGTGTGATCCACGGGTTCCCTACTTAAAAAAAAAAACATAAAATTCATATTTAATGGGGAATGTTTATTAGCATTCGAAAGACCATTCTTCGGCATTTATTTTTTGAAGATTATCTTATTCAAATGCCGCGGCTACGTCTCAGATGGTCCATCCGTTGAGTCCAATTTTCGATGACACTCGTTCCAGTATTTCGACTGGTAACTGGCGAATGACACGCGTGCTCCAAGGCCTGAATCGAAGCGGGATTGTCCGCATAGACTTAAGACTTTACATATCCCCACAGGAAAAAGTAACGATGTGATATCACACGATTTTGGTGGCCAATTGACCGGCCCAAAACGTGAAATTATCTGCTCACCGAATTATTCTCTCAATAAATCCATTATTGATGCGATGTGTGGGAAGTGGCGTCGTCTTGCTGAAACCAAATGTCACGGAGATCACGAGCTTCAATTTCAGGCATCAAATAGTCGGTTATCATGGCGAGATAATGGTCGCCATTGACGGTTACGTTCTCACCGGTATCATTTTTGAAGAAGGACCGATGATTCCACCGGCCCACAAACCATACCGAACCGCTTTTTTTTCCGGATGCAATGGCAGCTCTTGAACCTCTTCAGATTGCTCTTCGTCCCAAGTGCGGCAATTTGCTTGTTTACATACCCATTGAGTCAGAAATGGGCCTCATCGCTGAACAAAATTTGGCTCGAAAAAGTTGGATCTTCTGGAACTTTTCAAGAGCCCATAGATCGAAGCGATGTCGCTTGGGAACGTCGAGCGACTTTAGTTATTGCATAAGCTGTATTTTGTACGCTTTCAATTTAAGATCTCGACGTAAAATGCGCCAAGTTGCTGCGAACGGCGCCGAATCTACTCTCCACGGCCATCGTGTACACTCTCAGCTTTCGGCTGCTATATTTTCTTCACTGCGTGCTGTATGTGATCGTCGACTCTTATCCAATAAGGAATGCTGGGTCTCAAGGTGGGTGATGGTGTTGCAAATAGTACGCTCAGTAGGCCGATTATGTTGACCAAAAGTTGAGCGAAGCGCGCGAAACACATTCTTTACAAAACGTGAATTTTCGTAATAAAGCTGAATGATATGTAAACGTTGTTCAGAATTATTTCCATGATGAAATGCCAAACAGTACTGAACAAAATAAACATGACAGCTTGACACAAATCACGCGTGATCTGTCAAAAAAGGCTACTGAAAAAATTACTTCTACTTGGATCACCCTTTACATATATATAAATATGTTGGTTCTAAAATGCTACCTTGAGGAACAACAGCGTTAATAGGATACTTTTCTGAGATGAATTCCTTTCTTTTTACAGAAAACCTGCTATTAGTAAGGTATGACATGAGGATCGACAAAGTTAATTTGATCTTGTGTATGAGTCCATCATGCCATACCTTATCGAATGCTTGATATCACTGCCTATACGGCGAACTTCGTCTATATAATACATATGTATGTATACCAAAAACTGAATTGCATTGCAAGTTTATATTGTTGCAGATCCTATCTATGTGAATGTAAACCTAAAATCAGAAAATTTGTTCTTCATCTGCACAAGAGGTCTGCGATAGTCCAGCATATAGTGTAGTTATTCCTGCTTGGCTTTAACTAAAAATATAAATATTTTTTCCTTACCTCCGTTGTTTCGCAGTTAGTTTATATAATATAGATTAATTTCTCCACTGCCATTCGGTGATCCACATTCATATTCTCTAACCTTCATAACGAAGCATCTAAAAGTAATTTGAAATTAAAATAAATACGGAGATATTTTACAATCTAGACCTCATTAACTCAAACATGAAAAATATTGGGGAAACCTTGAATGCGTGGGCGCAAATATTATTTAAGAAAGGAGAAACTAACAATTTATATAAATCATATTTTATTTCTGTTTATAAGTAAATGAGCTTTATTCAAAGGCCTATTTTTTTAGAATTTTTGGAATGGAATATTTTGTTATACAACAAAGAAAAATTGGTAGAAGTAACAGCTGTTTAGGCGATCACCAAATCTCCTCATCAGACTTCTTTTTTTTTATTTCGTTAATAGGTTTTTCAAAGATTTTGCTATTGCTGTAAGTATACGCCTAATTGTAGGCAACATTTTTTATAGGTTGGCTTAAATTTTTTTTTCCAACACCGTATGTGGTTTTCAGTGTAATACTCGAAAGGTTTAAAATAAAAATAGGTAAAAAATTACAAGCCGTACCAAAATGTGTGTTGCTATATCAAAAAAAAAAAATTAAAAAAGTGCAAAATACTAGAATTTTTGTATACTAAGATTTCAATCACTTGTTTTAATTCAAACGTTTTGTTTATTATTTATTTAGGAATATTTTTCTAAAATGTCTTTCAAGAGTACCAATTCATTCCCGAATGAATGAAAACTTTTACGAAAATGTATATTAGGAATTCTCGAACGATTTTTATGTTCCATTGTGCATTCATCCCAAGCAATTAGTCTCGCTTTTGAATTTTTGGCATCTGCATTTTATCAGCTTCCGACCCGAGAATGCAGTGCTTCAATTTGACCACTGATTAAAATTTTCAAATATGTGGCAAGTATAATTAAAAATATGTTTCACCCAGAAATTCCATACGCCATTTCCATCACAAAACAGGTTGCAACGGTGCTCAAAAATGTTTTTCAATTAAGCCTTCATTTAACCTCTTAAGTTTGATACCCATATTGTAAGGATTTATATGGTAAATAAAACAGTTCTAAACAGATGTCAACTCTGCTGCATTATAAATTCAGCACAGACTTGACACATATTTGAGAAATTAAATTAAAAAGAAATTCATTTTGACTTACGAATATAAAAATATTTATAATATCCAATTTGGGTTTCCAAAATAACGGAAATAAAATGCAATTAAAATATAATATTTTTTTATGAAATTCCTTTTTATTATGAAGTTCGAACCTTGGACTCATATGTGAAACACTAAATAATTCAAATGACCGCCTCGTGAATTTTTGCAAACTTCGATCCGTTTGAGGTAATTTTCGACCAATTTTTGGCACATATGTGGCGGTATCTCAGCCGTAACTTGACGAATGTTGGTTTTCAAGTGCTCAAGAGTGAAAGGTTTATCCGCATAAATACGGTCTTTCACATAGCCCTACAAGTCCAAAGGTGTTAAATAGCACGATCTCGGTGGCTAATTTACATCGCCAAGACGAGAGATTACGTGGCCGGGAAATTTCTTTCGCATAAAGCCATATTCGCTCGTTATAACCACATAATGTCCAAGTCGTGATCTTCAAGTCGGTTGTCATATGACCATAACCGTTATCGTTTTCAAAGAAGTAACGTCCAATCAGACCTCCGGACGAAAACGTGTATCAGACAGTAAGTTTTTTTGTAGGGTTCAATTATTTAAATCTAGAATTATCATTTATATAAAGAAATAATTCATATTAAATGAGTTAATACAAAATAAGTATAAAAAAATTTCAGAAAAAAAGAAAAGAAAATTCAGAAAAAAACAAGCTCCCAAAACTTGATATAATGGGTGTCTCAGGATGAATTTACGTTTTAAAATTGTTAAAAAAAAGATCTTTACATATTTTCATAGATTTTGCCTTTATTAAAATGCCTCAATATTTGAGTTAATGATGAAACACCATTTCATTCATATCACTATCGCTGCTAATCATGCAGTAACTCATTCTATCGACCCAATGTTTCAACACATTTTCGGCTCCGTGTACCTCTACGGTTGCATTAGAGTGTTTCAAGTCATTAAGCGTCTACGGATTGTTGGCGTGCACTTATCATTAACGGCTCCCTAAAGACCAATGACTCCAAATAACCCCACAAGAAGTAGTCTAATGGTGTTAAATCACAGCTTCTTGGAGGCCATTCAATGTCACAATTTCCTGAAATAATCGAATCTCCAAACCTTTCTCGCAATAATTCGGTTGTTGCACGTGCCCCGTCTTGCTGGAACCAGATGTTGTTAAGATCAACTTCTTCCAATTGTGGCCATAAAAAGTTGATCTATACCGCTCTCCATTGACAGTAACGGTGCTACCAGCTTCATTTCGAAAGAAGTACGGACCGATGACTCCACCATACCAAAAACCACACCAAACTGTCAATTTAGGTGAATGTAATGGGTGTTCATGAATGATTTGTGGATTTTCTTCGAACCAGAAACGACAGTTTTGTTTATTTACCGCACCACTCAGAAGAAAGTGAGCCTCATCGGAGAAAATGATTTTCTTAAAAAAATTGGGTTCATGGAATTCGTTCCTGCAAAAGAAGTCGTGAAGGCCATTTGAATGATGTTATATTCAGAACTTAATTGTATCGATTGTACTTCACATTAAATAAAAAACATTTGAAATTCCTTAACAATTAGTTTTTTTCTCTAAAAGAAAAAACCCTATATAAAAATTAATAGTAATCCCACTGCTATATTCAGCCCCTTTATAGTGTAACATAATTGTTCTTATTAGTTACTGATTTATATAAAATATATTTTTTATTCTAAAAGCTCTTGCCGCCTTTTTCGCATTCTTTTTCTTCGCTCTGACGTCACGCACAACAATTTCATGCATAAATTGATTTTAATTGACCTTAAATTCTTCTCAATTTCAAACTGATAAGCAGACAAATTAATTGGTGTATAAAAGTATATTTTGTTTAAAGAATTTACACACACATCTACAAGCATATACAAGTACATATCTGCATGTTACTTATACCCATATGCCACGATCTATCGATCTTGCCCAGAGACTTTTTATGCGTTTCACTTTTTGCTTTTATTTCTTGTTCTGTTTACATGTTTATGCTTTTATCTTTTTTTCTTCTCAAATTACCAGTTTTCAAATCTAAATACCAGTTTTAGTACACCAAAAATTTGATTGATTTTTAAACATTTAATTTATTCATAAATTCATCTAATTTACTTCAAGCGTTATTCACTATTTTTCTTCCCTCCTCAGTCCCAAGCGGTCTGAGCACTTAACCTAAATTGTATAGATCTTATGTAAATTAACCATAAAATACATTAATAAACCAGTCATCACCACACCACACTTTCACACTTTCCCTCACTCCGTACCACTCACTGCCAATCACCGCGTATCATATCGGCTGCTTTCTCTCCGATCATAAACGATGCTGCGTTGGTGTGCGCTGTAGGTGGGAATGGTATAATGCTAGTGTCCACTACACGCAAATGTTGGATGCCGTGCACCTTCAGCTCAGCGTTAACCACTGTGGTGGGATCACTCTCCGGACCCATGCGACAAGTGGCCACCTGGTGGTGGAGAGTGTAGGACATTGTGCGTATGGAACAGCGCCAGTAGTCGTCTGTGCCGAAGGTGTATTGCTCGCAGCCCGGCAACGGTGTATCGAGTATGCGTGTGCCCAACTCTTGCATGGCTGGTGTTTGTGTAATGCGTATAGCCTCCTTAATACCTTCCAACATGAACTGTACATCGTTCGCATTGTAAAAGTACTTTGGGTTTATGCGTGGACGCTCGAAGGGATCGCGATTGTGTAACCATAGACGGCCGACAGATTGTGGATGAAATTGCATGATGAGGAAACTGAAGTGATCTTGCAGTGACTCTTCTAATGGCTGGTAAACTTTCTCGTACAGCTCGTCCTTAAAATTGGCGCCTTCCTTGAGTCCAGTGCCCTGATCTGACGCCAAACTGCCTGCGACTGTTATAATTTCCATATCAGGCATATCCGCAGGCTCCCTAGAGCTGGGCACCTTCAGAAATGTCAGCGCTTCTACGCCGCCAATCGCAGAGAGTATAGTCCTTGGGTTGCCGAATAGAAAAGATTTCAATACAGTGGAATTCAAGTAGGCAATGCTAAGCAGCTGGCGTGTTGTGTTAACTGTAAAAGTCGGACCGAAGTGACACATATGATCGTAGAGCAGCTTGCCCACTGGCAATTCCTTGACGATGGGCACACCAATTGCGTTGAGGTTATCCGCTGGTCCGACACCAGATAACATAAGTACTTGTGGTGAGTTGAAGGTGCCTGCTGAGAGTATGACCTCCTTGCGTGCGCGCACTTTGAAGTATTTATTGCGATACATGAGCTCTACGCCGGTTGCACGCTTGGTAACGGGATCAATCAGCACACGAGTCACTCTCGTCATCGTGACTATGTGCAAATTCTTGCGTTGATAACGTATCGGTGCAATGTAAGCGCGGTATGCGCTATGACGTCTGCCACGTAATGTGTTCGCTTGCACATAGGAGACGCCCATTTGCGATTCGCCATTGTAATCGGTGCGTGCGTGTCCCGCCTGCTGCGCACCACGCACATAAGCATGCACTGCCGGCGTACGAAACTGTACATCCTCCACACTCAACGGTCCGGTGTGATTGTGATAAGGCGAATTCTCCAGGCCAGCCAAATTGGCCGACTCCGATTTGAGAAAGTAGGGCAACACCTCTTCATACGACCAACCTTTGTTACCCGCCGCGGCCCAGCGATCAAAATCACGTTTATTACCACGATTGTAGATCATATAATTGATCGAGCTCGTACCACCCAAGACCCTACCACGCGGCAGGAAACATTCGTTATTGTTCATGCCGTAGCAAGCGCGTTTCTGTGGCGTTGATTTGTAACCCCAATTGGAGTGTGTGCCTTGCAAGAAGGCGGAGAGCACAGGTATCTGATGGAAAATACCCTCAACACCGCCAGCCTCAATGAGATATACAGACCAGTTGGGGTTCTCCGATAAGCGATTGGCAAGGACACAACCCGCCGGACCGGCGCCAACTATGATGAAGTCGTACGAGGCATTTCGGTGTGGCACTTTGTGAGAAGAAATCGTAATTAAATATATTTACATTTATTTTGGCAACGTGCGAGAGGTCTTACCATCATTGTAAAGCGATGACAGTATGATATTCTCCAAGCCGATGTCAAGCACTTGCTGAATTTTTTGCGGTGACTGAGTTTGGATTGGAGGCACCAGCGGCACTGCTGAAATTAGAAACCTCAGCAGCCAAGAAAAGGCCTTGTTCATTTTGTAGTTGTCAGGCTGCGCGTTGGGTACACAGGTTTGGCCTTTTTTATTTAATTTTTTTTGTTATTTATTGTATGTAACGGCTTCTTACACTCACGTCGTATTTAATTTAATTTTTTCACTTAATTATTTCCTTCACTCAAGTTCGCGGACGTTCAATCGTCTTGCTGTCTAACCGCCGTATGCTAGCGTTAAATTACAAGTGAAGCTTTTGAGAATCTTTGCTTTTGTAATTTCAAACTCTGCTCACTCGATTGTCCATCTCATTTCTTTTACATTTTTCTACTTGTTCAATGCGGTGTCTCTGTGGTTCATCGGCCTACGCGCGACATTCTTAATAAAAGTTGGCAACGAACTCAGGCGCGCTCCCGCACTCTTCGAACGCACTTTTGGTAATAAAACTGCCGTTGATTTGGGCACCTTGCGTTGCCTTTTTTCGGTCAGTTGATTGTTTGCGTTTACATTCTGACAAGATTTTAAAGTCGTTGCTTTAAGCTTTGGGCAAACAAGTTTGTTTGAACGAATTTCAGTGTTTACTTACGCGTTAAAAAGTAAATATGTTATATATGTATGTGTGTAACAAAATTCCAAAATATTATGCATTTCATTTTTGATAATTTATATCTAAGTTAATTCATTACCGGCTCTTAGGCGCAGCATTACATTGGGCTTCGGTTAGCAAGCTCAACCGACTGCTGACGTTGTCCAACTGTCCAATTCTCCGTTGCATCTAAAGTGCTTCTGTGGCTTCTAAACTGGTTCTCTGATTTTATCATGGCAAAGCTGAAATACTTTGGCTTATTTTGCACGCACCGACGACACTGCATTGCTGCATTTGCGCGTTGGATTATCTTCTTGTGTGCATGGCAAATAACACAGACGGCTCGTCGTTGGGAAGTTTTTTTTGTTTACGGTCACCTTGTGTTCATTAAGTGATCTTGAATTCAAACGTTTTCTGCTCTTACATTACCGCTGCATGAATGAGCAATTCAATTAAAAATACATTTGAAGAATTGTATATGTATATGTGCAATGCTCATTGCATTAGTTTTTCCCCTTCAAACTACCGGAGTCTTCAAGTCTTTTAGGCAATTTCATGGCGTGTGTCATGTCAGCATATTATTTGATTTACTGAATGATAATTGCCTGTCCATACATAAATATGAAATTTTATTTACATGTTGACGTTTACTGTAAAAGGAGAACTTTACTATTCTTTACACGATTTTAGCCGAATCAACAATAGCGCGCCACTCGTTCCTTGTCTTTGCGCCACTTAAAAATACCTAGCGAAACCAGGTCTTCCTCTTCCTCTGTTTCCAAATATAACTTTTCTCTCGAAAACTCCTAAAGCCGACTCAATCATGCGATGACGACATCGTCCAAGCTCCTGCATCATATACTTGGTAGGGACATAAATACTGTTACAACATTAAACACACGTATTTCAATAGAAGAATTGAGCATACCACATAGTTCTCATATGATTTATAAAATATAACCTGTAAAGCGTTAGTCTGTATCGGGAATTCTAAATTGTGTGAGTTTTCAACATGGAATGGTCAGATAATGAAAACCGTATCGCTATTATAGCGCTTTTTAAGTGTGAAATGAAAAAAGGTGATATTTTCAAAACACTCCGTCCGCTCGGCATCGGTTGCATGCTCGTCTACCGGTGCATAAAACTGTTTGAGGAGACTGGGGATGTTAAAGACCGCCAACGGTCGGGCCGTCCACGCACAGTTCGAACGCCGCAAGTCATCAAAGCTGTCAAGTCAAGAATTCTGCGAAATCCGCTCTGAAAACAGAAAATCATGGCCCGGGAGATGAATGTTTCGCAAAAGTCCATGAGTCGAATTATTAAAAAATACTTGGGACTTGGGGCTTTCAAACGCCGTACCGGACATTTGTTGACTGCAGCTTTGAAAAAAATAGGCTGGTAAAATGCAAACGTCTTTTGGTGAAGCACACTGATTACTTGCACAGAAAAATCTTGTTTATCGATGAAAAAAATTTTACCGTGCAGGAAAAATTTAATAAACAAAATGATAGGGTGTATGCACGGTCATCTAAGGAAGCATCTGAACTGATTCCACGGGTCGAAAAAGGTCATCACCCAGCTTCAGTCATGGTTTGGTGGGGGGTCTCTTATGATGGGGTAACTGACTTGCATTTTTGCGAACAAGGGGTCAAAACATCGATCAAAGTTTACCGAGAAACCGTTTTTGAAACTGCTGTAAGACCACTTAACCATTCCATGTTCCAAAACCAATCATGGACTCTGCGCCGGCCCATAAAGCTAAAACGACCCAAATTTGGCTCCAAAACAATTTACCAGCATTCATTTCCTCTGAAGAGTGGCCCTCTGGCAGTCCTGATTTGAACCCGCTGGATTACAAATTGTGGACAGTTTTAGAGGACATGGTTTGCCACAAAAGATACCCCAACATTGATTCTCTTAAGACAGCCTTGATTCGTGCTGTGGCCAATTTCCCAATGGAGGAGGTGCGTGCGGCTATTGATGATTGGCCAGTCTGACTTAAGGCGTGCATTTCGAATGAATACTGCTTTTTTGTATACAATACTTGTATAAGGATGGGAATGACAGACGACTTGTCGAGTTTGGGTTTGGTTCGTTCAGAAATCTGTTTACAGGATCTGTTTACATAGTCGTATGTGTTTTGCAGGGATATCAAATTCAGGCATAGCGGCATAGAAGTAGTGCCTTATCGTGCTGCCAAAGGCATCTTTGAAATCGATGAAAAGATAGTGTGTATCGATTCTTTTCTTTCTGGTCTGCTGCTTGTCGCTTTTTAAATATCTATTCATAGGTGGATTCATTAGCTAAACTGATAAGGTTGCAACCTTCTGTAAATCGTTGCGTATTTTCATACAACTTCTCAAGCTCTTCAACTCATTTTGGCCTCCGCTTTTTTTCGTCTGCAAATGCGTCTCGCTTCCTTCTTCAGCTCTCGGTATCCATCCCCATTCGTACGTGTTGTGTTCGATCGCAAATGTTGCGAGGTAGGTAGTAAGTTTTCTCTCCACTGCAGTTCGACATTCCTCATAGTACTGTTTTTCTGAAACTGTTAAAAACCAATTGTTTCCGCAGCGGCGATACGTAGGGAGTTTGCTATTCCGTTCCACAGCTCCCTTATATCGAGATGCTGATGCGTGCTCTCATAAAGCATAGGTGTGCAAGACGAGTACAAAACCTGCTGGCTGTCAGCTTTTCGACGTTCAACCTTCCTTGTGTTTGTTGACGGGTATTTCAGCCCTGGCTTTGAAATCTCCAAACACGTTTTTGACATCGTGGCGGGGGCAGCACTCATAGGTTCGTTCTAGCCGCTCATAAATAATAATAGCGCAAATTAGCGGTATATTGAAAAACTTCGCTTTGATGCGGATTGTGGCTATACGTCCATCCGGGAGCGTGTCATTATTCTGTATTACAAAATTCTGGGTGACAAAATTCTGTAAATTGCAAAAAAATTCTGCTTGAACAAAATTCTGCTTTTTTAAAATTCTGCTTTCAAAAATTCTGCTTTATTCAAGTTTTGTGATTTTCGTCATACAAGAAGTAACAAAATGAACATTTATTCCATAAATATACATATATGTTTAAGCGATAACAATATTTTAGTTTAGCCAATTACAATATTTTTTGCAATTCTTTTTAAATATGTAGTGTGACTTAATTCATTTCTTTTCTTAATATTTCTTCGCAGCTGTTTTTTTTTTTTTTTAATTTTCCTTTTTTTCTAACTCTTTCTCCATTTTCTTTTCTTGATATTAGAGTTTTCGCTAAAATAAGTTCCTTTTGCAAACTTAGCACAAGATGGTAAAATTGCGAGTTTCTACTTCCAAAAATAACTTTCAGCCGGCGATGCCACGCTTCAATATTGTTTTGTGTTCTAGGAAACGTTTCTGTTTGCGATGCATTGCATGTTTTTTTAGATAACTCTTTAAGCTTTATATTAGCATCGCGAACAAAACCTTCTCCTGCCTCTGGGCTATGGGTATGTACACCGGACCTTTTAATCACACAATGGATACCGTCTTTTAATTCAGTCACCAATCGAGATTTACAGTGACACGTTATTCTTTTGGAACACGACCTGTCCTTTGTTTTGTTATTCTTTCTAAATAATAGAAATACCCATCAACACCCAACATTTCCTTATTTTTATTTGTTTTCAAAATTCTTATTTCGGACATTTTTATCAATATAATATTAAACCACGCTTTTTCACAAAAAGTCAGCACTTAACAGAAGGTAAACAAACAATATAAGAACCGTTGTAGGCAGGTGCGGTGAAATTGTATTTCCTCATTTGTGATAGAAGCTCTCATCTCCAGGTAATATTTGATTGCAAACATATGTACGTACCAATGTATAACTGTTGTCAACTATAATTAATGTAGGTATGTACATATGTACGAATATGTTAAAAACAATGGGGCGCATATACTCAAATTGTGTAAAAAGTTTTACTAACTAGTAACCATACCTAAATTTATTCATTGTCAAATCCCACAATGTTCTGTATTACAAAATTCTGTATTAAAATATAATGTTAACAATGTTAAAGAGGTCATGTAATTTTGTAATGCAGAATTTTGCAATACAGAATTTTGTAATACAGAATTTTGAAAGCAGAATTTTAGAAAGCAGAATTTTAAGAAAGCAGAATTTTTAAAAAGCAGAATTTTAAAAAGCAGAAATTTAAAAAGCAGAATTTTGTTTTTAGAATTTTGTACATACAGAATTTCGACACCAACCCCGTCCATCCACCGCACAGAATGCCAAGACTCCGCGTTAGATTCTTTCATTCAAAAACCCAACATCAAATTTTCGCTCCTGTAAATGACCGCTGCAGTAGATTTCATAAGGGCCCACATTCTTCCGTCCTTGTCCCGTCTATCGCACTTCTTGGACGACGGTGAGAACATTAACCAGCTGGGCAGCGCCCCTTTCTGAATTATGGCACAGGACATTCCAGGTGCATGCCCTCAAATCGGGATCTTTAAAACGTTTGCAAGCGTCGTCATCCGAGACATTTTTCGATTTTTAAAGATATTTTTCAATAAAAATAATGGCTTATACCGTAGACAAGGGTTCTCCAAACTTTGAAAACTTGCTTAGTGTTCTCTCAAAACTTGTAGCTTCAAAAGTTAACTTCTTTTAAGTTTATTTAGCAACCACTTTTTCATCCATTTTCTATTTTCACTACTTTTTATTGTACAGAATTCTCAATCGATTAATTTATATAAACATACATAAGTCCCTTTCTTTTGCGCCGGACTTGCAAAAGAACGTTAGGTAGGTAATCAAATAACAACAAACAAGCAACAACACAAAATAAGCAACTTTAGTTACTATAAACGGTTGGAGTTGAAGTCGCTTAAACAATACCCGATCTGATCAACAAAGTTGCTAAGTAAAAAAGTGATACTATTGTGTATGAGTCACTGGAAAAATCCAAGGGAAATACTCGCTAAGCAGCAATTTTTTTGGAAATTCAGTCAAACTTCAGTGAAAATGGTTATAGTTTATTTAAAAAAAAGTATCAAACAAAATGAGAATTATAAAAAGCGGAGAAAAGAAGACCTAAAAGCACACGCTTAGTTCATATATATTATTATTTTTAACTAAATATATTTATTTACCAAAGATTCTTCGAATAACTAATTTTGTTTGTTTGCTATTCCTAAAATGCTTAAATGTTTCGCACACAAACTTTTTTATATTTTCACAGTTGACGTTAGTGTTGTAAAGTAAATGAAAATGATAGGCCAGTTGAAAATAAGCCAGCTGGGCGTTCTTTTGCTGGTCGGGTGCAAAAGAAAATAGCTATAACTAACATAAATGTATTTTGAGGTTTTCATTGGACATCTGTCAGGTTTTAATTTTTTTTGGCGGTTTGATGAATACACTGACTGTGGACAAAATAATCAGTTCAATTCTTAATTAATATATACTATTGAGAATGTTCCGAACAGTGAAAAATTGAACGGAAAATAAGATGTGCTAAAAGATGTAGATCAAACAAATCTTAAGCATTTTCATTTTTATTTACCAAGAAAGTTAATTTAAAAAAATAATTGTGTTTTAAGTTCTTCAAAATGGCTCAAAAGAAGCAACAACTGACCCTGCAGTCTGTTAAAACAAATAAAAAATTTTCTCTGAAGATTTGGTAATATTTATTACAATTATTTATTTATCGGAATTTTTTAAAGGTTTAAACAAAATTAATAAATAAATATTTTTCGTTTATTTTCAGGTACGTTTCCATGGAAGATTGTTATCACTTTAATCGTACACAACTATTTAAACTTTGAGATAATGAGGTGATAAAGTGTTGATAATAATTTAACCTTAAACGTTATCAGAAGAATTAATCCGATACAAGTGCAGCCGAGAGAAGTTTTAAATGATTTATTTTTCAACGTAAATATTTACATTTATTTTACTTTCAAAAAAAAAAAAAATAAAAAAAAATAAAAGAGAGGAATATTGAGAATGGTGAGAAGATACAAAGATAAAATTCAAGATTACTCTTCCTTCTTTTTTAACATCCAATATTTATTGAAATGTGTATTTATATGAGTATACACAATCAGACCTAGCATTGTAACTTAATCTCAAACTATGTGGAATGTGCCCACTGGCACAACTATTTTAAATAAATAATCTTCCGTAATTAACTAACGGAGGTCTCTCATTGTCTTTTTCTTGAGTTTGGTAAAGAAGTGTGGGTGGGATGTTAATTCCTCTATGATGAGTGGGATTGAACGATTTAATAATCTCAGCTTATATGATACGGCGTGTTTTTTGATTTCCTCTGGAGACTGTTAATATATTCAGATCTGTGTGAAGTTGGTCATTACTGACATAGTAGGGTGCGTTGGCGATGATAGTTTTCGATTGAAATCTTTGAAGAATTTTCATGATAGAGCTGGCTGATATGCTTCACATCAGTGTGCCATAGATCCAAATTGGCTTTATGATAGTTGAGTATATGAGCAATTTAGTATGAATCCATAAAAATTTCTGAGTTTCAAGCTGACGACCTTTCGTTTTGCAAATGTGTTCCATTTAACAGTAAATCCAATTTTAACAGACTTAATTTCATTGGCCTTGATACGCCATTTTTTTTTAACCATTTTCATAGTCATTTTACTAAAGGCCCTGGAGTTTCAGTTAAGCTAGATTTAGCGTAACATCTTTTGCTAGCATTGCAGTATCATCAGCGAAAGTTGGTGATTCCTTCCCCGGCATGACACGTAGAAGCAACTTTTGTGATTGTGAAAAAGTGAGCCAGGAAAATCAACCATCAAGGATAAATGCTAAGTGCAGACGTGGAGAAATTAGCACCGAGGACGGTGAACGCAGTGGACGCCCAAAAGATGTTGTTACCGACGAAAACATCCAAAAAGTCTACAAATGATTTTGAATGGCAAAAATTGGTATTGAATGAAATAATAATGTTCCTAGATCTCAAAAAAATGCTTACTGGAAAGAAATTATCGTCAAATGAAGAGGTGATCGAATAGTATTACAAAAATGGTATCGAATAGTTGGAGGATCGCTATAGTCAGCGTATCACCCTTGAAGGGAACTATGTTGAATAAAAAAAATTAATTTTGCCAAAAAGAAGTGTTTTATTATGGTAGGCCGGGGACTGGTAGGGAACTTATGTGCAGATATAGTACAGTGGCCACGACGTTAACTTGAGGTACGCTGCCAAACAATGAACGAGAAGAGGTAGCTTCGGATATCTGTACTACGCTCCCTGCTTAAGATGTACTTGTATTTAAGTTCTTTTGTAGTATTTCATCATCGGATGTTAGACATACTTTTAGTTTGATGACACTGAACACCATGCTTCGGATAGCTTTCATAAATTGGGCTGCAAGTTATTTCATTTGTCTCTTGGATTTAATAAGACGCGAACACCCCAATGGGTGTGTTTGGTAGTAGTTTGTCATAGTAAAGTAACACTTTCAGCTCAAGTAATTGTATTGAAAGGCCATTTGCGTTCCAAATCACAGTTGTCATAAGATTGGGGTCGAACAGTTCATCGTAGTAGAAGGTAGTTATGATTTGATTACTTGATTCAGTAAATTGATAATTTCTCTCATTTCACTTCTGTTTTGAGGTTGTGTGCAGTTTTTGTTGTTTTGTGTTCTATTCTAACTGGTGATTTTTGGTAGGAGTTTGACGGCTTGAGAGTAGGACATCTGGGGTTGATTTGAGAGGCTTTGACATAACTTCGAGTCAATGGCCCATGATTTGGGTGAGATTTCCAGTTTTCTTAAGGGAGGGTATTTCTATAAGCTGAGCAACTTTTAAGTTGGCTGATTGATGTTCTTCGTATATAGCACTTTTGACATTATCAGATCTGTTCTTTCGTTGACACTCTGTCAATAAGTGATTTCCTGTGCATTTTATGCATACTGGGATATTTCACGTTTTGGCCGTGGAGACTCAAATGCGTTTTTGAGTGTAATGAGCTTGAAGTGAGTTCTATATATTATGAAGAAATACTATTTCTTCAAATGACGGTTTCTTGTTAGTGTTGATGACAGAATACAATTTTCCCTCTAAAAAAGTTTCCAAAAAATTATTTTTTATTCTCGCCCTGATTATTATAACTGTATTCCTCTGCTTCCAACGGCTGGTGCTATATCGAATAATAATAAAGAAGTGGGAGTCGAGATGCGAATGTGCTAATTGATTGTTGGGCATCAGCAGATATTTCGCCTTGACTAAACCCATTCGCTTCGCTTCTGGATTCAGTATGAAGAAAAAAAGTGTTAAAGTTGCGTAACTATGTAATTGACGCTTGATACCCGCTTGAGGGATTTTCGGCCGAGCTTTTCCGCGGTTTTAGGGTGTGCATTTTAATATTTTTCCAAGAAATTTCCTTTTAATTGATATAAATTGTGGCTTCTCAATTTTCTAGTGAAATAAATCAATTTACATATTCCCAGCAAGTTGAATGCCAACTTCATTCAATCGTGTCACAAAATATCCACATTAATATTCGTATGCCATGCAACGCTGTAATTACCGGTTAACGCCTTTGCACCTATGTTAAGTCCGTGCATTTCATGGTGGTGGAAATTTTATAATGGAATTCGTTCCACTTGTTTACAAAGGAAACACGAACGGTATTAAGGTTGTGAAAGGGATGGTAAAGATGAAAGGAAAGACGGAGAGCAATTTTGTTTGAAATTATACATATATTGTTCTAAATTAGTGTATAAATAATTTAAATTTCTGTGTGCCAAGAGATGTTTCTAAATGCATATTTTTGAGAAAAAAATTATTGAGCCTATATATATTAAATACTAGAAGAATACTAGAAGCCCCTGTTTTTGTGACTTCCTGTATATTGTTCAATTTAGATTTTGTAGTTGGTAGTTAAGGATAAATGGAGCGGCTGCAGCTACCGCAGGCAAACGCATAATCAGCCTATTCTTGAGCGCGTGAACAGAATGTTTGGGTCATCTTCAGGTATAAAAAGAGCGGCAGTCGCTATCACAAAGAGGCGAGTAGGAAACGCAAAGGCGTTAACATTGCTGTGAGCTGCGTGTTTTAGAGACGGATAAGCTCTGTGAAGCAGAAAATAATTGTGTGTCATAAAGAAATATAAAATAAGCCATTGGTAAAGAATTGTAATTATTGAAGACTAAATAAACCCCTTATTATTAGGGGGATCCCCTTTTCGGAAATAAACTATTCTAAATTTCAAGCAAATCAATCCTGGTCCAATACGGGGAAAAAGTGACATATACATATATCCATTTATTTAGGTAGGTCTAAAGGTACCTTTTTTCAATCTTCTACCAAATTGAACCTCAAACATAATTTTAATAATATTTTTTTATTTTCATTTTTTTCAAAAATATTGTTATCTGGTCCTAGAAAGAAAAGAATCTCAAGTAAATCGAATAAATACGATTTTTTTTTATCAAATAAGTTGATCTCTGGTCCATTTTCCGGAAGAAAAAGCAGGTTTCATATTAAACTTAGTAAAAAGTCACTTACCAATAGAATTTTAGGTAAATAGAACCATAAATTTTATTTTTTTTGAATATATCGGTCTCAGATCCACTTCGCGGAAGAAATAGTATTCCCTATGGTAATTTAGACAAACATCTACCTATATATGTACCAAATATAAAGAAAATCTAACCAAATACAATATTTTCGGTCGCTCCGGCGCCCACTTCCCTTGAGTAAAAGTAATTAATGTTCGTGTTAAACTAAGCGTAAATATACCTATATATGAACCAAGGAAATGTATGAAGCAAATCGAACGAAAAATAAGATTTTTTTCGGAATTCCCGGGAACTCTCCATTTTTCGAACATACGGTCTTGTTCTCCGCAAATTGATAAATCGATTGGGTGAAAAAACGTTTTTTTTCGGGGCTTTAACTTAATTGATGCCCGTGAGGTCTAGAAAAGTTCCTTTCCACTTTTCCATTGAATTTGTTTTATAATGACATTCGAGCTTCTCAAAAAATATTCATAATTAAATCGAGTGCAGTTTACAACAGAAAACTTTAAAATTTTTGAGTAAAGTCCTTAAATTTTTTTAATTAAATTAAAGGGTCGAACACAACAATAAAGATGCAAGTTTAAGATCTTTATATTTCAACGTTTTCGAAAAATTCAAAATTTTTTCAACATCAAGAATAGATTTTTTTAGGATGTGTTTTCTTGTGAAGTGATTGAATTTCGGATGAGTTTTAGGTAAGAATATTAGCTTCTAGGGGAAAAATAAGAGATATATCGGTTAAAAAGATTTTTCAGAAATAGCAAGGTTAAAAGGTTCTAATTTGAATTTTTTTGCTGACTTATAACCGTAAATGACTGCGAAGTATCAGCTAATCGTCATGCGCGCAGGTATCTTTTGTTGTGTCAACTCATCAACCTTCAAGAGTTTTACATTTTTAGAAAAACTTTTCGAACCATACATTTTACATCTGCGATGTCGTCCGCTTCTAAACTTTGTATAAGTTGAAACTGTGACGTACTAATTATTCTCAAACATTTTTTTAAATTTCATTTACAACAGAAATATCTGTTTATTACAGAAATCTTACGCGCATTATACAAATAAATTCCTTCAATTCAGTGGTAACAAATTTTTACCTGCGGTTGACATTTCTGTGGAAATACCAATATATCTAATAAAAAACATTTTAGATATAAAAAATAATAAATAAATTAATTTTGAAGAAAAAACACACGCGGCTACGCCTCAGTTGGTCATCCGTTGAGTCCAATTATCGATGACTCGTTCAAGCATTTCGACTGGTAACTGGCGAATAACACGCGTAATGTTTTGTTCCAAAGCCTGAATCGAAGCGAGATTGTCCGCATAGACTTTAGACTTTACATATCCCCATAGGAAAAGTCTAACGGGGGCTAATCGTGCAATTATTTGCTCACCGAAGTGTTCTCTCAATAAATCCATTGATTGATGCGATGTGTGAGAAGTGGCGCCGTTTCGTTGAAACCAAATGCCGCGGAGATCACGAGCTTAATTTCAGGCATCAAATAGTCGGTTATCATGGCGCGATAACAGTCGCCATTGACGGTTACGTTCTCACCGGCATCATTTTTGAAGAAATATGGACCGATGATTCCACCGGCCCACAAACCACACCAAACCGTTGTTTTTTCTAGGTGAAATGGCAGCTCTTGAATATCTTCAGGTTGCTCTTCGTCTCAAATGCGGTAATATTGCTTGTTTACATAACCATCCAAGCCAGATATGGGCCTCATCGCTGAACAAAATTTAGCTCGAAAATGTTGGATTTTCTGGAACTTTTCAAGAGCCCATAGAGCTAAGCAATGTCGCTTGGGAAGGTCGAGCGGCTTCAGTTCTTGCACAGGCTGTATTTTGTGAGCTTTGAATTTAAGATCTCGACATAAAATGCGCCAAGTTGTTCAATACGTCAGTCCGAGTTGCTGCGGACGGCGCCGAATCGACTCTCCACTGTCTTCGTGTACACTCTCAGTTACGACCGCTATATTTTCTTCACTCGTGCTGGACGTGATATATTCGGTCGACTCTTATCCAATAATGAATGCTGGGTCTCCAAATGGGTGATGGTGTTACAAATAGTACGCTCAGTAGGCCGACTTATGGTCAACATAATAAGTTGAGCGAAGCACGCGAAACACATTCTTTACAGAATGTGAATTTTCATAATAAAGTTGAATGATTTGTAAACGTTGTTCAGGCGTAAGTCTCTCCATGATGAAAAGCCAATCAATACTGAAAAAAATAACATGACAGCTTGACACTACTCACGCGTGATTTGTGAAAAAAGGATATTGAAAAAAAGTACCTCTGCTTGGATCACCCTTTATTATATTTGTTGAAAGAGAAAACTTGTCGTTGTACCACGTTTCCCCCGGCGAAGAAAGAGAGAAGAAAACAAGCAACGAAATTAAAATAAATTTCAAAATAAATCAGAATGCTGGTTTTTTTGTTCACTACCCACCTGCATTGGATCGACTAAATACACTGGTTTGATGCCGGAGCATAACAATCGACTTTAATTTTGTATATTAGGTTATTTATGTGTGTTTGTGACCATAATAAATATGTACACATATATCTCCATGCATATATACGAAAAATACTTCTGTGTTAAATTAAAATATTCGTCGCCACCAGCGTCATTCCCATGACGCCAGCAACCACTTTCACTCGACGGTAAACGCATGAAATTTATCCCCTTGGATAATGCAATTCATGTAATCACCAAGCAAGCGGCTACCCCAACCCACGCAACATCCACGCGGCACTCCTGGGAGAATAGTGGTTGTGTTGCATTTTTTTCCAGCATTTGCACTTTGGTCACGGCGGAAAAGCCGCCCCAACTTAACCTACTCTCTTTCTTTTGTATTTACACTCAGCGACAAAAAAATGTCCACTAAAAGCTAACTCGAGCTTGCTGATGAAGTAATCTACATTTTTGTTAGAATCATTGGTAACTGTACTCAAGGGATAAAATTTGATAACTACATTTGTTGGAGTATTTTATTTGACTTTTTTTTTTTTAAATTGTGCAGTTTTGATGCGGAAATTTTGATGTAAAGTCCGTTTGTGCCAAAATGTCGTTTCCAACTAAGAAGAAGAAGAAGTGTGAAATAATGGCTCTTTCCTAACCAAAACAGCCACAACTTTTTATAGCCACATATCAGTAACAGAATTGTAGCAAAACGAGAGGATCCGGGGACTCAAGATCGAAAAAAGCTCTAAGGAAGAAATTCATCACCGCAAGAAACGCAAGTCATTCATTTGAAGCGCTTGTGAATTACCGATCCATTCAAACCTGCAAAAAAAATTGATCAGCGAATTAGAGAGGCCGCAATTAGTCCCTTGCTAGTGTTCGTACTGAATGCGATAGTTCTTATATCCTGGAAACTTTCTAGGAAACCAATGTTAACTATGAAAATGAGATCCAATAAGCTTTCATGGCGCAAGGAACATTTCAGTTGGATCGTAAGCGATAGGAAAAAAGTAATATTTTCCGACAAAATACTTTTTTTGTGGACCGGATGGAACACTAAAAAATTAAAAAACGGATATGGTTACATACATCAGTCAATACCAACACATTCACAGAAATTATAAACGAAGACGTAGCTCCCACAATTGAAAGGATTTTTGTTTATTATGAAAACGTAATACTTCAGGATGGCTCTGGCCCTTGTCATAGGTGCAAAGTTTGGGTGCATTTGTACTACGTCGGTTATTTTTCATTTATCTTTATTTAATGTGAAAATCACCAAGAAAAATGTAAAGCCGGGAAATGACCCAGGCCTCAAATTAGTAATTCCTTGACGCACTGCCTAACCGTGGCTTTCAGTCGAGCTTTTCCTCCAATTCACTGGCCTGCCAACAAATGCAGGGACTTACACTTTTTCCGCAGTCGTCTCCAAATGGCCGATGGATTTTTAAGAGGAGCTTTTATTTCATGTTAGAAATACACTAGGAGGTCTTGACATTCCCTGCTGAAGGGCGAAAAATTAGTTTTCTATAATTTTGGTTGCAGGTCAAACCTTGCGAATGGCAGTACGCAATTGCTAACCACTCGGCTATTGCGGCCGCGGGATGAGCGGAAACTTTTTTGTGTCGCTGAGTGTACGCATGTTTGTCCTTATATTTGCCTACTTCACAGGAACAAAGTGAATTTTTTGGTTCAACTTCAATGAGTTTTAAGGGTGACTTTTTTCGAGTATTGCATTATTGTATTAAATTATTTTTGCTGGCGACTGAAATGTTGCATATTTACTTTGATGAAAGATATTTAGATTATTTATACCGCTGCATGCGATTTTTTCCAAGTTCATTCCCTTTGGTTGTCAGCATTCTGCTGAGCTTGAGTATGATGAAAGTTGATTGCGATAAAAAGGAGAAAATCGATTTCTCAGTGAATAAATACATGCATACATATGTTATGAAGTATGCAAAGTGAGTCCGCGAAATTGGCAATTATTTTAATGCAAAAGGTCATGGACTAATTCACAAAAACATTAACCTCCATATTTGCCAATTAATCAATTTGTGTATGTACCACATTTATACACATGTATGAGTATATAAGTACATACATGTGTATGAACAAGTATTTAAGTAAATGTTGTCCAAATCGTTTATTTGCATAAGAATTTTGTCATTTTGCTAAGCATAATTTGGGGCGTACGGTCATTTGAAGTCACAAGGACAGTGTTGGGCATAAAAATTGTGACAATTTTGAATTTATTGGTACCCGTGCGGTTATCAAGACTTCTTATATAGATTTAAAACTAATAGCTCCTAATTGAAAGGGAGGACATAAGCCTGGATGACCATAAACGATATTTTGGAAAAACACATAGAAACCAGATGCTTCTCCGGAGGTGCTAGGGTTAGAAAATACCGATAGAGCATTACAGAAAGCAACCATATATTCGGACAGTCTGGCAGCACTGTAAGCCATCTGCAATGGTAACTTCCAGCGCCGTAAGTGTTCATAATCTAATCCACATCAGACCATAACAATATTTTCGTAAACGAAAAAGCTAGCGAATTGCTGAAGTCGAGAGCTGCTCTTGACGAATTCGAATTTGAAGCGAAATTAAAACTATTTTCTGGAGGAAGGCTCATGTAGGTGCTTCAATTTGAACAAATACCTCTGAGTAGATAGAGATCCATGTCCAACTGTAAAATAACGAAGAAAATTTGGTCCAAATATCACAGGTTGAAAACTGAGGATATAGTAATTAGAAGAAAAGAGAGAAATATTTGTACATTCTCTCTGTGGGAGTCAAGCTCTACACTTACAACTCATTAGGTATCAAATGTATTTACGCTGTCCACAAAAACCATATAAAGTAAAAGTGGTTTCTTTGAAAATACCGAGTCGTTTGAGTCCAAGGTCTTAGGAAAGTGCAGTAAAATGGGGCATCCAGCACAAATTGAAATCGGGGCTAATATCTTTTGAGCAGCAATCTTACGTACCCATCTATCGGTTATTAGAGAGTGGACTCATGCTGGTTCGGCTAGATTGGAGTGACTATATAAGTAGTGGCGATTTCATGAAGGTCAAGATAAGAGCAGCAGTTTTATGCTCACGCAGCCTTTCCTCATGTCGTTTTATCAGTTAATTAGCCATTAATTCTCTCTTATTAGCTTCTAGATGTCATACTGTTTTAATGAGTACACTTCTTTTGAACTTCTTCCATCCCATTTCGGTTGAATTTGCCTAGATTTCCGGAAACACCTATTGTGATTTCATCTTATCGCGCGTATGTTGAGGAGCGGTTTATAGTGACGACACTCCTGAGTGGTAGTTATATCCTTGCGGGGATTCCCGTGCAGGTGTACTTCCAAGCTTATCCGAGTGCCCCAATTATTGGTTACTTTGAGCACATAGCTGATTTGTAGGCATCGAGGGCGGTTCAATATTTCGTCTTTTGAACATTTTACTTGTCAATTGCCTACTCAATTCAAAGTATCACCTGTTGGCAGGAGTGATTCTGCAATGGATCTCGAAGATGACGATGTTGTTGGTGATGGTTCTAAGATATAATAGAATACAACTTCAAAGTTACGACAGTCAACAGTGACATGGGTGCCAAGACGCAAGTTGTACTAACTGTTTGCTTGATGACTGGAGATATTTAATCTTGTGCTCGTTCACCACCAGATCCATATGCTTATTCAGTCTGGGTAAAGCAGAATGAACGGGGCGGTTATTGATGTCAATAATATAATGCCAGTTTACACATCCATATAAGTTTTGGAAGATATGACGACATAGTCATAGAGCTCTAGGAAAATAAGATAGCAAACTTTGTGACATAATACTTTTAAACGATGAATACCACAATAAGCGTCAAATATTTGGTCTATAACTTCATTAAAGGAAAAGTCGCACATTTCCTTCAAAATTTTAACGTTTACTTAAGGCAAGCATATACAATAAAGTGTTGCCCATCTATACATTTTCCAATCTTTCTGGCAATTTCAGGACTCCATCCAAAAAGAAATGTGCCGGCCAAGAATGAATCAAGCCAGTTTTTGAAACCCTGTTCTGATATGAACCGTATTCCAGTAAGAGCGTTCAACATCAACCGGAACAAATTGTAATAAGAACGGGTAAGGCGATGTAAGGCGGATGAGGCAAAACTTCACAGCCGCTGTTTCCAAATAGTTTTTAACCGGTTTGGCAACATGATATTGAACTTTGTCGGGATAGAAAATTGTTGCCTCTTGTCTGATTTGAAATTCCGGGTGTGTTTTTTTTTTTTTTGGGCAATCGCTCGCTTCAATTTGATGCTTTCACCTTTTTGTAGAAGCTCATAATAGAGCACGTCCTTCTGATCCCACCAAATACATAGTATTACCTTGACGCAATGACTATTCGGCTATGCCGTTGATTTGGCTAGTTGAATAGGCTTCACTTAGACTTTTTCACTTAGGGTATGTTCATCATAAATTTACACTAAAATGCGATGATTTTCAGCAGCAGTTTCCTTCATATTAAAGTAATAAGAAAGAATTCCTCGCAAAAACAGTTTTTCAGGCACAAGTTCAACATACTTTACGGAGAACAATTATTGTTGTTTATGCTTCAAATTAATGACATATACTAGAAAAGATGCACAATGACAGTAGCTTTCCAACTAGCATGTTCGGAATATTGGAAAGATCAGTAGCTCAATTCCAAATACAAACAATTAGGGAAACGAATGGCTGCAGCCAAGCTAATAACACCTGAACAGCACTACCCCCTGCGGGTTAGGGGTTCATGAATTTATCCGCGGTAAGGCATGCCTGTCGTAAGAGACAACTAAAATCCAATAGTTACCGCAACGGTCAGGTCTTTATGCCGGAACGACCCTAATTTTTATCTGGCCAAGGACTGTCACTCCCGCAATATTCCCCGAAGCCCAATTTGAGAAATTTTCTGCGGTTACAACGACAACAACAACCTGAACTTCACTACTTTTCCATTGGATATCAAACAACTGAGGAGTTAAGAGCAGAAGTAATAGGAATCATTATCATTTTTTATTCATTATCATCATCATTTTGACCACATTTGCCACAATATGAAATCAGAAACATCAATACCAGCTATAGCTAGATGTAAGCTAAAATACCTAGCTGTGTTTCACCCTGAGGGAAATTGCATTGCATCTATTAAATTCTTATGTTCTAAGAGATTCCTAAAGGCATTTTGGCTCAACGGGAAAAGTAATTAGAAAGGAGAACACAATAGACGTAAACTCAAATCCTCTACTCTATCCATACCTGTACCTTACGAAAGTCCCGTGTGGATTAAGGCAATTTTTAGAATATTATTTGTGAAACATTATGTAATTCAAATGACCTCCTCGTGACTTCGTGCAAACTTCGATCCGTCTGAGGTAATTTTCGATTACTTTTTGGCACATGTAGCGCGGGATCTCAGCTATAACTTGACGACTGTTTATTTTCAAGTGTTCAAGCGTTAAGGGTTTATCCGCATAAACACAGTCTTTCGCGTAGCCCCACAAAATAAGTCCAAGATGTCAAATCGCATATTCTCGGTAGCCAATTGACATCGCCAAGGCGAGAGATTATGTGGCCGGGGAATTTCCCTTATTCGCTTGTGATGTGTGGCATGTGACACCATCTTGTTGGAACCCAAATATTGTCCGAGTCCTGTTCTTCAATTGCAGGCCAAAAATGTCGGTAATCATACGATCATAACGCTCTGAATCGACAGTGAATGTCTTACCTTTATTGTTTTCAAAGAAGTAAGTTCTAATCACACCTCCGGGTCAAAGAGCGCACCAGACAGTAAATTTTTTTCGATTGTAATGGTTTCTCATCAATTATTTGAGAATTCTTGAGTTCGACAATTTATTATTATTCAAGTATCCACTGAGTAAGAAATGTGCCTCGTCGCTAAAGAATATATTGTTGGAAAAATCGCTTGCTTGTTGTTCAAGCACCAAATCGATGTAACTACGTCGTTGTGTATGGTCTGATGGCTTCAGTTGTTGTGTGAGCTGTACTTTATATGGATGTAGGTGTAAGTATAAGTGCAAAAAACGCCATAGTGTAAAGTTCCAGCTCTTAAGAACGTTGAGAAATAGACACTTTCGGGTCTTCTGCCGAACTTTCACTTACCGCAGCGATTTTTGAGGTGATTCGAGCAAAACGATGTGCACCGGCCTCACAATATCTCTAACCGATCAGGTCTATTCAGATTTCTTTTACATTTAAGCAATTTTTTGAGTAGTTGGACGATTATGTGCATCATAATCTCCTCCTAAAAAGGCGAAACATGGCCACGTTTGAATCACAATTTTTGTAGTTGGTTTCAACAATTTTAACGCGTTGTGCAGTTTTTAAGCGATCCATTATCATAATTGTCTGACTTTTAACTAAACCAAAACATGTTTGGTTTGACAGTTAAGTTTGACAGATGTCAAAAGACAGTCCAGCACTATCGAAACCACTAAATGGATAACCGCAAGTTTCTTAAAAGCTTACTAAAATTTCTGCACACTTTGAGATAAAAACATATACTTACATATACATAAGTAAATACATATATAATATATATATATATGTAAATGCAAAAATCATAATTGTCGCTTAGCAAATTGGCTCGCCCCTAACCTCCATAACCATATGCGATATGAAATTATATTTTGTATTGAAATCTCTAGAATTTCCTTTCCACTTGCTCCTTTTCTTAAGTACTACCTTTGCCACCAGTGACTTTTTCAGACATTTATTACTCACAGCCTCTTTCAACGTTTGCCGTTTTGCATTGCAATGCTTTTCAACCATTTGTCTGGAGCTACTCCTACCTACCTCCATCTCACATGTAGAGCTTTTGTTTATGCACAAGTGGTTACATACATATACATATACATGCATACATATTTGGTTACAGATTTGTGCATTTGTATGTAGTCCGTTAAGCGTTTCTTTTGTTTATTGAAATTTGTCGTGTGTTGCGTTGTGGTTTTTAATTAACGATTTCCCATTTTCGACAAAAGTGTCACTTGAACAAATGAAAAATGTCGCTGCGCTTCCTTTTTGCTATGCAAAATGGAATTCCTTATTTCTGTTTGCCTTAATACTTCACATTTTGTTATGACGAGTTGAATTCGATGCTTATTGTTGGTTTAGAGTGTATGGACGAGTGTAAATATGTGTTTGTGTTTATGCATGGAAATGTCATGGCATTCAAATGGTCATAAGGGAGTTGTGCAAATAGAGCTTTTTGGTTGATACTCGATTTATGAGTACATACATGCATATGAACATTTGTTCAGCAGTTTATTTAGGTATTTTTTTGATGTGGACTTATAAGTTTTTACTGTAAAAAAATTAGTCTCACTGATATTTTTATTATATACAAAAAATTCTGTTTAGAATAATAAATAAATTTGTTATAAAACAGTTACAGAATATATTTAAATAAAATATACCTACATATATACAAACATACATATTTCTTATTTGTATGCAAGCACAATTTTTTGTTGTTCAGCATGAATTATTTTAATAAGCTTTATAATAGTTTGAAAGACACCGTATTTAAATTGATGTTATTTACTAAAGAATAACGACGAATTGTTGCATACCTTAAGGCGCAAATCGTAATACATGATTTGCATTGCTTTAGTTAAGTGACACTCATAAATAGATTCTATAATGAATAATAAAATAAATCATGCCACAAGTGAGTCTCCTTTAGAAAATATATCCGATACATAATTGTCAGTTTCGATTTTGGAAAGTTCAACTACAAATCGAAGTCTCTTCTGAGGAATTTATTATTAAAAAAAATATATTTTATTTTCATGTCACTCGAAGGTTCAGCCTCTGGCGAGAAGTGCGCACAATAATTAATTTTTTTTTTCTTTTTTTTTTTTGGTATTACTCTAGTCGAGAGCTGCTAACCCTTGATTTTATAGCCCCGTGAATATTTAGAAAATACTAATATCCAATAATAATAGAGCAACAAGTTTTTGAAAACCTTGTGCCATCTTCAATAGAGGCTGGACCTGAGAACTCAAGTTTGCAGATATAACTTTGCCTATCTTCACAGACGGTTATAATATAAAGGTCGGAGTGGAAAGCGAAGTCCATCTTTATTGCGAACCAGTACTTAAGGGCTTCGAAGACAATGGAATAGCCATTGAATTGGCTAAAAAGGAAATACTCTCTGAAAGGAATGTAACTATGGACTTGCCAACACCTCTCAGAAATATGAAACATAAACAAGAAACACTATAGTATCGTTAAGCGAATAAGTAGATGCTGAATAGCCAAAATTATGTGCAAAAAATATGGAGCAAAGCTTTTCTAAGCATTCTCCAAGCTGCAAGTAGAATCATTAACGATGTATTTCCTGTCGGCGTCACATGTTTTCAAATTTCATTTTTTTTCGGTTGAGGACTGTCAAGCTCTGACTCATATTGCTGGGTTTATAAAATAATTCACAATCCAACTACCTTGGCGCCCGCTGTAACCCACTGAATCTTGTTGTTTTCTGAACTATAGAATAGTTCAGAAAAGGTATCTTCTTATGCGTTTACCTTTCGATCGGAATATCAAAACTTTCGAGTATAGTTATGATATGAACTGAAAAGCTCCTTATAAAAATTCATCGGCTGATTGGATGTTTAAACTATAGGTTCCTCTATTTGTTCGAAACACATCAAGACTCACACCAGGAATATGGTCGAAATCGCTATAGCGGATTTAAAGTTTCAATAGTGTACATAAATATGTAGTGACTTCTCGAATAAAATAAAATATAAATTTTTCGGTCAATAAGCATTTAATTTTTCAACACAGTCTTCTTTTAGTTCTATATATTTAGTTCAACATTATTTTTTTTTGTACTCTTTAGATTTTTTCAAGGTCCTCAAATATTCGTTTGTTTTTGTGATGACCCTTAATTCCACTGGAATCTCTTACCACCCAGGCAATTCTTCAGGTTTGGAAACAATATTCGCAGGAAGCTAAGTCTGGAGAATATGCTGGATGGAGTAGCAGTTCTTGGCCCAATTTATGCGTTGTCTTTATGAAACAACACTTTTTTCACCATACGCTTCAAATCAATATAGAATCTGTCCAAAAGCTCTTAATAATATTCGCCGGTGATTGTTTTTTTTGTTTTTCAAGCTAATTGATGTGAATGACTCCTCGTGCATCCCAAAAATACTGGCCATGACCTTGTTGGCTGACAGATCCACCTTGGCCTCGGAGAAACCCACTGTCTTGATTGTTCTTTGATCCCTGGTGTGGTGTGGTGCTTGCATGTTCCGTCTCCGATAACAAAAAGGCTCAAACATTTCTTTGGACTGCGGTCGAACATTGCGAAACACTCCTTTGAAATGGTTACACGGTTGCGCCGATAGCCTTTTCATGTCCAAATATTCATGTAAAATGTGATGTACCCGCTCCGTTGAGATGCCTACAGCATAAGCCACTTCACGCACTTTTAATCTCCTATCTTTCAATATCATTCCACGGATTTTATTGATGATTTCTGACGTGACGACCTCTTTTGTACTGGAACGACCACAACGGAACTCAGTAAACCACTTCTTTACCATTGAAATTGATGGTGCAGAGTCACCATAATATTTCTGAAGTCGTTCCTTGGTTTCGGTGATGGCTTCTTAGACAGAAGATATTGCCTTATCAGCACATGAAATTCACTTTTCCTATTTTCGTTAAAATTCGTGAGATGGTCTACATTTAATGGCTGTTAAACACAAACTAATTGGCTCATCTTGTTCACAGCAGTTTATTAATCGATAAAAGTTGTCAGGAGCAACGTTGTATTTACTGTAACTGCGCGGTAAATTCCAAAAGTCACTGACATATCAAATATATTCTCTAAAACCTCAAATTTACTGCTGCA
The DNA here is from genome assembly GCA_030068015.2 of Neoceratitis asiatica. NCBI lineage: Eukaryota > Metazoa > Arthropoda > Insecta > Diptera > Tephritidae > Neoceratitis > Neoceratitis asiatica. The sequence continues at coordinate 80,113,846 of CM061525.1, read as the reverse complement.
AAAACTTTTATAAGGCTTCGGCAAGGTGTGGTCGTATTAGGTTCGAGTTGTGGATAGAAGAAAACTTAATCCATAATATATATTTCTTCTATCAAGGAATGACTGTATGTGTCAAAGTGTGGCGAAGCCCAGGAACCGGTTCTAACAAATGTTGCGGAGAGACTACCTTGAGGAACACAGGATTCTTTTAGTGGAGGTTGGTAAATTTTCGCGAAGTTTGAAATGTATGCCCTTTACAATTAGCTTTTCCATCAGTTGGATGATTATGTTAGGTTGTTCGGAGTTGCGAGGGATGACAATTTTTTTTACAAAATGGTTCTAAACGACTATGAGGATTTTAACTATTATCTCGTTTTGGAAACGATCAAAATCAACCAGCTTTCAAATCGTAACCCCCAGCTGGAATTGTCTTGAGCAACTGAAAATGGAAACATCTAAGCTTACAATAAAATTAATAAAATCTGGTGCTATTATTGTTGTAAAAAAATATCAAAAATGTGTAAGAAATCTGTAATTTATGATAGCCAACAAATACTACCGAAAAGCCGGCAATCAGTAACTTTTTTGTGATCTATATATATACTTTGTAGGAAATAATTTATTTATTTACAGTGTAGCTACCGAATTAAAATGCTAGTTCTTCAGCACGCCGAATGTCACTAAAAATCATTTCCGCATGCGCAAAATTATTTGAAAAAAACTTTTCTACTTGTCTGCGCGCGGCAAGAAAATATAGTTAGCATAAAACAACGAACACAATAAGAGCGAAAAAAACGGTAAACAGAGATAATTTAGCCATAAGAAGACTAAAGAACAGCACAAAAGCAAAACAACAACAATTACAACAAGGCGCTGTGAAAATAAGCGGAAAAGTACGAAAAAGAAAAGAAACAAAACAAACAGAAACAATGCTATTATTTACTACCAAAAAATGTGGAAGAAGCCAAAACCAACAATAACAAAAGTTTATAAACTTCACAAAAAAAAAAAAACGAAAGACAAATTGAAATGAAGCAATTAAATGACGATTCGAATGATTTTATAGTACCAACGAGTATTTCAATGTCAATGTCAATCGGTAATGATACAAATTTTTGGCGCACACCTACATACTTATACGCAAGCGGTAAGCAAAAGTTTATATATATATATATATATATATATATATATATATATATATATATATATATATATATATATATATATATATTAGTATATGTGTATGTGTGGAAGTAATTGGTGGGTAAAAACACGAATTATTTGCCTTGCATTCGATCGTGTACGGAAATCGCCGGCATATTGCTTTATACTAACAAATACACATGCATACATACATATACATGTGTGTATAAATATAATTTCACAACTTTATTTCACTATATTTATACTTATTAATATAATTTTTTTTATTTTTATATCTATTAATTCCATACTTTTCACAAGTGTAACAGAACTGCTGCCTTTGGGTATACTGAAGGCTTCATGCCTTTCATGGACTCTTATTCATGTTGAGTTTTTATTAAAAAAAAAAATATATATTAAATATAATTTTTAAATTTCAAAATTTTTATTATGTATGTACATACATTTACATACATTTATCTCTTTTTCAGATTAATTAATGTTCAAAAATAAGAATTATAAATTAGTTTAAATAATTTATTATTTTGCCTATTTTAATTTTTCCATTTTCTTTACGATCAAAAGTAATACTTTTTTAGTGATCAAAAAAGAGCCATAATTTTGGATTTTCAGATCAAATCATTAATGATCATCACTGTCGGCTTTCATGAAAAATTTAAATCAAAGATTAATTTTTATTTTTGAACAGTAGCATACCGCTTAGGTAAAAAGTTTTGTTTTTAATAAAAAAAAACTATTATAAATTATTTTTGATGAAAAGTTTTAATTTGAAAAACTCAATTTGCAAAAATTTGTAAAAAAAAAAATAAGTGCTCGAGTCGAAACGTCTCATCCGCGAACGGATGAACGTTCGAACGAAACAAAATTACGTGATACGTTTCACGTATGAAGTAAATGGAATGATGAGATATGAAGCAAACTGATGGTAATTTGAGCATACTAGCGCAATATTATTGAGTATTTTCTGTCAAAGAAATGTCAAAAAAAAGTGTCAAAAAAAAAGTTTGGAAAATATAAACTATAATAAAAATTTTGGAAATGTAAGCATATTTGCTGTTTTGTTTAAGTTTTTAAGTTCCTCCAGCGATGAAAGTGATTTCGGCGAAAGAATCGTCCGGAGGCAGTTGAGGAATCGAAACCAACCACTGTCAGTGCCAAATCAAACCTTAAGTAATGTAAGGACCACAAAATACACAACATTGCAATTATTGAAATTTATATTTTAAAATATTCCGGCTAAACAAAGAAGTTTCTTAATATATTCTCGGGAAAATAAGCTTTAATTGCCAGCATACACCTGCAGTTCCATCAGTGTTGCAATTGGCTATAACGCTTCCGCTACTGGCAAGCGACTACTTGATAGGCATGTGTCAGAGCACTGGCCCAAAATAACTTCAAATGCTCTCAAGTAAATTAAAAGTGCATAATTTTCCCGGGGATAACGCAAAAGTAAAGTTTTTTGTAACTTAGTTATAGGCTGCGTTGATAGAACGCATATTAGTCGTAAAAAACACCAAAAAATTAGAACATGTACCGCAATCGAAAGGGATTCCATAATCTAATTGCCATGATAGTAACTTAGGTAAACAACTTTTGTTATAGCTACAATAAGAATTCATAATTCATAGTTAATAGATGCGTGACCACGAATACGGAACAACGGCAATATTTACTTACATAGCGAACTCCGGGTATCCACTGGATACATGGTGCATAACACCTTATAGGAGCCCACAGCACAATTTAATGGAAATAATTTTTAACGATGCTCACTTCAAGGCGAGATGCATTATTAAAGTCGCCATTGGGGTACTGAAAGGCCGCTGGAAGATTTTGGGCTACGAAAAACGGGGAAGGTATCACCCAAACCACATAGCAACTGAAATCATTTTCGGGGAGCCACAATAAGAAACCAAATTAAAAGTAAAAAAAAAAAAGTTTATTAACTTTTCGAATGTATTCGATTGTTTTATTGTGTTTGTATAACACGTGAAGAGACCCCTGCTTTTCTTTGCATGCTCTGAATCTAAAATACATTAACGAGAATTTAACAAAATTTTTTTCCCCAAAGATACTGCCCTTGGTACATCTTCGCTTTAAGAAAGTAAGAAAAAATTATCTTTGACCCCTTTAAAGGCAATCCACTCTTCGAAGGTTCGTCATAATTGTGGAACGTTGTTTTCGGCAATGCTAAGCTCACTGGGAAGCCAACATTTTTTGATCCAGTGTTTTGTTAGGTCTTTACGATCCCGTAGCCGCAAATAGAGAGAGAATTTAGTTAAAATCGAGATTGTTGTACGAGCAGTATGTCCTGGATTTTCAAGGGACCGCCTACTTCCTAATCGAGGTCTTTATATTTCAATATGCAATGAAGCAATTCCGAGTTTTTATAAGTTTCCTTGAGTTCAGTACTCTCTAAGAAGTATGGAGTAACTACTTCCGCTGACTGGTTTTGCCCATAATCTGATGTGTTTCAAATGAAAATTTTCAATTAAAATTTCTTACTTTAGGTGGTATTGTACATTATTTGATCAATTATTTTTTGCTAATTTTACCAGCTAAGTGTTTTCGAAGTTAAGTGTCTCATAGACCTTCTTAATTTTTTAATTATTTTAACGCTAAAATAATATGTACTTATTGTACAATAACATTGTTTGAATTTTTATTTTTACTATTTTTATTTCGTATTTTTTTTTTTTTTTTTACAAATAAGTTGCTTGCTTCGTCTTATGGAGTTTTTTTTTAAATGTAATACTTGAGGATTGAATTATTTTGCAAGTTGAATTACATATTTCCTAAACTATACTTTTAAAATTCCTCTTTTCCTGTGAATATCTGCCCAATGTGGAACAAGTTTAAACGCATTCTGATAAGGCTCGATCAGTTCGTTGAAGGTGAATTGTAATCGTAATTGCAGATGTAGCACACTCAGGTTTCAATCCTCGGCTATCGTCTTCCCATATTTTGAAACTAATGCATTCACCACGTCATTTATTCATAATCATGTATGAAGAGATTCGTCGGTAAGTCATCGGTAATTTTCGTTGCAGTTAGGTAGGCTGGAGAAGTGTGCTCAGACGTCAGCTACTAGATATTCCTTCTTGTTCCTACAGGAAAATATTCCGGTCTTGAAACCATCCAAAAATGGCCTAATTTTTCATATATTTTTTGAGAATTTTCCCTGTAAACCTTTAACTTAAATTCTTCATACTCAGACATTTTTTATTTTACTTTTTTTGGTCCGCACATTCGTCTCGTTTCCCTCTACAACGCTCGGTATTCTATCTGGCCGATTGCAACGTTGCGAGATAGGCAGTCATTTTCTCACCACTGCGGAACGACAATCCTCATCGTCCCAGCATTTTTCGATCTTGTCTAAGGCTGATATTTTCATTGGTGACGTTTGTACATAGCGAACTTGAAATACTGTCTCTGAATTCCTTTAAACCGAGTTGTTGATGAGTGCTCTCAGAGAGCAGGTGTGTAAGTTGAGTGGAAAACTGTTTGACTATCTGTTGTGATTAGAGCTTTTCGACGTCGAACTGAACAGAGGCGAATACCTACCTTAGCCGCAATAAAACTCTGGTCTGAGTTGTTGTTGCAATCGTCTCCGTGAACTCTGAAACTGAGAACCTTGGTCGATTTTTTGTGTCGGAATCCGCTCAAAGTTACTCTTCTAACAACCCAGCTCCTTTGGTTTAGTACCGAATGGCAGCCCCTAATGAACTTGATTCTTAGAATAGAGATTTTTGAATCTTAATAAATTAGATCTTTACTGGTATTTAAAAGATTACTTACTTCGTCTTAGAAAGCTTCGAAAAATAACTCTGATTGATTTATTAAAGCAGATGGAATCAATGCTAGAAAGAATCTTGGAGTTTCTCATCGCTTCCAAAGGTGCTCTCCTCTTACAACATGGATGCTTATTGACCCTTCGAAATCAAATAGTTTTTAAAGAGAGATTCCAATCGATGCTGACATAGGATTTCGAGCTGAATGTGAAGATACAAAATGAAGTTTGAACTCAGCCTGAATTTGACTACGAATTTACTCATTTCGGCGCTGGAAAACAGTGACTTTGCTGGAAATCGCAAAGGTGATGAGCTTTGTTGCAGAGGAAGGTCAGGCACACCTCTACAGATATTCGGTTTCAGTTCTTTTCAAACAAGGAACCACTGAAAATCACGCAGCTGCTATTTCAATAGAGGGGCATATCCGGACATCTGCATTCTACAGCCAATTTATCTTATGCCAGTTCAACAAAATTACTTGATCTAACCGCGTTCTCGGAGCTAATTGAGGATACCAGAATAGTAATTATCTCAGCATAATCCTCTTGACATCACTGCTTTGGAAGACTGCGGTTAGAATACCTTTGCAATCGAATCTATGGTCTTGGTTCTATAGCCTATCGTTTAGGCACTGCTAATGAAGCTTCATATAGATCTATACTTGGACCATCTTCAGAATAGAAATAACACCAAATAAATCGAACCATATACACGATTTCTCTCTATTAACTGGATAAAATTCATCTAAAACATTCTCGGATCCACTGGAACACTCACAAAAAAAATTCATCTGAATCGGCCCAACCGTTTAGAAGGAGTTCAACAACAAGCACTCTCACAGGAGTTTTTTATTTATAAAGATTTAAAAATATATATACATATATTTTATTTTCTAATTTTAAAATTTTCATATTTTCCTATATTTCGAACCAGAATCAACAGACGAATATACCTTACCCAACTTACTATGACCTGCGACGACCGTTGTAAAACTCTCCATTATAAAAAAAATTAAAATCAAATTACTTTGTCACTAATTAACTTATTTTTAATGACTCTAAAGCAAATGGAATAATTTTTTTCTTCGCTAAAAACTTTGCTTCTTTCTCACCTACTATTTGACTCTTTTCGTGTTTTTTTTTTCTCACTTACGCACACCCTAAGTCAATTGTTTGGCATTTTATGCGAAAATCCTCGAAAAAAACTTGTCGAATGCATACATCAGTTTCGTTCAGCCAATGTTACGCATAAATTTACAATACAAAGATTACATAATTTTCAAATAAAGTTTTGGCAAAAGATAGCACAAAGTGAAGAGAGTGACAAAAGTGTTGTTGGTGGTAGTCAGTTGACCGCCAAACGGGAAAGGCAAAGTTGAATGAAAAAATATTGCAGATGCCCAAAAAGCATGAGCAAGTGAATGACCATAATCTGATTTTCAATTTGAATTCGAAAATAAAAACTGAGTCACAAAGTAGACGACAAATACCAACGGCATTAATGACAATCAAATTCGTAATAATAACACACGCCGAAGGCATTGGACGAGACACAGAGCGGCAGTCAATGACAAAAGTTAACAAACAAATATATTTAGTTTATAGAAATTCGTATTTATTTACACTTAAAAACTTATTCAGTGCACTGATTTTGTTTCTTAATTATTTGCCTTTTGTTTTTTCTCTAAAGTAAATGTAAATATTTAGACTTAGAATTCTTCGATGTTACTCTGCGAGAAGCACGAGCTTAACTTGTACATTTGTATATTAAAAACTAATTATTTATTAAATATATATTCTCTTAGAAGTGCAAACTTAAATCACTAAACACTATGTAAATTTATTTGGTAACGCATTACGTCTTTAACTTAAGTGTTAAATTATATTATAATTGACTGAGAATTGCTCAGCATGTGCCCACCCGAACTTAGAAATTAGTGTTGTGTCCCCACTTTGGAAAGCTTGGCATTCAACAAATACATTTCAACTTCACTTAACTCTATTTATTGGTCACTGTTTGAAACCATGATCCTCTTTAATCATATCTGCTGCCTTCTCGGCAATCATGAACACCGGCCCATTCGGATGACCGGACATAATCTCCGGCATGATGCTTGCATCCGCCACACGCAGATTTTTAATGCCGTAAACGCGTAATCTTGGGTCTACAACAGCTGCAGGATCTGTTGCTGGTCCCATTTTCACGGTGCCCGAATAGTGATAGATGGTGAATGTGAAGTGACGCACATGACATTCCCAGTATTCGCGTGTACCGAATTTCAGTCCCGGACAAGTGGGTATACGACGGTTCCACACTTTGGCATTGATCTTCTTAAAGCCAGGGTAATTGACTAGACTTACTGCCTTTAGTACGCCGCGCACTGATATGTCGACATCGTAGGGATGCGCATAGTAGTTTGAGTAGATGAGTGGATATTTTTGTGGATCAGTACTTTTTAGCATAATGCGTCCACGACTCTTTGGACGCAAAATCATGGGGAACAACATGAAGGCATTGAGTTCACGATCTTCTATTTCTGCAAACATGGAATCGTAGATGATTTTCTTGAGACCAAAAGCACGCGATATCGCTGGATTGGAGGACATAGAGCCACCCACCAAGAACAATTCAATATCCGGCCAACCGTCTTTCAAATGCGGATGATCTAAATCCCAGAAAGCTATAGCCTCACAGCCGCCCGGCGAGCCGTATGGCCCCTCTTGGCGATTGAAACGATTTACCAAAGTCGGATCGGCGAAATCTTCGAAGTGCAGTGATGTTTCGTTGGTGGTGAAAGTGACCGCAGGTGCTGTATGATCCTGCAAATTGTAGCCAACAGCCAAATCCGCTATGGGCTTAATGCCCACTTCACGCAAATGCTGGGCCGGTCCAATACCCGAAAGCATCAGCAGTTGTGGCGAGTTAATGGCGCCCGCACTAACAATTACCTCGCGACGCGCAAGTATTTTATGTTCATGTCCATCGGTGCGCACGATAACGCCGTAAGCTGTTTTTGTGGTCGGATCAATAAGTATCTTTGTAACCAAAGCGAACTTCTTTACATGCAAATTACGTCGCTTGCCCTTCAGCGGATACAAGTAAGCGCGATTTGAGCTCCAACGCGTCGAATTGCGTGTGGTAGTGTGCAGATAACTAACGCCATTTTGTATGTGGCCATTATAGTCGCGACGTTCCAAACCATCCTGTTGCGCAGCTTCCAGAAAAGCATCGGCAATCTTCGAATGCCAATTGACGTAAGACACTTTAACAGGACCATCGCGTCCAACCATATCCTCATCGGCATCGGGCACACTCGAACCCTCGTACTTCTTAAAATACGGCAACACATCACGCCAACTCCAGCCTACATTGCCCAATTCCGCCCAACGATCGTAATCGCGTCGATTACCACGCGTGTACATCATATAATTAAGCACCGATGAGCCGCCCATAACCTTGCCGCGCGGCCAATTGCAACGGTTGTTATTCATGGCCAAACAAGCGTGATCCGATGGCTGTGTACGGTATTTCCAATTCATTTCGCCGAGCTGCAGAAAGTGCGCCACTATCGGCACATCCATTATGAGACTCTCCGGTCCGCCAGCCTCGATCAGCAACACCTTCCACTTGGGATTCTCCGTAAGGCGCGCGGCGATGGCACAACCTGCGGTGCCCGCGCCGACAACTATAAAATCATATTCACCCTCCATTTGCAAGTTGTTGTCGTAACTCTCTAAGTCTGCATCTTGTTGACCGCGACGCAGAAAATCGAAGGCTTCCAGGATAACATTGCGCTCTTGTGCCCAAGTGTAGGCACAGAAGAGACAGAGGAATGTGGGCAGCAGGAAGCGCGGTTGTAGCAGGAAAAACATTTTTTTTTTTGGTTTGTAATTATTTTAAGCTCTTCCTTTTTGTTTTTGTGTCAGAGTTTAGTAAATCACATATTAGGCTGCGGGGCTACACTTCTACTTTTATTCATACGCCTTAGGCACAGTCTTTCCTGGTATGCACGAACACAAAGGCTTCAAAATTCTAGTGTTCTTTTGTGTTTTAGAAAATTTTCAATAAATTTTTCTTTCTTGAATTTTTCAAATTTTCAATGTCTTTTCATTTGCACTTTGCACTCGGATTTTTATGACCTCTGCATTAGCTTCTAAACGCTGCCACTGAGTTCTAAACACTTTTGCTTTTCTTATTTGCTTTTGCTTTGCTGCTGTTAGAACCACAGGCCCGTTGTCTGTGCCGCTTGCACTGAACCGTATTCTCGGTGAGTAACGCGCGTCTTAACACCGAGGAAACTTAACTTTGAATGCTCGCCGTTCGGCTAGTGTGAGTGTTTTTAATATTCGTAGTTAACTAGACGACAGCGCGTTCGGCCAACTATTCTTCGTTGCTCAGCCTCTTCTTCTGCGGTTTTCTTGATACAGACCAAAAAAAAAAAAAAAAGAAGAAAAAACCAAAAAAAAAAATTATAATTCAATGCGAATACGTGCCAACATCGAACAGGTTGTCCAACAGCTCAAATCGGCGTCGGCGCAACTATTAACACGACATCAGAGCGCTAGCGACGCCGTTGGTGCTGACGAAAATAGTTTTTTTTTTTGACGGTAGCAAATTAAATCGACGACATACAACGCTGCTGAACTTGCAAACTAACCGCCGTTGCTGCGTTTCAAGGTGCGCGCACGGTGTGCGCACACTCGTATCGTTTAATGGTCTATGGAAAGTGAAGTTGCATTTTCTAAGTGCTCGTGTGCTGTGGTTGGGTGTTGTTCACATTGTTCTATCTTTTTTTTCCTTTTCGGCTGTTGCTTCGTTGCTGTTGCATGTCTGTGGACACGTCAACCAAACTATGTAACTTGGAGAACGCATTGAGGGTTCGTTTCAATCGACAAATATTAAATGTTGGTTGTTGAACTTGTGGAACGGCATGTTTTGCCACGACCTTGGTGAATGGAAGAAGGTTTCCATTTGGCGATTTTGCGAGGAGTAAGATTTTTTATACAAAGATGTACGCGTCACACATATTTTTGTGTTGGATCACGTCAAAGAAGCGGACTTGAGAATATGAGTGTGAATTTCTGTTGTTTCGTTTGTATTTATGCTACATCTGCGGTTGTCGAACGATGTTAAATGGGTGTTGATACGTATTGATTAACTTAAAAAATCGGTGGAGTTGTAGTTGACAATTCTTGAGATCTCATTACACCTCTTAAGATGACTGAGAGTTGACTCTGAGTTGCTTTCTATTTACATCTATTTTAAATTTTCCTACTTAACCACAAATTGACTATAACATATTGTTACTAAGCTCGTCACATTATATATAGTTGTTATCCTGTTTGATCATATCCGCCGCCTTTTCGGCAATCATGAACACCGGACCATTCGGATGTCCGGCAATAATATCAGGCATTATACTGGCATCCACCACACGCAACCGTCTTACACCATGCACACGCAATCTCGAGTCGACAACAGCTGCAGGATCTGTGGTTGGTCCCATCTTTGCCGTACCGCAGTAGTGATATATCGTATAGGTAAAATGACGCACATAACACTCCCAGTAAGCGCGTGATTTATACGGCAGCTCAGCACAGCCGGGCATGACACGCTCTAGCAAGCGTGCATTGATCGCTTTAAAACCTGGTCTGTCTAATAAACTAATTGTTTTGAGTACTGCACGCACGGATATGTCCAAATCATCCGGATGTGCGAAGTAGTTCGCATACAAGAGTGGATATTTGAATGGGTCGTTACTTTTAAGCATGACGCGTCCACGGCTCTTCGGACGCAAGATCATAGGGAATATCATAAAACCATCGGAATTCACGTTAGCGTACATCGTATTGTAAATCTCCGGTTGTATGCCGAACGCGCGTAACGTAGCAGGATTCTCATCGAACGAGCCAGCTAGCTGAAACATCTCTAAATCCGGCCAACCATCTTCCACCTGTGGTTGACTAAGATCCCAAAAGGCTATGGTCTCCACAGCGCCAGGTAGACCAAAGAGTCCTTTGCCATCGATATATTGCATGATGTTGGTGGTCTCAAAATAGTCGCTGGTTCGTATGGAACTCACATTGGTAGTAAAGGATACTGCAGGCGCTATGTGATCCTGCAAGTTGAAGCCCACAGCCAAGTCGACAATTGGCTTAATGCCCACGTCACGCAAATGTTGTGCGGGTCCTATGCCGGAGAGCATTAGCAGTTGTGGTGTGTTGATAGCACCTGCACTTAGTATAACTTCACGTCGTGCACGCACTTGATAGGATTTGCCGCCAGTACTCAACACAACGCCGTAAGCTGTCTTTGTGCTGGGGTCGATCAGCACTTTAGTCACCAGCGCATTCTTTTTCACATGTAAATTGGCGCGTTTGCCCTTAATTGGGTAGAGGTAAGCACGATTGGAACTCCAACGCATGCCCTTGTGTATTGTGGCCTGCAGATAGGACACACCCGTTTGTATGTGCCCATTGTAGTCACGATACTTCAGCCCATCCTCCTGTGCGGCACGCACAAAAGCCTCCGAGATGTGTGAACGCCAATCAGGATGCCCAATTTTCACCGGACCCTGACGTCCAACATAATTCGCTTCCGCATTTGGTATTTCAGAGCCTTCGTATTTACGAAAGTATGGTAGGACATCGTTATAACTCCAGCCCTCATTACCCAACGCCGCCCAGTGATCGTAGTCTCGGCGATTACCGCGTGTGTACATCATGTAATTGAGTACAGACGAGCCGCCCATCACTTTACCACGCGGCCAATTACAGCGTCGATTATTCATAGCGAGACAATATTTGTTGGAGGGCTGTGTGCGGTAGTTCCAGTTGATATCAGTGAGTTGTAGAAAATGCGCAAGTATTGGTATATCCATGGCCGTGTTCTCTGGGCCGCCAGCTTCGATTAGCAGCACCTTCCAGGCGGGATTTTCCGATAAACGCGCAGCCAGCGCACAACCAGCCGTCCCCGCACCGACGACTATGAAGTCATACTCGCTTATTAACTGTACACCGTCGTCCGCATGTTCGATATTCAGATCACTTTGACCACGTCGTAAAAACTCGAAAAAATTCGTTATAATGTTACCGCCTTGCGCATTCGAATCACGGCTGAGGCTGGCGACTAGACAAGCAATTAACACGAATCGCAGAGTCCTCATATTTATTGGTTATAATTTTTTATTTATAATTGTAATTTAATAAAAACAAATTTTGTTAAAATTTTTTAACTTTTTTTGCACTTTTTCAGTTTTATGTTTTTGACAAAAATTTATTAAACTCATTAACCGCAATTTATATGTGTCGCACTGCACTGGCTATTCTGCATAAATATATATGTACATACGTGCGTACATATACTTATACACAATGTAATTTAATATGTCCGATCGTTGAAACACACGCGCGTCTTTAAGCGTTATATGAAGCCCGTGTGTGGATCCGCCACCGATTCGCGAAGTTCTGTGCCACCCAACCGCCCGGTGAATCCATATAAAGATTCTAACGTTATAAAGTTGATTAGAATATTTGAGAAGAAAACGAAAGCGCTGTCATTATAAATAAATATATATTTCTCCTATGTAATTATTATTGTAAGTGAGCAAGTGTGTATATGTGTGTGTGTGGATATAAATCTGTTGTCTCGTTTATGGTGACGCCGGCTACAAGTCTCAGCTCCGTTGCGATATGGTTCAATGAACGTTATACTTACTCTCCAACAAATGTTTAATTATCAACTCAGAAGTTTCAGTTTTTAATTTTCTTTAAGTTAAGTTTATAAAGGATCACTCCGGCGGCATTGTGGCAGTGGTCTTGGCTGAGTGGAAAAACATTTAAAAAATTTTAAAAATTAACCTATACAATATTGCTCCGTCTGTTACTCATAGAATTAAATATTTTCGAAATTCCACTTTACCAAAAAATATTAAATTTTTCGTTCCAAAAAAAAATTGATAAACACTAAAACATAAAAAAATTAAGCAAAAAAAATTTAAACAAATTAGGATAAGAAAATATAAATTTAATTAAAATAATAAAAACAAAACAAAAAATAAATAAATTAAAGTAATAGAAATAAAAATAATATATAAAAAGAGGAAAATATTAAAAAAAATTTTAAATAAATTAACTTAAAAAAATGAAATATGAAGAGAAAAATAAAAAATATATAATTAAATATAATAAATAAAATAAAATAAATGAATAAGAAATACAAAATATGAAATAAAATAATTTAATATAAAATAATTTGAAATAAAAGATACTATACTAAATATTTTTAAAATAAATAAAAAATATAATTTTTCGTCAAAAAAAAGTACTAAAACACTAAAAAAAATTAAGCAAATAAAAAATAAAATAAAAAATTGAAAGATTTTAATCAATTTAATTAATTTTAAGTACAATAATAAAAATAAAAATTTATTATAATACCAAAATAAAACAAAATTAAAGATATAAAAAAATAAAAAAATTACAAATAAAAAGGGTTACAAATTAAATAATTTAAAAAATAAAAAATAAAAAATATAAAAATATATTAAAAAATAAAAATAAAAATTTAAAAAAAAATTTGAAAAAAAAAAATAAAAATAAAAAAATAATAAAAAAAATTAAAAAAAAATTTAAATTAAAAAAGGGATAAAATATAAAAATAAATAAAAATAAAAAGTAATAAAAAATAAAAAAATAAATGAAAATAAATAGGTTTAAAATTAATAGAACTAAAAAAAAAGAAAAAAAAAATAAAAATTAAAAAAAAAAAAAAAAATAAAGAAATAAATATATCTAAAAACACAAAAATAAAAGATTAAAAAAAAATGATGTAAAAATAAAAATAAAAAAAATATAAAAATAATAAAAAATTTAAAAAAGAAAAAATAAGAAATTAAGAAAGAAAAAATAAAAAAATAAAACAATAAAGAAAAATTAACTATAAAAAATTAAATATACAAATCTAATAATATTATATTCAAATAAATCTAGCTTAATTAAAATAAATTAAATAAAAATAAATCTAAAAATAAAAATAAAAAAAATATAAAAAAATTAGAAAACTAAAAGACAAATAAAAAAAAAGAAAAAAAATTAAATGAAATAATAGAAATAATATTAAAAATAAAATTAAAATTAAAATTAAAATAAGATTAAAAATAAAATTAAATTAAATTTAAAAAAATTAATTTTTGAATTAAATATATCTTCACAATTAGGAAAGCAAATTTTATTAAATTAAATTAAAGTAAATATTTTTAGCAATTGGAGTTGTTTGCTCCGAAAAGTAGAATGAACTTTCTCTATCAATTTGATATGGATTTGCTGTAAATTGTTACTAAAACAACTATTTCAACACCTCACACCACTGTACAACGTAAAAGAGAAAGCTCTTACCTTTATGCACTGTCTAAACACATTTACATTTTAATCTCTCTCACTTACATGCATGCTCCCGGTACGTTAAAAGAGCTACACACTTTATTAAATTAAATCAACCTGGCTTTTTCTACTTTTTTTTTTTTTTTTTTTTTTTTACCGAGTGTCAATGTCATGGTCAGCTCACTCGGATCACTGCTACTGCTACAGCGCACCGGCAACTGCCATTCATTGTTGTTATTGCCGTTGAGATGAGACGTGTTTTTTATACATATGTATCTTCAAAGCGCCAATTTATTGTCTTAATTCTGTATGCATAGCTGACATTTGAAAATTGGATTTCATTTAGACTTTTGATTATAGGAGTGTTTTGTTTAAACATAATGACTTTCATTCTAAAATCTAGTTTCCTTTTTTATATAAGACTTATACAATATGGTGTGATAAATTTATGTGCATATTCAGATATACATATGTATGTGTGAATATTTGTGGTTTGTTGATTGGTCATCTGTGGTTAACCTTGAAAGGTTGTACTGTGTGTTGTGTGGTAAGAAAAAAGAATATTGGTAGATTAATAATATGGGGATTTCCCAGACGGGGAATAAGTGTGTATGTATGTATATAAGTATATATATTCCATGTTTCGTTATGATGTTAATTTTCTTTTCCGACAAAGCTTTTAACGAATTCAGTCCTCTGATCGTAATCTCTCTGTTTTTAAGAACATTTGTATGTATGCAGCACGTTGTTTCGCTCCAACTATCGTACCATTCATCTTATGACCAACCTAGAAATCATTTTCTTGTTTGCAATTAAGCATTATCATTATCATAAAAAATAATGACAACATTTTGGACAGTTGACTGACTGACAACTTACCTATGTATGTGTGTATATTCATACAGGTATATAGTGTATATTTACTAAATGTAAATATGTTTGTGTTTGGACAATAAGGAAGACGAAGAGCCAATTAGTATTTAGTGTAAATAATACCTGAGAAGAATTTAACGAATCTCTTTCGAGGATCTTGACTGCTCTCCTAAATGTAAATGATTTATAGCAAAATAGTATTATAAATATATGTATATACATGTATGTCAGTTTAGTAGAACTTTGCACCGAAAGAGCTTAAAAAATATTCTAAAAATAAACGCAAAGCACTGAGTTATTTCCCTCACTTCACTTATCTGTATGTATTTATATACATACATATATATGTATATATATATACATATATATAAATATATATATTTACCTTATTGGCACACTTATGCACTGATCCGAGATATAATCACTTTTCATAAACATAAAATGATTTTATAGCTTTGCTAGTTGGCTTTTGCTCTCGAGTAAGGCAAAAAAAATTACTTTATCAAAATTAGAAACTAGAAAGTAGTGGATAAAATGTGTTGTATGGTTTTTATACACTATATAGAAAAAAATTATATGTAAATAAAAAAGGTTAGTATAGACATAAGACTGACCAAATTAGTTTTAACTAAAAATTGTAAATTAAATTGTTAGCTTAAATTTGTTTATTATATTAAATCCAAAAAAATTTATATTAAAAAAAAATCTAAAATAAAAAAATAGAAAAAAAAATTTAAAAAATATATAAAAAATATAAAAAAAAATTAAAAATATTAAAAAAAAAAAAAAAATTAAATTAAAAAATTATTAAAAAGCATAAAAAAATCAGAACTTAAAATAATAAAATAATAATAAAAATAATAATAAAATAAAAAATAAATAGTAAAATAGTAAAAAAAATAATAAAAATTATCAAAAAACAATTTAGAAATTAATCAAAAGTAACAAAAAATAAAAATAAAAAAAATTAAATTAGAAATAATCAGAAAAAAAATAAAGAAATCAAAAAACTAGTAATAACATATAATATTTGTAGTATTAATAAAATAAATGGAATAAAAATAAATAAATAAATAAATAAAATAAAAAATTAAATTAAATTACATAAAAAAAATAAAATAAAACAAAATAAAATAAAAACAATTAAAAAAAATAAAATTGAATTAAATTAAATTAAATTAAATAAAATTAAATTAAATTAAATATAATAAAATAAAATATAATAAAATAAAATATAATAAAATCAAATAAATATAAAATTGTGCATCATTGCTTGGAACAGGGTTAATTACGGAGAAATGTCCGTATTTTAAATACAACCCCCAAACAATTTTAGAAAAAAGTTTAACAAAGTTATACTAGGATCGATCAATATTGACGGATCATCCCACGCCACACAACAGACATAGGAGTGCCGAAAAAAAAAATTAATTAAAATATTAATGTAAATTAAGAATAATCAAAAAATATATAAAAAATATAGAAAAAGTAATAAAATATTTTTAATACAAAATATCGGGCGAGAAACTAGAAAGCAAAAAAAAAAATTTTTTTAGTCTCAATAAATAAATTCTTAAACTAATATAAGTGGATGTTAATAATTTTGAGATAGGGCCGCAAACAGCTTTAGTGATCGTTATTATGAAGGCTAAAAAAAAATATAAATTTTTCTTTTTAGTTGTTCCGCATAATCTTTTATGATATAATATTTTGTGACCTTAATCTATTAATTACAGCATTCTTCATTTCTTATTATTTTTTTTCATACTAACCACACCATTTTTTTACTCTTACGGTAAGAATTTCTCCGTCTTATTTATCAATTTTTTGTGGGACCAAATTTATATTAAAGGAAAAATTACCACAATCAAACCACGTGCTGACGAGTTAAGCGGGATTAACATTGAAATCAATGAATCATTGCCCCATTCCGACAGTTCTAGTTAAAATTTTGTTTTCTCAACTATCAATGGGACCAATTTCAAGCTATACCCTTTCCAGTAAAAAAGAGTTATCCAAATCCAATCACTCTGTAAATAAATTGTAATAATCTGTCAAATAAATTTATATGACACCAGTTAAGCACTTTCTTTTTGGTTGGCTAAGAATAAAATAAAAAAATAAAAAGAATATGGAATAACATACTTAAAATAAAATCATATAAACAAAAATAAAATAAAATAAATTAAATTAAAATGGCATGCACACCTTTCACAAAGTTTTTTTTTTCAATTTAAATTTAATGATTTGAAATAAGAAAGAATAAGCTTTAACTATCACGACTTCTTATTTTTCCTTAAACGAATTAATTTTTATGAAAAGAAAATTTAATTAAAAAGATTCTGTAAATAAAAATGTTATTTATTTATCTGTTGATAATGTTGATGTTAAAAATATTCAATAGGTTTGGTTAAGTTTAAGCTCAATTAGGCCATCAAACGGGCCCATGGACATTTTCTTTTTTTTAGCTACTCGTAAATAAGCACTGACTCTGTTACCTAAAAGTCGGGTAGTAGTTTCAGTCCATCGACAGAGAAATGAGTCTTGAAACTATCCTGCACTGTTGGTTTCTATCCAGAACAACCATTTTATAATCTTTTGCGAATTCAAACAGAAAGAAAATAATGATTACAAAAAAAAAAAAAACAAAAAAAAAACAGAAACCCAAATTTAAGAAATATAAAATTTAAAATAAAAATTATAGATAAAGATAAGGAAACTATAAATAAAAAATTTTATGTTTAAGCTTAACTCTTCTTAACCTCTTAATGTGCGGGCTTCCTTTATGTCCCAAAACTGCAAATCAACATAGTGAATATAAATGTTGCTTAAATTAAACGTCGCTATGAATTTTTTAATTGCTTTTGGATGTCATTTATACGATTTAATGACATAAATGCTCATAAATGCATATATGTATGTACATATTCTTGGCTTAGACTAGACGAAGTTCATGCAGTTAGTCAATTGGGCGATTGTAATGGTTGTTCGTGACCAACTTGCAGAACATTACACCAACAATAATCTGTCAAATCATGCTAAACACATATATTTGTGGAGATTGTGTATCAAGAGAGGCAAATTCGTATACAGATCGCTTATTTAATTAAAGAATAACATAAATAAAGAAATATGTTTTACATGAGTAGATATTCAAGGATTTGATATTACATACAGACATTTGAGACAACACGAAAACCTCCTTTTTTAAAGATAAAAAAATTATAGATTGAAGATTTTTATGCCGAAAGGATATTTTTAGCTTTTTTGAATTTTAGAATTATGTTGTTCTTCAATATAGCCAACTGTTGCATATAAAAATGGCGATTTTGCGCGTAGTGATTTTACATTTTGACTAGCGGATGTGCATACACTCAAAACTACGGGTGGAAACATGCATGTGGGAGTATTTCCATGCATTACCATCTACATACATACATGCATACACTCCTATGTAATTAAATTTAATGCCACACAACAGTTTTTAACTATCATTTGTATATAGAACTAACCAAGAATGTAAAATGCATGTGCGGTAGCTTAGTGCATGTACACACGACTATAATAACTACAATAACTGTAGATTAATCATTTTATTTTAAAAGAAAAAAGTGAACGACTAATGTGCACTAAGCATGCACAGAATTATTCATTAATTTAACTTTGTTTGGCAGGTGAATTTCATCACAAATAGATGTATGCATATGCTGATTTATTTCATTTTTAATGTTAATGCTTATAAGCAGTTAGCGAAAATATCGATTATTCAAAAAACTTTATGCGATTTTAAGGTTATATTTTTTCGTTTTAAATTCCTTATGTTTTGAATGTTATTTCCAAATATTTTTTAAATATCTTATTTAAAATCAAAAATGTTTTCTCAGCGATTTCTGAAATAAACATAAATTTTTGATTCTTTTTATTACATTGAATGAAACAAAACAAAATAACTAAATAAACAAAGATAAAATAGAGTAAACTTAAGTAAAGAAAAACAAAAAATAAAAATAAAATAATTTCAAATAATTAAAATCACTTCAAAAAAAAAATAAAAAATAAAAATTAAAAAAAAATATAAAAAAAATATAAAAAAAAATAAAAAGTAAAAAAAAAAATAAAAATAAAAATAAAAAATTAAATAAAATAAAAAAATTAAAAAAAATAATATAAAATAAAATAATCAAAAAAAAAAAAATTAAAAAAAAATAAAATAAAATTAAAAAAATAAATTAAAATAAAATAAAAAATAAAAATAAAATGAAAAAAAAAATAAAAAAAATAAAATAAAAAAAAATAAAAAAACAAATTTAAAAAAATGAAATAAAAAAAAAATAAAAAATAAAAAATAAAAAAATAAGATAAAATAAAATAAAATAGCATAAAATAAAATTAAAATAAATAAAATAAAATAACATAAAATCAAATAAAATAAAATAAAATAGCATAAAAAAAATAAAATAAAATTAAAAAAAAAAAAAAAAAATATAAATAAAAAAATATAAATAAAAAAATAAAAAAAATTAAAAAAATAAAAAGAAAAAAAATAAATAAATAAAAAATATATAAAAAAATAAAATAAAATAAAATGAAATGAAATAAAATAAAATAACATAAAACAAAATAAACAAAATAAAATAAAATAAAATGAAATCAAATAAAAAAATAAATAAAAATAAAATCAAATAAAAAATAAAATAAAATAAAATGAAATCAAAAAAAAAAAAAAATTAAAATAAAATAAAATAAAATAAAATAAAATAAAAAAATTAAAATAAAATAAAATGGCATAAAAATATATAAAAAATATAAAATAAAATAAAATAAAATAAAATAAAATAAAATGGCATAAAAATATATAAAAAATATAAAATAAAAAATAAAAATAAAAAAATAAGTAAAAAAAAATTAAAAAATAAATAAAAAAAAAAAAATAAAAAAATAAAAATATAATATAATATAATATAATAAAATAAAATTAATAAAAAAAAAAAATTGAAAAAAAATAAATAAAATAAAATAAAAATAAAATAAAATAAAATAAAATAAAAGATATAAAATAAAATCAAATAAAATTATTTAATAAAGATAAAAAGTATTTTTTTAAATATAAATAAAAATGTCGAACAAAATTTTTGTTTTAAATAATTAAAAAATAGTTTAAAAATAATAATAAAAGTAAAACAATATAAAAAATACAAAATAAAATAGAAATTTTTTATTTTTTTTATTTCAAAAAAATATCGTTTACTATATTCTGTAGTGATTTCGTAATTAAAATTATAAATAACAGTTCTCTAAATTCTACAATTCCTCAGAACATAAGGAAAGATGTCTATTTTCGACAATGCTAATTCAGAGGGACTTGGTTTTGTGGGCATAAGGTTTTGTCAAGAATGAAATAATATGTTGTATCCAAAAGAAGATAAAGAAAACAAAGTTCTATTCTATGCTTGTCGAAATGTGGCTACAAACAGGAAAATGATTCCAACTGCATTTATGTGAACAAAATTATACACGAAATCACGCCTGTCCGAAATGCTCACATAGGGTATTCTTCCAAGCGCAAACACGACGCGCCGAAGAGGAAATGAGATTGTACTATGTGTGTATGAATCCATCTATACTGAATAAGTTCTTTTTATTGAATTACATACATATTTATATATTTTTAACATGCGTATATACCTGTGCGAAAATAATAAATAAATAGTTAAAATGAAACAAAAAATTTAAAAAGTAGAAAAAAACAAAAAAAAAACAAAAAACAACAAAAAATATTAAAATAAAAGAAAATTTACTTTATAAAGTAGAAAAAAAAGCAAAAAAAAAAATTTAAGAAAATTAAAATAAAATGTAAAAAATATTAAAAAATAAAAAAAGGAAAAAAGTAAAAAAATCATTCAAACACAATCCCTGATAAGATCTACTTTCCAAAAGCTCCATTGCTGGTATTAATTTTGTGATAATGTAATCTCGGCTAACAATTCATTTATTATTTGAAATTTTAGAAAACTATGGTGAGAAAATAGAATTATCTTATTTTATATGTTGCAAAAAAACTCTGAACTCCTTATACACAGCCCTCAATTTAATATATAAACTTATATTGTATTTTCCGGCTAATAAACTGCCTGATTCTGCCAATGCCTAAGCTATTAAAACAGTCTTTTAAACAATTCTTGGTCGAGGCAGCACACGACTGCGCAATCTGGCATTCAAGCTACAGCAAGCACGCGTCAATGCACACTAGTCAAGGCAGCAACTAACTAATAACTAACGGTGTCAAAAGCTGACATTAAGAAAAAATTAAGAACTCGTCTTTAACAACTCAGCATTGCATGTGCGGCGTACGCCTGCGCGTCGCATTGGAAATCAGCACAAGCAGGTAAATAAATAATTCGCGTGGCTTTTAAATTACGGTAATACATGTTTTGGCCGTTGTTTGTATTGAAAGTGAAAAATACATAAAAACGAAAAAAAAATGACGATTCTATGAGCTCGCCGCATAGAACTTGCGTGCTTTGCTGATTTTATCGTTAAAGAATCTTGTTGGTCACATATTGCTGTGCTGTCTTTCATGAGATATGCTGTTGGCTTTGACCGCGTTTTTTCCAATTTTCTCGTAACAACATCGGCTGCGGAGGGGCGCGTGCTTGTGTAGTTTTTGCACAGCGCTGTCTTGTGGCTTCTGTTTGACGTTTTGGCTTTTGCGTGTGCGTTAACTGCAAATACCTGCTACTGGCGAAGTTTCCAATTTGTGATTTATCGTTAAATAATTTATTTGTTTGGTTTCTTGGTTTGGTTTTTCCTTTGCCTTGGAACGCTAGCTTCATGGTTTGTTAAATTGTGGGCATTTATTTATGCTTTAATGGAGTTATTGACTCTGATCGCATTTTTCGGCGATTTTCGTGGTCGATGTGTGAGTGGTTGGCGAGTTTTATTACAAATTACAAAGGTGAATGGAATATCGCTCTTACGGCACACTGTGTTCTTAAGTGATAAGATTTTTGCTCCGATAGGTTTGATTGTTTTTTTTTTTAGCTGTTTATTACATATGCTTAATCTCAATATGAAGCCGTAAAATTCGCTTAAGCTCAATTAAGCTGTCAATCAACTTAAGTGTGCGTTGTTTTTTATTTAACGTTTACATCAAAAATTTTTTTTGTTCAACTTGAGACCTTAGTATTACTTACATACTTGTATGTTACAATTTCCATGTGTGAAAAATTCATAAAACTCCGTTTCTTTATTTTACTGCGAATCTGTGAAAAAAAAAATAAATGTTTAGCCGTTTAACACCAATAACCGTATCTAATTTTTATTTGAAACGGAAAGTATGCCATAGATTTTAACCGAAATTGAACAATCAAGGCCACTTAAGAACAAAAACCTGTTCTTAACCAAAAATGCGAGAAATGAATGTAAATCCAGTTGTCTCTATTTCGGTGCAGTGAGGTTGTAGAAGTGCATATGCTAACATACATACATATAACTGTACATAATATAATATTTAATTGAACACTCATGCAATATTTTAAATTTTGGATTGTTTATTATAAATGATTTATATTATAACCGTAATTTTTCAACTCTTCGTAAAGAGATTAATTTTCAAAACTCTAAAATAATAAGTTCAGTTTATGTTTAAGAAAACACAAAGAACTATGCTTCAAATGAATATTAGGATTAGATCTTCGATTCGTTAGAAAATTTATCTAACGAATTTACAACCATTAGAGCAGTCAGGTTGTACGCTGAACTAGAGACCACGTAGAAAGCAGGTCCAAAGGAAAATACCAATATGGCTCGGATGAAACACCGAGGTTGGGCAACGAAACTATCTTCGACACGAACGATGAAAGTTCCGCAGCCCATTATTGAAGCTGATTGCCTTCGCCAGGCTTTGAAATGTGGTTATCTGTACTACTAGCTTCCAGCATAGGGAAATTCATTAAGCTGCATGGTTGCACTCGAATCGAAAGTCTGGCAACCAAATCGTTCATATTGTAATAGACGAACGACTTGCCTCCAGTGTTCTATATATGTTTGTACGCTCCGAGGACCAGTATCAACTTGGACAAACATCTTGAATCTAATCAGCAAACCGTAGAACAGATCAAAACAGGATAAGAATTGTCGCACGGCATTGAAGAGAAATGCTGCCTATCTCGCAACGTTGCAATCGTCCCCAACGCGTGCCATGTTGGAAAGATACTTCGAGGTGAAGATAAAAACGAGATGATCCTGCACACAGAATAAGAGAGCGGTCGAAATGTATGAGCATGAAAAGCTTATAAATATGGCCGGCAGAGGATGTAATCGAAAATTTTATGAAAAGATGCGACGACCTACTATGGGCGTGAAGATCGGAGCATACTCAGGTTCAAAGCAACCAGATAATCTGGTTACCAATATTCGGGTCATACTGAGCTTATAACAATTCGAATATCGGTTTATTGCTTGAAGAATAACAAAGCGGCGGATACCGATGCCTTAGACTTATTTCCATTAAGATCTGTGAAATCTGAAACTAAGAGAGTGAATGTTTTCACCTGATAGGGTGGATCTAGAGTGCACACTCTGCCTGCGGACTATCATAGTTGCTAAGGTGAATCCATAAATGATCCTTAGGAACGAAATAAATATTTTTATACCACAATACTTAAGAAATAAAATCCCAAGTACACTCGATCCTTATATCGAAAAGGGTTATTTAGGGGTATTTGAGTTTATAAATTTATAAGTTTTCCTTCAAATATATAGTTTTTCTTGAGCTACCTTCAAATTCCCAACTGGACTAGCCCCTCCAAGTCGCGGGCTGATATTGAAAAATCCTCATTAACGCTGTTGTGGAAGAGATTGACTATTTACCTCGACGTTTATACCCCTTAGGGTAGTAGGTATAGAATTCTAAATTCTGATAACATTGATAAAGAAAAGTGTTGAATCCTAAAAACGTTCATATTTTGGGAAAATCCCTTTTTCAAAGAGGTGATGTGGCTGTTTTGAACTCAATAGTTTTAAATAAAGATACAGTTTTTGACTTTTGAGTAATCGGAAATTTCACATCCTAGTAAACTAGCCTCCCATTCTGATATGTGGTCAAATTTCCGTATACCATCAACATAGTAATATTATTAAATAGCTAGAGTGCTTCGCTGGGTTAAGACATTTTGAGTAGCCTCTCGGAAAACAGAAGACAAGTCCCGATTTAAATTAGCGGTTATTTTACCTACTTCACGGAATGGACTTGTTAAATATATCTGCAGATCAACTCTATATGCATGATTATGTACATATCGGCAAGTATTGAAAACCTCATTAATAATAATGGATCCTCGGAGAGAGAACACCCCAGATTAGGGCCTTTGTCTGTGATCCTAATGAGCCGATCTTCACGCACTGGGTTCTGCCAGAGAAATAACTTTATATGAGGGAGGGAGCATTTGTATCAATACCAAAGTTGTATGAAAGCATTGAGCAGAGCAACGAATGATCAACGGAGTCCAATGCTTCCGAAGGATCAAGTAAACACAGTAGGATTAGGAAATTTGTTCAAACATTAAGCATTCAAACATCTTCGATAAAGTAGGGAAAACAATAATCGGACGAAAATCACAAGAAGAACAAGTACGTTTATTTTTGCCGACAGCGCAACAGAAGAAATCTTCCAAAGGTTTGGAAATATAATGCAGGGGCGTCAGCGGGTTTAATATGCATATACGGCATAGCTACTAGCTTTATGAATCGAATATGTAAAGCGACATCTTCACCGCCTGCATTCGATTTAATTGTGAGTATGCATTTAGCCACTCGCAAATATGAAGCCGAAGTACATGGAATAAACTGAGACAAATCACTATTCGAAACAGCACAAGAAGCAAACACATTCGGTTTTGTTCTTAACATGCATTTGAAAGTTTCTAATATTAGGCCATAGGATACTTGAGGGAAGAGCAGAATCTAGCTTGGCTGCAAATAATCTCTACTTCTCAACTCTAACATTTGTTGTGATTTTATTTCTTGCCTGACGAAAAGAATCCCAGTTAGCTTTTGCGCTATTTCGCTTCCAAAGGCGATAAGCTTTTGTTCGCAATTTGAGAGCTTATGGCTTTGCTGGTAAGTCAAGGGCAAGGTGATGCTATACCATTATGCCGAGTGACGAAGTCGCTGTAGAGAGATATCAATTTGTAAACTAGAAAATTCAGTTTTTCACTAACATTCTTCCCAAACAACATTTTTTTTTAGCTCAATACACAAAGAGATAAAGCGAAAGTCCCTGTGGGCAACATATATACAAGAGTTACTGAAATGAATGCCAAACAAGTAAAAAATTGAATCATGGTCCGAAACAAATGAGATTTGGTCAAATTTTAGTACAGAAGAACGAAAATCAAGAAGACTAAAATTACAATCATTACAGAATCTAAGGGCGCTGAAGAGTGAACAATGGAGAGACCTAGAATTCAGTCATTATCACAAAACGAGGAACATATTTTATCGCGAAAAAGAATATTGATAATAAAATCTCCAAAGAGTATTAAATTATTATAGTCAATAAGAATCGCAGTCAATATCTCAAATAAAGGGATTGTACCACGCAATTTATTCGGATTATACACACAAGAGACTAGAACTTTCTTTAGGCGATCGGATAACGCAACGAATAAAAACCTCTATATTCTCAGTACTTGCCTCACAGACAGCCTTCATACTAGTATGTATGTCGTTCTTATAGTAAATTACAACACCACCACATATAACATCAATTGCAGAGGACTTATATCTCACATATCTGACATAATCCAATTTTTAAATCATTTAAGCTGCGGGCGTTAAAATAGACAAAATTAGTTAAGTCCACGCTGTTGCCTACGTGACACATTTCACGTAACAAGACTGTTATCATCAAAGCTATTGATCCCACCATAACCAACAAAGAAAATTTCTGATTAGGATAGCAGCTGGTTTCTATGTCGATGATTAACAAAGTGATTCATTTGAAAATATAAAATTTTTAAATTAAAAAGATAATAAATATCAAAATAGAAGCAATTATTAAAGTAAAATAAAAATATTTGATTGAAAAGATGCAAAATATGAAAAAAAAATTTGAATTATAAAATATTTGAATTCAAAAGCTAAAGATTAAAAAAAAAGTTGGTTAAGAAAATAGTAAAAAATTGCAATAAAAAAATGTATTGTATAAATTAAAAAAACACCAAAATTTGTAAAAAAAAAAATGTAAATAAAAATAAATCTACATGTTAAAAAACAACAATAAAACGCAAGGTGGTTCATTCACATCAATGCGTTGGTTAAACAACAACATCGACAAAAGACCAAAACAGCTGCCACTTCTTAAGCGGCCATTCAATGTTTACCATATAATGTGTTAAGAGGGAAATAAAAGAATTGTACAAAAGCAAAAATGATATGAAAATAATAAAGCAAAAATAGATAAAATAAATTGAAAAAAGTAAAAATAAATAAATAAAAAATATAGTAGTTTTTTTTTAATATTTTTTTTTGTTAAATTGGATTTAACAGGTCAATTAAAAAGTCCCAGACCTATCAAAGTAAAACAATTTTTTTTTGGAAAAATTATTATTTTTCTTCAACATAGTTTCCTTCAAGGGTGATACACTAAATACAGCGATCTTCCAACTTTTCGCTAGCATTTTTGTAGTACGGACAAATCGTACTATAGAAATGCTTCAAAATATGCCACAGTTTCGGCGATCACTTCTTCATTCGACGAAATTTTCTTCCCAGCGAACACTCTTTTGAGATCTCAGAACACGAAATAATCGCCAGAGTCAGATCTGAAGAATATGAAGGATGCAGAAGCAATCCAAAGCCCAACTCATGTATTTTGCCATCGGTTTCACTTATTTATGAGACGGTGCATTGTCTTGGTGAAAGAGCACTTTCTTTTTCTTCAAATGTGGCCGATTTTCGGCGATTTCGTCCTTCAAACGGTTCAATAACGCTATGTAATAGTCGGTCTTCCCTTTTTCATTGAAAATTATTCCATGCGCATCCCATAATACAAACGCTATAATCTTGCTGGTCGGCTGTTGCGTTTTTTCACGCTTTGGAGCGAGTTCATATAGTCCTCTCGGATGACTGTCGATTGGACGTCAGAGTGAAATGATGGCGCCATGTTTCATCCATTGTCACATATCGACGCATAAGCTCGGGTTTATTACGCTTGAACATCTCCAAACAATGCCTCGAATCATCAACTCGTCGTTGCGCTCACGCGGCACCCACTTTTCACAGAGCTTTCTCATACTCAAATATTCGTGAATGATATGATGTACACGTTCAGTTGAAATCTTTAGAGTGTCTGATTGAATGAAATTTCAATTTACTGTCATTCGAAATCATTTTGTAGATTTTTTAGATGTTTTCATCGATAACAACTTCTTTTATGCGTCCACTGGGTTCACCGTTTTCGGTGCTCATTTCACCACTTCTAAGCTAGCTTACCAATTCTTGATGGTTGATTTTGCTGTCGCAGTGTCCGGAAACTCGTTCTCAAGCCAAGTTTTTGCTACAACTGTATTTTTTTCCCATCAAAAAGCTGTATTTTGATCAATACCCGAAATTCTTTTTTATTCAGTTTTTCACCATAATAAAAGTTGCTTCACTCAAAATGCTGTAATTCACAAAATAATGATTCGACAGCTGTCAAATTTATACACGCTTCTTTTGAAGGTTAGGGCTAACTAAAAATGATTAATTAATTAATTAATTCTAGTAGCGCCATCTATGTGGCAGGTCGGGACTTTTCAATTGACCTGTTATGTACAATTTTTTTTTTTTTTACTTTAATTATTAAATATCACTCGTTATTACTTTTAGTTTTGCATAGTTGAACTCTTGCAATTTTTGCAAGAAAAAATGCAGACAAATTAAAAACATGATGCGTAGACCAGGAAGTCAAGAAATAATACAATTCTTGTGCAAACAAAAATATACATACGGTTGTATGTACTCATATATTAAATAAATGTTTTCCTTATCTGCCAAAAAAATCTCACTGATTGCTGTAAAATGGTGATTATAGAAATTTGTATCTATTGTTCTCAAGTAATTTTTTTTTTTTTGTCATTTATTAAATACTTTTGAGCTTGACTTCAATAGCAAGTGATTATCTTTATATAATATATGTACATACATTTCCGGTTTTAAGTGGTGTTTTACAATTGCATATACACATTTACATACATAAGTTATGTATACTTTGATTTCTTAACAATTTTTTTTTGTTTGCGCTCCTTTGAAGACAAATGACTTGTTAAAAGCGTCGGGTGTTTTTAATTTATGAATTGTCATTGTGTGTGATTTTCCACGTAATCAACCAAGCAAGTGGTAGAAAAATGCTATAAAGTCGCTAAATATGCTCGTAGTGATAAAGCAAAATAACTTACATATGTATGTGTGTTTGTAAGTGTGTTTGTATTACTCACATTCATTTAAGCATAACTTGCATATAATTCCGATTGTTGTAGTTGTAATTGTTGAGATACAACAAAAAAAAACATGTAATTCGTGTAATCATAACCTGTGTGCTCGTTTAATCATGCCAATGTCATGAACTATGTAATTTATTTATTGTAATTATGTATGTATGTACATTGATATGCGGTTAAATAAAAGGTATGGCGGCCGCGATATCCGAGTGGTTAGCATTGCGTACTGACATTCGGAAGGCCTGGGTTCGAGCCCAGGTTCGAGCAACATCCAAAATTATAGAAAATAAATTTTTCTAATTGCGTTCACCCCTCGGCAGGGGATGTCAAACCCTCCGAGTGTATTTCT
This sequence comes from Neoceratitis asiatica, assembly GCA_030068015.2. Taxonomy (NCBI): domain Eukaryota; kingdom Metazoa; phylum Arthropoda; class Insecta; order Diptera; family Tephritidae; genus Neoceratitis; species Neoceratitis asiatica. Next base: position 80,084,829 of record CM061525.1, on the reverse strand, counting down.
GGCATGAAATAAAGCTCCTCATAAAAATCCATCAGCCGTTCGGAGACGGCTTAGAATAAACTGTAGGTCCCTCCATTTGTTGGTAAAAACATCAAGACGCAAAACCACAAATTGGAGAAGGAGGTCGGCCGAAAATCGCTTCAGCCGTTACAAAGCGCCAAATATATATATATATATATATATATAATTATGTATGTATGTACATTGATATGCGGTTAAATAAAAGGTATAGCAAGTTGAGAGGCACGGGGAACTGTAAATTTATATATTTTCAGAATATTGCAAGACAATCCATTATAAGCAATACAAGCACTTATTTAACATTCCAAATTACTCATTGTCATAAAAAAACTGAAACTGGTATAAAAAAATAGCTCAGAGGGACATATGTTCCAGCATCTCATAAATCCCTCTGAGCTAGTTTTGTAAATTCAGACGGTTCTTTTTCCTCCGGTAGAAGAAAAATCCTTTTGTTTAACCCCATAAATAAAACACCTTTTGCTGAGATGTGTTATGAGACTCTGAAAGAAGGCAGACGATGTTTAAGAAAAATGATAGAAGATTGTTCCAAATCTTCTCTATATATACCTCTCTTATTGCCTTCACAATGCTTTTAAAGTTCTTGTGTGACAGCTCGCCTAGGTGTAATGATTATCAGCAGCTTGATAATAAACTTGAATTAACCTTAACTTTAAATGAAAAAAAAACTTCTTCATTGAGTGCGAAAACTCTGCAGGAACAAAAAAGTTGTAGGAAGAGTTCACGCGCTATCTATTCATAATTAGGAATCAATAATTTACAATATATAACATTGCACCTCTCATTTATTTTGATTTTGACAGTTCGTCGAGTAGTCCCAGTAAAAACCTATGGCTCGACAAAACGATTAGGGCAAATTAGTACAAATCCTTAATATAAGTTCGAAACCAAGGTGTACCAACCGTGGTCTCGCAAAAGTATGACGTGTGTAAGTATGGAGTTGGCTACAAATCTTCTTTCTCTCTACTACTTTTAACCTAGTTACTAGTTTCTACACCATGTAGTAGAACGGGAATATTAAGAGACTTGAAAAAATAGGGTTTTATTCGTCGACAGAGGACTTTAATTTTCAATTGCCTACTCAGTCCAAAGTAGCACTTGTTGGCAAGAGTGAATCTGCGTTGGACTTAGAGGCTGACATTGTTGCTCTTGTTAACGCTGGTTCCAAGATAGGCGAAACTATTTACGACTTCAAGGTTATGATAAGTATTTTTCGATCCTGATGGAGCTTTAGTGGTTATTTATCGCCAGTTTAAACGCATAAGATCAGACTTAGCGGAGCAGAGACAGTTCCCTTTCGTGCTGTCGGAGGCTGTTTTAAAATCGACGAAGAATTGTGTGTGTCGATCCCCTTTTCACGGGTTTTTTTTTAGGTATAAAGCAACAGTATGTTGACGGTGGGCTTTAGTCTTTCACACAGTACGGTCGAGAGGACCCTATATGCGACATAGAGGAGGTTCATCTTTTTATGAATTGGTCAGAGCAGATTTGGGGTCCAATCATCGGGCATGCTTTCGTCCGGTCATATTCTGCAAAGGAGTTGATGCATGCACCTTATCATTTCTTCGCGGCCGCGTTTTTGAAGCGGCGGAGCTCTTTGTTGTTTTACAGGCGAACAATTTCTGCGAATTTCTTCATAGTCGGGTGGTAGAACATCTTTTCCATCGTATTCGATTGGGGTATCGGGCTTGCTATCTCTTCGCGTTTTATTTTACTTGCTATTTAGCAGTGTTCCCTCCATAAATTCAGTATACTATGTGTATCAGTAAGAATATGCTCCGCTCTTGAAATCTTCTTTAAGACGCCGCATCTTTTCTTAGAATTTTCGTGCATTACCCTTGTCAGCCAGCTTATTAAGCTCTTCTTACACTGGCAAATCGGTGTTTTTCTTTCGTTGTCTGTATGCGCGTCTGGCAGCCTTCTACAGTTCTCGGTATTTACCCCACCTCTAAAGTGTTGTGGTCGATCACAAAGTTGAGAGATTGACAGTCAGCTTCCTCTCCACTGCGAAACGGCTTGAATATTATCTCTACTAAATGTGAGAAGTGTAGCTCATGAAGTGCATGCAAATTTTCCAAACTGCCACTGTGCCCCTCGGACCAGAGTAAAATGCTTATCCATTTCCTGCATGGTGTTATCGAATAAAGGGTCTCCAATCTGAAAAGTTCATCAGCTTTACATTTATAAATTTTTCGTAAAATATCTTAAACTTATAGGGAGAAGACTTATATATCCTTCTGGCTGTGAACTTTATACCTTAAACAAATCTTAGTACCGGACAAGCGTTAATAAGAGTACTTGGACGATTTGAAGTACCTGAAAAAAAAACTCTTCTGCCGACTCTTTACTGTAACTGCGATTTATTCAAGAAAAAAGCTCACTGCTCAGCTCTATACTACTGGCCACACAGGTAGACTTCTACTAGTGAGTCACACTTTTCTAATAAAAACTTTCCCATGTTAATTTGCTATTACGAGTAGAGAAAAAATTATTGGGTTATCATGCAAATATACATATGATGTTGACGTAAATTTTTAATAAAGTAAAATACTTTCATGCAAAGTTCAATTTCTTTCAGCACAAATAAAATTTCCAAGCGTAATAAATTAGTGCAATCAATTATTTGGAAAATTTTATTAACAATTAACTAAAAGAAACAACAAATTATGAAATTATCAACAACTTAATTGTAACGTTCAATTGATATTCGCACTAACTGCCCTATTTGATAATATTAAAAAAGAAATAATAATAATAACAATGATTACTCTCGCAAATACATTTGATTATTGAATGCAGATTAAATTTATTCATTTCTATATCGTATGTAGCATATGACATCATCGGATTGTTGTAAAAAAGTTTATATTTCTTTATATATATATATATTTTTTATTCAATAACATATATTTAATTATTAGTTGAACGGCCAACAATGCTTTCCAGCTTACTTGTATGCACATTTGTAATTTGCCAATTACAATAGTAATACAACGGTAATGTTTACCTACATTTAATTAATCGCGCATGTAACAGCAATTTACATTCATAGACAACGCACGTGTGTTCAATGCGAATTTATGTTAGAGGTTGAACTCCTTTTTTTACTTTTATTTTAGTAGAAATTCCCGAGATATGTAAAATTCTTCAAAATACTCGGCCGAAATCAATCATATATAAGTATACATACATATATAACCTAGATAGCAGTGAATATATAAGTATTAATTCTAAAGGATTTCATGAATATTTATAAAATCTCAATTGGAAAGTCTCCGTCCTAACATAGTAAACAAATTTTTTTTTTGCAAAATAATTTTTTTTTAATCAAAATAGTTCCCTTCAAGGGTGATATGCTGACTGTAGCAGCCCTCCAACTTTTCGATACTATTTTACCTTTCGATTTCACTGCCTTGTGACACGGTGCATTGTCTTGGATAAAAATCACTTTCCTTTTCTTCAAGTGCGGCCGTTTTTCGGCGATTTCTTCCTTCAAACAGTCAAATAACGCTTATTACATGGCGCTGTTGATGGTACTTCCTTTTTCAAGTTAGTCAATGAAAATTATTCCATGCACATCCCGAAATACAGACGACATAATCTTAGCAGCCGACTGTAGCGGTTCTCCATGCTCTGGAGCGGGTTCATCGTGTGCAATCCACTCGGATGACTGTCGATTGGATTTTGGAGTGAAATTATGGAGCCATGTTCCTTCCATTTTCATATATCGATGCCGAAACGAGGGTTTAATACGTTTGAACATCTCTAAACATCTCAAAAGTGAGCTCGCGCGGCACCCACTTTGCACAGAGCTTCCTCATACCCAAATATTCGTGAATGATATGGTGTGCACAGTTGATATCTTTAGAGTGCCTGCTATTTCATTTATTTGCGGTCATTCAAAATCATTTTGTGGGCTTTTTGATGTTTTCGTCGGTCAACATCTTTTGAGCTCCTTGGGAACAACAATAATGATGGAATGCAGAGGTTGCGCCAATTGTAAAAAAAAATTATAAATAAATCAATCAATTTAATCAAAGTAGAAAAAACGCAATAAACCGATAGCCTCTGAGTAGCATTGATCTTCTAAAACATCCACAAAACAGGAATTCATAAGAAAGATGAGACAGAGGAAGAGGCCCTCAAGAAATGCAAGAGGATTGTCCTGGGAGTGGTACAAGCAATAGTAAAACAGAATTGATATCAGCCACGGTGCTTTTTGATATGACTAAAAACTATCAAAGAAATCAGCAAATCATCCAGACTAAGTCAAGCGCCGCAATTGCCCAATACCAATACACCAGGATCATTAATTTCAAAACGTCCACTGAAGCAAATTCTCAAACAGCAGCAAACAGGGATGCAAAGATGAATGACACTTAAAATTATAAAGAAAGACTTATGGACAAAGGCAACTGGAAAAGATAAACCATTAGTCAACAGAATGAAAAAAAGTATGCTGAAATTCTAGGCAATTTTCAGGATGAAATAAAATCAACAGCAGATGTAAAATATAAAGTACTCCGAGAAACCAGGGCAATTAGATATGGAAGTTAATCGAAGCTTCTGCGAGACGCTCAAGGAAACCTTGTTAAAGACCGCAACGGTAACAGATGTCAAAGTTAATATGAAATTAGAATTTGAGTCAAGAGCTCTACAAGCGATGAAGTGGAAGATGTAATAAACACATCGATTGGGGAATATATCACTCACAGTAGATTCAATAACTCCACACCAAGTTACAGAGAGCAGGTGAGAGCTTGTGTGACGCTGCTACCTCAAAGGAAAAAAAGCGTTCTAAAAATTTCCATGCATTACAAGTGGCTGGATTAATTGTGGGCCACGACTGAAGAAAACCTTTAAATGATGCACTTAGTATGGGACAAAAAAGGACCCCAGACAGGAAAACACAAGGTGACGCTCCACGACATACCTAAGCTGAAAGAATGTGCCAGAATCTCATTCTGCTGCCTCTATCCCGATTTAAAGATTGAACGGACAACCCACGTACCGAGCTCAGATGTTAAACTGCAGATGCAGGTTATGATCCGAAGACAACCCCGCAACAAGCTACAGAAAAGCCCGAGCTGCTACTCCCCTAGAAATAAATGTGCATACTATATCCAATATTCTAAAGACACGAAGGGTGAAACTACTTGGAAGCAAGATTAGATACAACGCTTCCCTACTGCGCTGTACCATAAGCGGACATTAAGAAAAGAAAACCAACGCAAGATTTGTACAGGAGCATTAACTGTAGCGTCAGCATACTGAAAGGAATTCGCTGAAGCTGTAATAGTGATAAGCGAAAGCGTTCCTGTAGAACTACTGGCACTCCTCCTTGAAAAGTTAGAGTCCAAGAATATACCATCGGTAAGACATGCCTATCGTAAAAGGCGACAAAGCCGCTGGTAACAAGGAAATTTCGGTAGATAAACAAGTTGTTATCCAAATGCTGTTTCGACACCTAAACTTACAGCAATGCAAAAGTGGTCGAGTGACGGTTCCGAGGTGAGACGAGGAGAGCTTTTGTAGTGACCTGAAAGGGGAACATACCATTCTGTTATTCTTTTAACATCACAATGATAATGCGATAGATATTTTTCTCCTTCTCCCCCGTAAGTGATTTGCAAGTTGAACCGGTAAGCGGTCGTTGAACTGTTCGTCCAAGATTGAAATGGTATATATTCCTCCTCAGAAGAAAACTCTGCCTCCGATTCAGCAAAAAATTCCACATCCTGTTCTCAATCTTATAAACTTGTCCTCGCTTTGTCCGCAGGTTGAGAAACCGTCAACTTTTCAGGTGCAAAGGTCCACTGACGTTTCATTAGATCCTCAACTTCAAACCGTTGCAAATCCCAGCATGCAAATACTAGAGCCTAGCTTCAGTAATTTGATTCTTGTTCCACCCAAGATATAAATTATTGCTTCTCGATTTACAAAAGATGCTGCCGTTGATGAATTAAGGGAGGCCACTCTAGAATTTTCGGAAAATGGATTTTTTTCTATCAAATGATACATTATGGTCTCAAAATTGTTATTCCGAAAGATTATGGCAGACAAAAATTCCTAAATGCCCCATTTTCGTTCTTTAGTTGAAGGCTGTCCGGTCGGTGGGAAGCCTTCTCAAAACTTTAAACGCGTTTATCTCAAAACTGTTTTTTTCAAGTTGGCTGGAAACATAACTTAAACAATTTACAACCGACTCACTTGAAATTTTGACAAAGAAATACATTATCCATAGAAGTACGTAGGATTTTTTTTTATCTTGCATAGTTTCTTTTTTTATTAACAAATTTCGAACAATTTTGTAGGCCAAATTGTTACTTTTTCCTTTAGAGACCCGCCATTATGTCAAAAATTCATATATTGAAAAAATCCTATGTACTACTGTAGCGATTGCTATTTACAAGCGGAAACTGTTCAACAACTTATTGAAGTAAAAAAATTACAGGAGCTGTGTGTCCGGCCGTGGTTGCCGAAAAAATAGAGGCATCCTAGGGGGAACGCTGTATAGCCATTTTTAAACTAATTTTTCTTAAAAAATAGTTATAAGCAGTCAATTATATGTATAATAAATGCCTTTTGTCAAAAATCAGATTTATTTAATAATTTCCCAAAAAAATCTCAAAAATTGCCTATTTTGTGGCCATCTAGAGTGGCCTAACCCCTTAAGGTATTTTTATCCTCAAAAATAAATCAACATCGCTTTTGAAAGCATATATATTTGTTCTTCTATGAAAATTTGGCTTTAATTATGAAAGAAATAAATCATATTTCGAAACCGATAATGCACTGATTGATATTTGAAGTCTTCTTAATAGCTCATTCTGGCCACCTGCGGTTGTTTTACTTAATGTTTTAATACTTAATTTTTTTTTTTTTTCCTTTCATTTACTTTAATTCTATATTAATGTATTTCAATTCATTTTATTTTATTTTCTTTTATTTTTTATCATATTTTATTTTTACTTTATTTCATTTTATGTTATTTTTTTTCTATTATTATTTTATTTTAATTTTTTTATTTTATATTATTGAAATTTTTGTACTTATATTTTTATGTATAAAACTTTTTAAAAAAAAATTTTTTAAATTTATTTTGTATTATATTTAAGTTTAATTTTTTAAATTTCGCTTTAATTTATTTTTTACTTGAATCTTTATTTTATTTAATTTAATTTTTTATTTATTTATTTATTTTTCTCTATTGTATTTCATTTTTAAATTTATTTTATTTTTGTTGCTTTACTGTGTTTTATTTTATTTTAAATTTTCCTTTGTTTAATTTATTTTATTTTAGAAATTATTATTTTGACTTCTAGTTATACACTTGTCCTTACCAAGAATCCTTCAGTTTTGAATTTCCCGTTCTTTAATAAAACAACTCACCCAAAAAGTTGTAAATTTTTCTTTATTCAATATTAAGATTAAATTTAATTTGTAAATTAAGAATTTTAAATAACTTAAAATAATATTTACATTAAATTAATATTACTTTTCACACAAATTTAATCGATAATGATGGAATCGGAATGTGTTTGTGAATAAAATGTGGGCAGCAATAAATTTAAATAATGCACTACAGACTATAAAGGATTTATGTTTCTGATTTTGTGAAGAAAAAAACTTAAAATAGAAATGACTCGAATGGTTCTAACAGCTAGGAAACTTATTTCAAAAATGTCTATACACATTTCTTACAATAATTTATTTCATATTATCTAAATTAGAAAGCGTCACTTGGCATTGCGCCAAAATCCGACGCTCAATGGCACCGCTTACGGTATATTTTAGTTTATAATAAAGCTCACATACTCCCCTGATTTATGATCTCACTAGCACTGGCGTATAAAAACAGCCATAACCCCCTGTCTTACTAAGCGCACTAACTTCTCGGTGCTGCCGCACGATACTCTGGATTATGTAGCCAATCCTCTTTGATCAGATCCGCACCCTTCTCGCCTATCATAATGACAGGCGCATTTGTGTTGCCACTGCTAATTGTGGGCATAATACTCGCATCGATTACACGCAGACCCCGCACGCCATAAACACGCAAACGTGGATCCACTACAGCTTCGGGATCCCAAGCCGGTCCCATTTTCGCCGTACCGCAGGGATGATAAATCGTCATTGAGATGGTACGCGCCTGGCACTCTAAGTATGCGTCGGAGTATATTTTATATTTCTTACAATTCGGTAGAGGGCGCTGATATATACGCGAACCGAACTGCTTAAAGACCTTGGCGTTAGCAACACGTAGCGCAATTTTCGCGCCCTCCACAAGCGTTTTCACATCGAAGTCGTCGTGAAAGTAGTTCGCGTTGATAAGTGGATAGTGAAAGGGATTTGCGGAGCTCAAGCGCACCCAACCACGGGAGCGTGGACGCAGCAGTAATGGCATAATAGTCCAGGTGTCTTTATTCGCTATGGGTTTGTAAACTTCCTGGTATAGCGACTCTTTAAGACCCAATACTTTCTTCACGCGTGCGCCATTGTCTGAATTAATGGAGGCTGGTGCCATATGAAACTGAATATCCGGCCAATCAATGGTTGTGTTCGAGTACGGCGTATGCACAAAAGCCAAACCCTCTACGCCACCGAGCGTGGTCATTGGTCCACGTTCGCGTAGTACATACTGCATAGTCAACGCTGTGGGATTGAAGCGATCTTGTACAATCGCCACTGGCTTGTCAACTAAAAATGAGAGACCACCCATGCCCACATGATCTTGCATATTTTCACCCACAGGCAGATCCTGCAGTACGCGTATGCCATGCTTCTCGAGTTGCGCCTTCGGTCCAATGCCGGACAACATCATAATCTGTGGTGTATTAATGGCGCCCGCCGACAATATGATTTCACGTCTGGCGCGTATACGAAACACCTTGCCATTCTTAACAAACTCCACCGTGTGTGCTCGCATATTGACAGGCTCTATAACGACTTTGGTGACGTGCGAATTCATCGATAAATGGAAGTTCTTACGCAAACGAATGGGACGCAAAAAGGCTTTGGCGGTGCTGCAACGTGAGCCACGTCGTATGGTGCCTTGAGCTATCATAAAACCGGCTTGCTTCTCACCATTAATATCGCGATTCTCATAACCAATCTCACGACCAGCCTCAACGAATGCGGCAACGAGCGGTGAATGCCAAGGTGATTCCTGCACAGTCATCAGTCCACCGCGTCCATGGTAGGGGTTGTTTGCTAGATACGGATTGCGATTATCTTCCGATTTCTTAAAATAATGCAATACATTATCATAATCCCAGCCGGGGTTGCCCAATGACGCCCAGTGATCGTAATCGTGTCGATTACCACGCACATACAGCATGTAATTGAGCACACTCGAACCGCCAAGCACTTTACCGCGCGGCCAATTGCACTGATTGTTCTTCATACCGAGACAAGCCTTATTCGATGGCTGCGTCTTATATTGCCAATCGAGTTTGCTCAACTGTAGATACGCAGCCAACGAAGGCACATCAGAGATTTCATTTTCATCCGGACCCGCTTCGATGAGCAACACCTTCCATTTGCGTATTTCCGTAAGTCTATTGGCGACCACAGCACCAGCTGAACCGGCGCCGACTATAATAAAATCATATTCAGTATGTAAATTCAGTTGGTCGAAAGGACGTGACTCTGGATCGACACTGTCGTAGCGGTAGTATGTGATGGCGGCGAGTAAGAGCGGTATGAGCCAAAGGCCGGTGGTGACTACGCCGAAAGTGGACTTTATCACAGTTGTTATGAAGAGTAAATTCAGTACCATTGTCTTTGGATTGTGTAGTGTGTGACTGCAAGAGGGTTGGGTACAGGAGCGTCGTTATACAGTTAGGAATTTCTCAAATTTGGTTTTGTATTTCTTTCTGTGGGTTGGACGGTAGCACTTCTTTATGTTTTTGCTATTATCACGCTAAGAACTTCTGCCGTAGCTTTTTTCGTTTGCTCATTGTAATGAGACGAAGTGACGTCTGTTGATTGTCCTGTAAATGAAAAGACATAAATAATTAAATCATTAAAGAATTATTAATAATTAAATAATTATAATTTGCATAGAAACTATAGAGTCTAACTGAAAAAAAAACAGAGCAAAATTGTGAAACAAATGATAAATGATTAATTTTTATAAATTAATTTTATTTCACAATAAAGTTCGATTAAGACTACCGTAAATAAATGCGTAATTAATTTATTTATTCAATAAAAAATAAATAAATTATACATATAAATTATTATCTGCCTATAAAGTGTGATTAAGTGTAAATATTTTTCGCTGTGACATATATATGCATTTTATATATTTTTTCTTCTCTTACAGGTAAGTAGCAGAGACGTCAGAATATACAAATTGTAACAATTGGAATAAAAACTTGATAGAATCTGTTTGCTTAGTGGTGCTGGTGAGGTAGCTATAAATCAATTTAACACATTGTATGCAATTTCATAACTATTCAACGATGTAAATAAATTTTAATATCATTAATTTATTTATTTATTTTTTTTATTACACTTACATGCATATGAAAATGGGATTTGTGAATGAAAATTGAAAACTAGCTTTAAGCTCACATACGAGGTAGTTCAAAGAAAAATTTGAATTTTGAATTTTTTTTGAAAAGTAATTATTTATTCATCAATATCTATTTTATCCCCTTCAAAGTAATCCAACTCGGATATAATACACTTGTGCCAACGCTTTTTCCAATCCTCGAAGCACTTTTGAAATGCGCTCTTCGTTATGGCCATCAGATCTTCCTTCGATTCTGACTTGATCTCATCAATTGTGTGTGGCAAAACGCTTTCCTTTCATTGGTTTCTCTTGTTTTGCGAATAAGAAAAATTCGCGGGGAGCCAAATTTGATGAATACTTGGTTGAGGCATGATTACGGTTTTGTTTTTGGCCGCTGGCTGGTATTGTAATCAAAGAACACAATGAGCAAAACCTTCACCTTTTCCTTTGAACATACGTCGTAAGTGAATAAAAAAACGAAATTCCATATTCTTTAAGAGGGCAGGTCCAAAAAGATATATAATGGTGGGAAGGAGTTCGGACTGTGTCTTACTGATGTACTAATTGCGGATTCATCTTTAGTGTATTAGTCTAGTTTCGACTCTTTTTCACTGGGAGATAGTCGAACAGTGTGGCATGGCAAAATTTTTTACCAAACCTGATATTTTGAGTAAAATCAAAATCGTTCCTTTAGATCTTCCTCTCCTCTGATGATTTTGATTGAGGCAGTTATATCTGACTTAAGACGAAATGTTCAACATTTGTAGTTAAAGATGCTCATATGCCTAAGTAATTTCCGGAGCTGTTTGGAGATAATCATTGAAACATGACACTTTCAATATGAGCATGAAGCGATTTTCGGCCGAGCTTCTCCTCCAATTTGTGGGTTTGCGTCTTGATGTTTTTTACCAACAAATGGGGGGACCTACAGTTTATTCTAAGCCGCCTCCGAACGGCTGATGGATTTTTTTGAAAAGCTTTTTTTTCGTGTCAGAAATATAATCGGAGTACTTGACATTCCCTTCCGAGGGGCGACCGCAATTAGATAAATTAATTTCCTATGTGGCTCGAACCTGGACTCGAACCCAGGCCTTCCGAATTGTAGTACGCAATGCTAATCACTCGGTTATCGCGCCCAAAGTCAATAGGAGAATGTATGTGTTTCTTAAGATCATTGTTGAGTTATGTTATTTAGTTTTGTAGAGCTGAAAACTGGCCATATTTCTTGGAATTTGAACTAGAGTGTCTGGAAAAAAGTCTTTAAGGGGAAATATAGTGGATTCCGAAAGGACTACAACTTCAGTGTCGTTGATCGGGGAACGAAATCAAGCACTGAAGATGGCAGAACGCCGAAACCGGTTTGTCTCCAAACCAAATTTGACAAGGGACGACGGGAACTCGTTCCAATATTCATCAACTTTTCACCCTGTCGGAGAATCAACTGAACAAAACCAATCGACTACAACTTTACTGATTTATAAATCTTTAGTAGTTCCGAAGAATAAGAAACAGATATAAAATAAAAAAGAGCGGCAGTCTTCGGTCATGCCAAAATCTTTATACCTTTCATGAACATATCAAGAGATGTACCAGTGCATCTTCCTACCAAGTTTGGTTGAATTATCTCAAAAATTGGGGGAATAGTTTGCGTTCAAACAGATAAAGGCGTACCTACCTAAATCAGCTCAGCTCGTCATTTTGATACGACGCCGGTATCGGTCGGTGGATCTGTCTCTTCTCCTTCTGTACTCAAATAATTCGGATTTTATTTAGATTATTGTTTTTTAATATATACAGCCTATAACAAACCTTCTTACCAAATAAAGAACCCTAAATTAGCAGACTGAAAGATGTTATAACCTGAGCGTGTACGCTCCAATAGTATATAAAGTAGCGCGATGTAATTAGTGTCCGAAATATCACTGCCCAATGCTTCTGCTAGCTTGTGAGATATTCCTAGTTCTAACGCAGATGGTGCTGTACCGGTAAATCAGTTTTGAGTTTCAAAATGACCACAGCCCGAGCTTAGTCTTTGCAAGGATCAATGCGCAAAACCAAAAACTTTACTTTACCAAATGTTGCTTTCCTATTCAAATATCGTTAGAAGCATTTCACTTTCTACTTTTTCCAAGAGGACAACTTACTTTATTGTACCAAGGGCGTTTCGTCAAGGTCAAGGTGAAATTCGTCGGCAACACCCTAATTACAAACAAGTCATCTAACGGGTGTTGATGTCATTAAAAACTTTAGATTGCCTAATAATTTTAAAAGCATATTTTCTTGATCTTCATAACGACTATTTTCTAGAAAATTTTGATGCGAGATGCGAGTGAAGAGCAAGGTGAATGGTCTTACCAAAAACTAATTTTACCAAGATATCTAAATGATGCAGATCTCTTGTATGTTTTAGTGAGACCTTCCACATTCTTCCTATTAATGGAGAATTTAAATAGAGCCTCACTGAAGAAATGAATGAATGCGTTTTGGATAAAATACAATTTTTTTTACTCAATTAGAAATACATTTTTTAATATTCTATCTGTTATCTTAAGATGAGAAAATATATCAATAACTAGTTCAACATAGATTAGTCTTGTCAGTTAAAAAATGTTAATGAACAGAAATTTATTCTAAGAGGTCGAGGAAATGATTTTCTCGTTTTGAGGATAAAGCCAAGAAGTGCTCTCCTTATCGAAAGGCGAGTGGATAATAAGATTATAAAAGTTACAAAACAATTTTGTTAATTCTTTCAAAATGTTTGCATCGGGATTACCGTTCTCTTACTGATTAAACGAATTAAACGAACGAAAGTGACGATCGCACGATCTTTCATTTGGTATAACGATAGCGCTATTGTGAGTTTTACTATGAGTCTGTAATAAGATATCGACACACAAAATCCCGAAATAAAAAATCCCGAAACATATAATCCAGATACGACCAAATCTACATCAGACATATTCCACCAAATCTTGGCAAAATATAATCCAGACATGACACAATCCAGACACGTCATAATCCAAGCAAAAAATACCTACAACAATCCAGACAAAGTATAGAAATAATAAAAAAATCTCGCGACATGTAAGACATTCCGTTCGGAGTTGATTTAGAATAAAATATACGTTAATTTGTTGGAAAAACTGCAACAGTTACACCAAAATTCAAAGTAGGAGATCGGTCTTATAAGCATTTATATATAATGCCCTATTTCAGTGCATTGAAAACTTAAATTGAAAGAAAAATGTGCATAAAACTGAAAAGTAACTTTTTTTTTGCTGTCGGGATCTTAAAATATATTGTCGGGATTGTACGTTGTTGGGATTTCGTATTGTCTGGATATTATGTTATCTGTATTTTGCCGGTCCGGGATTTCTTTATGTCTTTTTTATGTAGTACCGGGATTGTGTCTTTTCTGGCTTTTTTGACATTGTTTATATTACGAAAGTCGGGATTGTGGAGTGCTAGTGAATTCGAACATTCGGTCTGAAAATAAATTTGATGAGGAAACGTGGTCGTTTCCGAATTAGCTATAACTTCTACCGTTCAGACTGTTGTTGTATTTTGTTCATTTTTCCCAAAAATAAAAATATGATCTGATATAGCTCAAAAAAGCTAGTTAATGTTGTTGAACAGTGCCTTGAAAAAGCATACGAGATAGAAAACCATTTAATTTTTAACTAATTTTCTAACACTTCGATGCAGCACCGAAAATACTGTCAGACTGAGAACTCGATACTCAACGAAAAATTCAATGGTGTGGCATAGCTCATAATTTTGAAATTTGATACTTGATTTTTGAACAGATTGAATGATTTCAGCTTGTGGTACCTTTAGACAACTATGTTAATTGGAATCAATGAAGGACTGTCTCTCTGTGCCAACTTGCGATCTTCCAGATGATTTAGTAGTTGATATATTGAAATTATAAACTATTGTACTCACATCAAAGGGCGATGTACCCCATTATTTCAGACATCTTTTTTAATTAGAGGTTGCAGATTATAGTAATTTATAACCACCTCATTAGATTAAAATATAGAGTGATTTGTTTTCATGTGAAAAATGATAGCCAGAAACATGATAAGTAAGGTCAAGATTTGCTCAGATATGCACAGTGTTTTGAAAACGGCCGAAAATAATAAATTGCGAAATTAGAAAACACAAAATATGAGTAAAATGTTTAATTGGATAATGTCTATAAAGGTAAAACGAAATAAAAATCCTAAAAACTGTGAGAACTGTAATAATAAGCTGAAAACGAGATGTACTAGAAAACAAATTATTTACTAAAATATATTTCCAACTTCACAATGTTGAAAAATGTTCAAATCTTTGACATATTTATTTTATTTCATTTGAAATTAAAGTAAAATAAAATAAAAATTTAAATTAAAAAATTATATAAATAACGCCAATTTTCACTTTAGGTTTTTTATCATATTTTTGGTTTCTAATTTGAGCGTATTGCGGAAAAAAATCATTTGCATATGTACCTCGTTTAGAAGTTTCCAATGCAGTGTTATGTAGGGTGGTAACTTCAATTTTCAGCATTCTTCACAGCGTACAACAAACTATAGGGAAATGGGAGAGTGAAATAATGGTTTTGAGCCGAAGCTTATATGGAATTGCGTCACGGTGCTTCAGGCACATGTTAATTGTTTATTTACAGGATTTTAATAGATTCAAGGAAATTTTTAATTTTTGTTTACCGAATATGTGATTACCAATAAGCCTGGCACTCAAATTCATTAAAACTAATGCTTTTACTTACTGAGCAATTGGTTTGAAATGGAAAATCGAATAATATAATTGAGTAATAATTACATAGTCCTACTTAAGTAATACTCGCACTCGAAGAAAATGATATACTCTAGTGTGTGTTCTCGATATCTGTTAAATCAATAGAATTTATATTGAAATCGAGTAATTAGAGGTTAAAAGCCTATAATCGTAAATCGTGCATATTACATTAAAAACTATTAAATACTACAAGCACAACGAGAACTCAATTAAAACACAATAACAACAACGGCAAGCAAATAGTTATTAAACGGTGAGTATATGCCCATTGTGGTAGATATTGTGTTATTAAATTATGATTTTCTTGTGTTTTTTTTATTTGTTATGTAACAATAAAATAATTTCAAAACAAGTGATTTCGCTCGATTTGTATTAAATTATAAAAGTCAATAACACGCTTTGTTATACAATATAAAGGGTTATCCATTTCGAGGTTACCAATTTTTTTAAAGAAAAAACACAGAGAATTCAAATTTGATAGGTAATGTTATTATCATTCGAAAGAACATTCTTTGGCATTTATTTTTTGAAGATTATATCTTTCAAATGTTGGCCGCGGTTACGTCTCAGGTGGTCCATCCGTTGAGTTCAATTTTCGATGAATCGTTCGTGCATTTCGAATGCCACACGTGATGTTTTGTTCCAAGGCCTGAATCGAAGCGGGATTGTCCGCATAGACTTTAGACATTACATATACCCACAGTAAAACGTCTAACGGTGTGATATCACACGATCTTGGTGGCCAATCGACTGGCCCAAAACGTGAAAATATCTGCACATCGAAGTGTTCTCTCAGTAAATCCGTTCATTGATGCGATGTGTCAGAAGTCGTGTCGTCTTGTTGAAACCAAATGTTGCGCAGATCAGAAGCTTCAATATCGGGCATCAAATGGTCGGTTATCATGGCGCGATAACAGTCGCCATTGATAGTTACGTTCCCGCCGACATCATTTTTGAAGAAATATGGATCGATTATTCCACCGGCCAACATACCACAAAAACCGTTGTTTTTTCTGGTAGAAATGGCAGCTCTTGGATCTCTTTCGACGAGGTTTCCTTCGTCCCAAATGCGCAAACTTTGCTTGTTTACATACCCATTGAGCCAGAAATGGGCCTCATCGCTGAACAAGATTTGGCTAGAAAACGTCGTATCTTCTTGGAACTTTTCAAGAGCTCATAGAGCGAAGCGATGTCGCTTGGGAAGGTCGAGTGGCTTTAGTTCTTGAAAAAGCTGTATTTTGTAGGCTTTAAATTTAAGATCTCGACGTAAAATGCGCCATACGTCAGTCCGACTTGCTGCGAACGCTGCGGAATCGACTCTCCACGGTCTTCGTGTACACTCTCAGCTACGACCGCTTTATTTTCTTCACTGCGCGTTGGACGTGGTCTATTCGGTTGAATATTATCTAATAATGAATACCGGTTCTCAAGATGGGTGATGGTGTTTCGAATAGTACACTCAGTACGCCGATTATGTTGACCATAAGTTGAAAGCGAAACGGGCGAAACACATTTTTTACAGACCGTGAATTTTCATAATAAAGTTGAATGATTTGTAAACGTTGTTCAAGCGTAAGTATTTCCATGATGAAATACCAAATAATACTGAACAAAAATAACATGACAGTTTGACACAACTCACGCATGATCTGTCAAAAAAAGGCTATTGAAAATAGATCACCATAAATATATATTTTTTTTTTATTTGATAATTTATAATTTTGTTTTGTATACTATAAATATTGTTTATTTTTTCCCCCTCAAGTTTTGATCCATCTGTAAGTAAATAAGTTTCAGTAAATGAATTTGTGCCGCATCGGCCTGTGTAGCTGAGTCTGCCTCCGCCCTAATTCGTTCCTATTGAAATCGAGTTTATCGTGACGTTTCAGAGTTATGTAGAGAAAACTTCGCTCTGAGGAGTACCTCGTCTTACGTATCTGGGTACTGGAATCCCTTGCAAGTTCTCAGTTGGATGATAAAATCCGCTAAAGAAATGCTATCACATAAGCTCTCTATAACTGTGCTAACTGGAATGATGTTAAAGATTCCCTAGATTTAAAGGACGGAAATAATCCTCCAAATGTAGAGAGAACTCTCAATTAAGGAGCCTAATCTATGTAAGGCAGTTTTTTAAGCTTTGGTCAGACCTCAAATATTGTTTTGAACTAGCATGTAGATGAGCTGTTTTGTAGCTGTGCGGCGATAATAACGTCCCTTTCAGGTGTTTTGTATGAGGTTTTATTGCAACGATTATCATTTTCTCTATGGCCATGGTCGATAGCCCTTTGGAACCCGCGAATTGCGAAAGAAGTGAGTATCTAGAAGCAGTTCAATAGTGTCCTTTTCGGAAGTAGACCAGGTACTGTTAGCCTTTGAATAAAACTGGATACTGGATTTTGGGACTAGGGTCACTGTCTTAATGACACGGCAAAAATCTCTCACTGAAAATCATTTTGTTGTTCTTATAGACCTTTTGTAGATATTTTCCTATGGAAGTCTTCGGCTAGTTTCTTTGTCTTGACCTTTTTGCATGATTTCCGAAGTGTGTTCAACTTTGTCGATCACCTAGTGAGGTTTAGAGCTTAAGGATTAAAAAAATCTACTAGATTCTCCACTTCTAGTGTACAAGAACAGAAATCTGGTGGTTGTTTGTATATTTCCCTACTATTATACCTTGGAATCCTTCTTGGGTTTGTTTTAACATGGGAATGTTCCAAAAACTGTTAAACATAAAATGTTCGTGAACATTATATATATTCGGCGCTTTGTAATCGCTCAAGCGACTTTCGGCCGAGCTCCTCCTCAAATTTATGCTTTTACGACTTGATGTTTTTACCAAAAAATGAAAGGACCTACAGTTTATTCTAAGCTGCCTCAACGGTCAATGGATTTTTATGAGAAGCTTTTATTTCATGTAGGAAATAGGCTCGGAGGGCCTTGACATTCTCTGCCGAGGTTCGACCGCAATTAGAAAAATTATTTTTTTATAATTTTGAATGTTGCTCGAACCCGGACTCCAACCCAGGCCTTCCGAATTGTAGTACGCATTGGTAACCACTTGGTTTTTGCAGCGACATTAAAAAGATATAAAATATTGCTTAACAAAAAGTATTTCTTAACACAAACTTTTTCTTAACATAAAATATTGCTAAACATAAAATTTTGCTTAACATAAAATATGGCTAAACATAATATAAACTTAAATAGTTGTTAAACATCAAATAATACTAACATCATTTTCGAATGAATTCTTTTCATTTTTAATTCAATACCAACTCACTTTGCCATTTCTACACTTATTGACAATGAGATGGCAAGAACGCGTGCTTCTATCGCTGCTGCATTGCTGACATTCAAAGTGAGTTTTAATTGCATGTCAAATGTCACGCAAATAACTGTTTATCATATATTCAGGTTTATTAACCTTTTGATAGCATCGCATGCGCAACTGAATTATAATAAAAATTGCTCTTTTGCATAAACGGAAGTAATTGTCAATAGCGTAAGCGAGTTTGTTGCTTAAACCTTTTGTTAATTAAAGAAAAAATCGCGATTTTCGCTTTACATAACGGACAAGCATTGACCCAGTTCTCTTGCTAGAGTCACAGCGATTAATTATTGGCAAATAGAAGAGCATAAAAAAGATGAAAGAAGCGGAAGCTAAGAATAATAGTTTTGATCTATGAGTAGAGTAAAATAAATAGAACCAATAAATGATGTGGCATTAATGGTGAAAAAAAATTGTTTTGTCCCATATATTGCTATATATATACATATGTATATGTACACGCCATAGATAAATTTATTTGAAAAATAATTGCCTATTTTTCACTTTTTAAAAAATTTACTGAAAAAAAATTACTCATTATTATTATAATTAATTATTTTTTTGTTATTACCGATTCGTGAAACAACTTGTGTTTCTATATAATTTATATTAACGGTTATTCATGCGTCGTAAATTTAATAAAACTTATTTTACACGCTCTTGTGCATTTTAAGTCACTTATTCGCTATTATTTTCTGCAGTAATCACATTCTCGCACATATGTATGTGTATTTGTATTTGACTTCTTGTCTTCTCATCATTTTTTTTTTGATTTAAAATTAGATTTGCTTATTGGTGTTTGAATTCGCTACGTTTTGCTTTTATTTGAGTTTTTGTCAATATATGTACACATACATACATAAGTACAATACATTGAAAGCAGTTTAGAGTCAATATTTAGTTAGACCAATCGATTTCGTTTCGTTTAGTCTAGTGGATTTTTTATATATTCTGCATACGTTCATAAC
Source organism: Neoceratitis asiatica (assembly GCA_030068015.2). Lineage (NCBI taxonomy): Eukaryota > Metazoa > Arthropoda > Insecta > Diptera > Tephritidae > Neoceratitis > Neoceratitis asiatica. Next base: position 80,065,169 of record CM061525.1, on the reverse strand, counting down.
TGCACGTACACATATACATATATACTTATATTGTGATATGCAGAGGTTACTTCAAGGAATTTCGCGACAGAAATGTCTAGAAAGACATTTTTGAAGAATCATTTATTTTTTTTCTGAATATATATTTTGTTAATTTTAAACTGTTAAAATTTTTGTCACTTTTTACCCAGTGCTAGAAGCTTATTATATAAAATATCGGTACTAATAATATTAATATTCTACACATGCTTATGCTTCATTAAGGTTATATAAAGGAGTAACTAAGTTCATACTACCAAAATGTAAGAGGTTTGAATACTAAGTTAACTAACTTATATTTCAAATGTCTCGAAAATAATTATGATGTAATTTCTTTTACTGAAACCTGGCTTAAACCTCATGTTTTTAACTCGGAGATTCTTCCAAGTGCTTATCAAATTTTTAGAAAAGACCGTGAAAACAAAGTCGGCGGTGGAGTGCTTTTTGCTGTAAACTCCTCGATTCCGTCTGAGCAGGTTATTCGAGTACATGTTGGAAGAGGTTATATATATTTAGCTCTCTGTTACATTCCTCCCCAATCAGACCTCTCTGTATATTTACAACATATCTTTCTATTGAAATCAATTAACGTAATGATGGAAGATAGTGATTCAGTGATTGCTTTAAGCGATTTTAATCTTTCATGTGTATCATGGAATAAATTTAACGGTTACATCGTACCTCACTCCTCAAGAGCATGTTACAATTAATTTTTGGAAGAGATGACTGACCTCAACCTAAATCAAGTGAATCTACATAAAAATAAGTCTGGCAACATCATTGACCTAATTTTTGTTGATAATGCAACTAAAGCACTAGTAGAGAGAATCACTCCTCTAGTTACATCAGAGGACGTTTACCACCCTGCTCTTGCCATTACCTACGAAACTATATGTGATCGGGTTTTAATAGCCGATAAAATGGAATCGACTACTCAATTTGATTTCTCGAAAACTAACTTTAAAGATCTTGATAAGACTTTACCAAAATTATCATAGCCTAGATACAATGAGAATATTGATCAAAGCGTCGCGCATTTTAACTTAACTGTATTTAAGTTATTTGAAAAATTTGTTCCTAAGCGCATTTGTGTTTATAAAGAACCTGCTCAACCGTGGTACACTAAGGTACTTAGAGTTCTGAAAAATAAAAAAACCCGACATTTCAAGCTTTATAAAAGTACAGGTATGCACTCACATTATTTAAAATACTCAATTTTGCGACACAAGCTCTTTGATTTAAATCGAAAATATTATAATGCTTATTTGTGCAATATTAAACGTAGTTTAATAACAAATCCTAAATCATTTTATGGTTTCGTAAACGCTAAGCGCCAGGTATCTGGATTTCCTTCTACTATGACGTTTCAAAATAACATTTCCAGTGATAGTCAGACAATTTCCAATTTGTTCAAATTTTTCAAATCTAATTATTCTCCTAGTATTCAAGTAAACTCATATTACCCATATTAATTATGTTCGGGTAACTTAGTCCATACACCTACAATATCGTCTGAAAATGTATTTATCTATCTGAAGTCCTTAAGAAAGCCATGCACATATGGTCCTGACCAAATACCTTCTTGCTTTCTTATAAATTTCGCTGAGTATATTTTCGAACCTTTGACTCATTGATTCAATTTATCACTCAAAGAAAGTATTTGTCCATCTATATGGATAGGATCTTTTATTATACCCCTTCATAAAAATGGAAACAGATCTTTGATAGAAAATTACCGAGGTATAGCTAAACTATCTGCGATTCCTAAATTATTTGAATCACTTATCACTGATAATTTGACTCATTCAATCTCTTCATTTATATCACACTCCCAACATGGATTTGTTAAAGGAAAATCTACAACCACCAATTTACTTGAGTTCACTTCTTATATCATCGATGCGTTCAGAAAGAACAGCAGCGTTGACGTAATATATACTGACTTTAGCAAAGCTTATGATAAAGTGTGTCACTCGTTGCTAATCAAGAAACTTGACCCACTGGGTTTCCAACCAAAATTTTTACAATGGATCTCCACATATCTGTATGATCGAGCTCAAAGAGTAATGTTTAAGAATTCCGTTTCAGATACTGTTAATGTTTCTTCAGGAGTAACTCAGGGTAGCCATCTAGGCCCGATTCTGTTTTCACTATTTATAAACGATATATCTTCTCGGATAAAATTTTCAAAACTTTTAATGTTTTGATAAAACTTTATCAATCCTACACTTCCGCAAATGACTATACTATAGATAATTACAGTTTGGAGCAAGTTCACAGTTTTATTGTCCTGGGGATCACTATGGACCCTAAATTGAACTTCACGCATCATATTTGTGTGAGTTAACAAAGCCAAAGGCATCTTGCCTTTTGTAAAACGTTGGTCAAAGGAGTTTAATGATCCTTATGTTACTAAAGCTTTGTATATAACATTAGTAAGACCTATTCTTGAATACGTCTCGGTGATTTGGAACCCTAGGTATCAAATCTACTCTGAAAGGTTAGAGTCTAATCAAAAACACTTCCACCTATTTGCCTTAAGAAATTTGCATTGGGACTCTCAATACAATCTTCCTTCTTATACTAGTCGTCTTCTCTCTTAAATCAAATTTAATTTCCGTTCAGAATGTCCAGACATTTTTGCCCCTTGTTTCTGAAAATTTGTGAAACGAATTTTGAATTTCACGAGCCTTTGTATTGTTTGTGTCTTGATTTCAACTCTCATTCAAGCACATTTGACATATCTGACTCGCTTTTTCATATTAAGAAAACTATTGTGTCGATTCTCAACTAATCGTTACATTACATTTTATATTCTAAATAATTCTTATAAATCAGCTGATGAATTTTGCTCTGCAGCTGAACTCTTTTAGTTCTCGACACTAAACAAACCTCTCCTCATCGTGACTCAGCATTTGATGAAAATATATACCATAAAATGAAGTTAACACCAATCTTCAGACTCTCTATTGCCATGCCATGCAAATATATGTGTTATATAAACAATAAATTAGAATAATTTTTCGCTTATCATAAATTTCTAAATTTATAAGAAAAAAAGTCCTATGATACACCAACAACCAGCGACTATCACAATTTTGTCTATATTCATATTAAAAGTTCTAGAATTATGCAAGTCTTTAATATTTGCATATTTTATTGAACTTTGCACTATTTTTTCGTTTATTTTAGTGAATATATTAATCATTATATAAGCTTGTCTGGGCGTATAGTATTTTTTAAGAATAAGTTCTATTGTATTTGAGCACACCTTGAACTTGTACCCATTTATTTAATGAATATACAATTTTTGCGTAAGAATCAAGTTTTGGTGCATATTAGCTAAGAGAAAAATTTCCAATATTTATTATACACACACACACACACCTATATACAGTTATATACCACATGGTAATTTAATTGAATGAAATAGTATTTTAATTGGCAACAGTGAATTGCTTAAAATTCACTCATCTCAAGTTCATATTAGATTTTTGTTAAGTTTTTTTTTTTTTCGTTATATATATTTAAATATGTTTTTGTGTGTGTGCAGATGTTGCCTAAGAATTAGCATTAAGAAAAGAAAGAAAGAAACCTAAGCGATAAAAGGCCACTTAGTTTGTCTGCAGAACTTGTCAAATTAGCATTTTCATATGTTTATATTAGTTACGGTTGAATGTGTTAAGTTTGTGTTATATTGAATTGAACTTCCGTTTCCGGATAGCTGAAATCGTTTGGCAAGGTCGATAATGTTTACAATAATTTTTTTTTTTTTTTATTATTATTTTTTTTTTTGTTGATGGATGAGGGGGGGGGTTAACACTGCTTTGTTTATTCAAGCTTTGACACAAAGCTTTCAATTTGATCAATTAATTGTTATTTAGTTTCATTTTATTGTTGATTTCATTTATTTGGCGTAATTTAATAACTATAATTTGATTTTACAATGTGTTTGTTTATTTAATTTTTTTTAGTTAAAGTTTACTTTGATTTTTAGTTACCAAGGCATATTAGTAATTATACAATTTTCAATATTAAAATTTTTTTATGATATCATTATTATTTTTTAATTTTATTTTACTGGTCGTTTTTTATTTTGTTTTACGTAATTGAATTGAAATATTATTATTTTTTTATTAATGAAACCATATATTAATTTCTAATTTTGTTTACATTTAATTTAGTTTTATTGAATCTCATTGTAATTCTATTGTATTATAATTTATTTGACCATTTTTCTTTGTTGTATAACAAAATATTAAATTCAAAGTAAAAGAGGCCTTTCAAAGAACGCTCATTAACTTGGAACCTAATTTATTTTATTTTATCTGTTTTTTAATGTAAATTAAATTCGATTTATGGGTATTTTTAATTTATTTAATTTTAATTTTAATTTATTTATGTAAGCTTGTATTTTATTTTGTTATATTTTTTTTTTAATTTCTAACTAACGGGTTGGCTAACAGTTAATTAAATTTAAATAAGCGAGTGCAACCCTGAGCACAACATATAGTACACTCCGAATGCATTCTAAACGGTGCAGCTAAGGTTGCAAATTTTATTTTGCGGCCCTTTCGATCTTCATTAGCCGAATAGAAAGGATCATAGTGATTGCGGCTTTGGCTATCGTGAACTGCTGCGCATCTTGTTAGGGCGCTCACGTTTAACTGCACCAGGTGTGCGAATAGAAATTGGTGCGCAGTCAGCCGCATATGTTCTCTATCTTGGGAGTACTGCGACGCTCCAGTTCTGCCAGCTACAAAGCAACGTTCATCACATGTTTTCACCTCGACCGGAATTCAGCAAAGTATTGCAGCCAGCATATGGCACGACAGCTCAGTGGAATGCTGAAAGTAACATAATTTTCGATCTAAAGTATCCGCGAAAGTGAGCGCACCTTCGATGCACCCGATTATCGGAGTTGTAATGTTGTACGCTTGTGACGTACGAAGGCAGATTACAACGTGGGACCCAGGTGATAGTAGATTTATACGTCCATCAATCGTTGTTCCTCGAACATATAGTTTTATTGTATTTTGTTTAGCATTAATTATATAATTTTGTGAAGGCCAACGTGCCTAGTGCGCAAGGGATGACTGTGTTTGATTTTACCAGGGGTGTAACTGCAAGAGTTTAGCTAGCGAAAAGTAATTAAATAGCACGTAAACTAAGCGCAAGATAAGCGTAGGTTCGATTATAGAAAGAAGTCGAATTCGCGGAAGACAGGTTCGGTAGTTAAACCAATTGCGCACCGTTAAGTCTCAGTGTCCATGATATTCAGTTCCTAACCTATACCATGCAGTAATGCGTTCGCTTAAATGTACTATAAATGGACTTCACCTATAATCGGGGGTGAATTTAAAACCAAAACTGAAATTATAAACATGCAAAATAATTGTCAGTTGAAACCAAATTAACGAAGACTCAAAACTAAAACCTTAAATTTAAATAAGTACAAACTTAATGAATGTGAATTGAAATTGGGTCAATGAGAATCTAAACCTAGACATAACGAGTCATAAATGTAAAGCAAGCTTAAGAGTAGAACTTAAAATTGAACTATGGGAGAGGATATTGAACGTACGGACAGAGGGAGACCGCAAGGGAATGATCGGAGGAAGCTTCGGGGATTGTAAGCACGGGATGAAGCAGTAATGGTGTGGTGGGGACATTACCCAATCTAGGGGCTGGCTTGATGTGCCGATGCCAGCCAAGGACGGCTGGGAGCATGGAGGCTGGCCAAGGCAAACCCAGGCAAATTATGCGGTTGGCTGGGGTAAGCGGGGAAGTTTGACAACGTAAAAAGAGGGGTAGATGACTGAGTCTGAAAAAATGTTGTATATGGGGGGATCATTAGATCTGTTCATAAGTATACTATTTTTTTTTCATTCTTGTTTTTATGTGAGACAGCATATCGTTGAGCATCAAAGCCCACCCCAATCTAGGCCGCACATCAGCCAGCGTACCCAGATGCATCACGTGGCACTCGCCGTAGTGTTCAAAGACCGGCAACAAATTATTTTCTTATTTTACTTTTTTATTTTGTTTTATCTTAATCTACGTTTCTTTATATAATTTTTTTTTTGTATTTAATTTCTTTACATTATTTTTTGTTTTATTTTTATTTATAGTTTATTTTATTTGGTCTTGTCTTTGTTTTATATATATTTATTTTGCTTTATTTATTACATTTTCATTCGTGTAGGAAGCGTGAAATTTGGCATTATGCACACATATTATGAATTCCATATTGGTAGTGAAAATCATCGAGATCGGACTTATCTAGCTCCCCTACAACCGATTTTTACAGATATAAGGTTTTGCGTCCAAAAACCACCAAAAAACTATCTAATAGAGTGAAATTTGTTGTCCAACAGACGTAACTTCAACTTTATATTTACATTGAAATTCATAGAAATCAAATTTTACAATTCACAATAGATTTTATGTTCATGAAGGGTATAAAGACTTCGGCAAGGCCGAAGACAGCCGTTCTTTCTTGTTTTATTTGATTTTATTTTCTTTCAATTTATTTTAATTTATTATTATTTAACATTTTAATTGAATATAATATATTTTAAGGGGAGGTGGTGGTCTAGAGATCGTAAATTTCAGGCATTTTAATATTTTTTTTGAGGTGACAATAATAATCAATAGTATTTAAAGTTTGTAGGTATATTTTACGAATTATACTGAATACAAAAACATTTAAATTATTAAAAAATAATAATTTTAAATGTTTTAAAATTGGTCCTGAAATTGATCTTCTCAAAAAATTGGGTGTGGATGACGCAGGAAATTTTTTGCTCTTGAACTTATCTGAAACACAAAAACCAAGAAGATTATTAATTTGCACAAGTGTAGCTATATCATGTACCATAATTAAAATAACTTTTTTTTTTATAAAAAAAAACAATGCATTTTTGTTTTTTGATTATCGAAACAGGCTTATTTTTTGTCAGTTTTCGAGCTAAAAAAGTAAGAAGTTGAAGAAATTTTTTATAGCTTCTAGTGTACTGCATAACATATTCTAATTTCAGATCATTCGGATAAATACATTTTTTTTTACCTGCGCCGTGCAGTATAAAGCTGTTCTGAGAAAAAATGAGTTTAAAGTTTGAAGTGCATGAGGTAGAGCGTTCGGCCGCTACCTGCTCAAAAACCTGTAGAACCGAAAATACTGTAGATATCATTATAAAATCTTAACAGTATATTCTCAAAAGCCTATACTTTCGAAATACTCACAAAAAAAAACGATGTTTGGAAATTTCTAGACCACCATCACCTCCCCTCAATTCAAATTTATTACTCTTTATTATTGATTTTATTTTATTAGGTTTCAGTTTTTTCTACTCTATTTTGATTAATTTCATTTTATTTTTAATTTTGTTATACAACATATCAACTTATTATATTTTTTATTAATTATTTTAATTTTGATTTATTAATTTTAATTTATATTATCTCATTGTATTGTATTTTATTTATTATTGTTATGTATTAAATTTTTTGATATAATCCAAATATATTTTCTTTAATAGATTGTACCTCATTTTATTTTATATTTTTTATTATTTTTAAATCATTTTATTTCATTTTATGTTATTAGTAATTTAATTCATTTTAATTAAAGTATTTTTCTATTTTCCTATTTTTTTTTAACGTTTAAAAAAAGAAAAGTTTTACTTATTTTTAACAGGGTTATTTTAAATAGGCGTTCATTTATTTCACTATATTATTTATTTATTTTTTTACACATTTTTTTAAATTTCTAACATTTTTTTCAATTCAATTTTTTTAATTTTTTTTTTATGATGATTTAAAAACTAAGATGGTAATCAGTATGAGTTATATCAAAAAAGTAACTCTTTAATCCTTATTAAATGATTTAATCATTTTCTATCATTAATAATTATAAATATTTTAGAATTATTTCGCTCAAAAAGGAACAGCCAAAATTATTTTATATAATTTCAATCACTTATAATTCTTACTTTTCGATTTATATACTTAGTCCCAAAAGTAATAATTATCTCTGAGTTTTTAATTTTTTTAATCAAAAATAATCATTATCTTGCTTATTCATTTTTTGATCAAAAATTATGATTTCCTTTCGAGTTTTTTTTTTATAATCAAAAATATTTATAGTATTTATCTTGCTGTATGGAAACTTTAAAAATAATTATCCGATCTTCATTATTTTTGTGGATAAGTATCTATTAATGATCTGTAAAGCAAATACGAAGTTTCATGCCCATAGCTTTTCAAATAAAGAGGTTATGGCGTAAAATATTTCCAAAATTTGATGAACTTTTCTATGGAAATAAACAAGTATATGTATTTAAATTTGATATCAATTTGAGGTTCATACAATGCTTTCTTTAAAACAGGAAGATTTTACCATCTGCCATTTATTGGAAAGGCCCTATAATGTTTTGAGCGTTTCATCGGAATCAAAAGAATAAAAATCAAAAATTATTCTTATTTTATGAAAACCAAAAATAATTTTTATTTTTGAATGGAAAAATTTTGCTCAGAAAACAATTTTTATTTTTGATTTAATTATTATTTCTGAAGAAAATTTTAAAATTCAAAAGGCAATGAATATTTTTGATGATAAAAAATAAAACTCAAAAGGAAATCACTATTTCTGATCGAAAAACTTAATAAGCAATGATTATTTTTGATTAGAAAAAAATAAAGCTCAGAGATAATCATTAATCCTGAGAAAAAATATAAAAATCGGAAAATAATAATGAAATCTGATCGAAGAAATTTAATTCAGTTGTCAATGATAATTTTCTGAGCGTTAAGTAAAAACTAAAATTAAATATTAATTTTGATTTTTAAAATTAATTATTAATCTCAATTTTTATTTTGATTTTTAAAATTAATTATTAATTTTGATTTTTATGGTTATTAATCACATTTTTCCAAATCACTGCAGAATCGTAAAGGAACTTTAGAAATATGCCTCCGCATATACAGAAAACTTTCATGCGATATGTGGAAGTATTTGATTTTGTTTTTATTGAAAAATCAAAAATAATTATTACTTTCAATCCCTATTTAAAAACAACATTTACCTCCTTGCCCTTACTCCTATAATTCATTCGCACCCCAATAACCATGAAACCATGTTTTTAATACTTTTATATTTATTTAAATTTCAGTGCATGTTTGCAATTTTTTCTTTTAATAAAATAATCGTTTTAAAACATGACCAAAATTTAATTTTAGCAGCTAAATCTGCATACTGGTTATTCAACAGGTTATTTGTTCAGCTCAAAGTCAGTTCCATGAGTGTGCATATACTTTTGTTCAAAAAAAAAGAAGTATTTTTGTATATACCTTTCTAAATGTAATTTACAGTTAAATGAAATGAATATTTTGTCAATACAAAATAAACAAATAAGAAATATTAATACAATAACGGGTTTTAAGAGGTTTGTGGGTAATGCGCTGATCCCAAGATATTTATCTTCATAATGGGGCACAGATTTACAAATAAAATTGCATACTCTGGAAACAAAATGAAATATAGCTTTAAATATTTAAATATATATATTTATGTTAGAATTTCTTGAGTTTTCTTTATTAAATATGTGATTCATATTTTCATTCATACATATATTAGTATATGTAAAAGGCCTGCAGGTATGCATTATGCGTTTTTATTTGTTATTTGACTTTAAAACAGCTGTTTTTGGTATAGTATCGACTTTAAGCCAGTATTGCGATTGGCTTAAATTTCTGCGCCTCAAAGTATACGATATTTTTCCTTCCTACTTTACTCTTGTTAAGTTTAAATATTGATAGCCTGACTTTAGGCGTGTTTTTTTTTTCATTGGGATTAGCTTTATATAGAGTAACAAAATTGTGTGAACATGCATACATATGTACATATATCTATATCAGTGTGCCAACTTTTTTTTGTTTACTAATATATTGCATAATAAAATTTTTAAATTATTTTTCGAACTATTTTTTACATTCATGCTGGTTTTTTTATTTTAATTATATAAATTTCATTAAATTTTTACTTTTTTTTTTAAATAAATATCGTTATTAATATTGTTTCTTTTAATACTATTTTATTTTATTTAATTTTATATAATTTTACTTTGATCACATTTCCTTTTTGCGAATTTGAATCAAATGAATGAATTTAAACAAAATAAAATAAAATAAAATAAAATAAAATAAAATAATGAATTAAATCAAATTAAATAAATTATTTAATTTTAGTTGATTTTTTTAATAAAATTGTTTATATTATTAATTTTTTTTTAAATAAAATAGTTATTGGGCGATTCCATCGTAACGGGTGGGACACATTTACACGAAATTTTATATTTGTTATTAGATTTCCATAAAACCAACTAACGTTTTGTGCTTTTGGTGGAGCGGTATATAAATATAATATTCGGTTAACGTTACATTAAAAGAAAAACCTGTAGTAATGTAATATACATGACAAAAATTAAGATTTAAAATTGTAACGGTGTAATTAGAACCTACTTTTGAGTCGAAAAATGTATCATAAAAACTTTGTGAATTTATAACATTTATTAGTTTTATTTACATATTTCCTTTTGAAACGATATATGAGCATTATAACAAAACAATCATAACAAAGTTACTTTCTTCATTTCTATTGTTACAATCCAAAACTTAACTGTAACTAGTGTAACGGGTGGGACACGTGTGAATTTAAGTACTTGAGAAATTTATAATTCGTTTAGTACTTGGTTTCAAAACATAAAAAAAGTCAATAAATATGAATTTAAGGCTTTAATTTGTTATTTTTTGGTTAATATTGTTAGTTAATATAAAATAGGATCTTGGCTTCAAGGTTCACTTTCTCATGGAACGACCCTATTATTATTTTTAAACTAATTATATTTTATTTTATTTCACTTTAATTTATTCATTTCATTTTAATTTATGCCATTTTATTAAATTTTTAGTTTTTGTATGTCCGATTTTCGCTAAATTTTATTTAATTCTAATTTACCTTATCACAGGTCTATTGAAAAGTCCCCGGCCTAACATAGTAAAACAATTTTTTTTTTGGTAAAATCATTTTTGTATTCACAAAAGTTCCCTTCATGGGATGACACACTGATTATAGCTATAACGCTATAACCTTGCCAACCGACTGTTGCGGTTTTCCACTCTTTGGAGCGGGTTCATCATAAGCAGTTCACTCGGATGACTGTCGATGGACTTCGGAGTGAAATGATGGTGCCATGTTACATCCATTGTCATATCGATGCAACTGCTCGGATTTATTACGTTTTAACATCACTAACCACTGCTCCGAATCATCAACTCGTCGTTGTTTTTGGTGAAAAGTGAGCTCGCGCGGCACCCACAGAGCTTCCTCATACCCAAATATTCGTGAATGATATGATGAACACGTTCAGTTGATATCTTTAGATTCAAGGGGGCTTTTCAATTCACCTGTTGCTATTTAATTTTTGCATTACATTTTGTTTTTATTATTATTACTATTATTTTTTATTCTATATAACCTTATATAATTTTTTTGCAATGTTTTCTCATTTTTTATTTTGTTTTATTTTCTTTTTTTTTTAATTTATTCAAATAAGCTGAAATAAAATACTTTTTTAAGTTTAGTTTAATTTTTCTTATATAAAATATTTTATTTAAATTTATTATATATATTTCAATTTTTTTTTTCTGTTAAATTTTTGCTATTATATTTTATTACTTTTTGATTGTGTTTTAATTAAGGCTATTTTTATTTTTTATTTTTTTTTTATTGATTAAAAAGTGTATTTTATTCGATGTTATATCAATTTGCATTTTTTTTTTTTGTTTTACTTTTTTGAATTTATTTTGTTAACTTAAATTAGATAAGCTGAAATAAATACATTTTTAAATTTAATTTAATTTTTCTTAAATAAAATTGTTTATGTAAATTTTTTTTTCTATTATATTTTTTTTAAATTAATTTTGTTAACTTAAATTAAATAAGCTTTAAAAAAATACTTTTTTAAATTTAGTTTTCTTTCTACTTTTTTATTTTATTTTTTATTTTTATTTTTTATATTTTTAAAGTTATTTTGTTTTATTTTTTATTAAAAGAATACTTAAATATATTTTAATTTTTTTATTCTATTTAATTTTTTTATTTAATAAATTTTATTTCATTTGGTGTTATTTTAATTTGTTTTTCATATGTTAAAAATTTATTTTTTATTTTGTTTCATTTCATTTTTTTGAATGTTCTCTTTATTTTATATTACTTTTACTTTTGTTTGTTTATTTTACTTTATTTCTTTTGCTATCTTGAATTTTATAAGCTTATAACAATTTCTTCACCATAAATTTAAGATCAGCGCTGAGGTCAACTTGTCATTGTGGCTACCAGAGGTACGAACACTTATATATGAGTACAAGCGAACTTATATATGTATATACCATACATATTACAGGTAGTGTGAAAAAGACATGCGCCAATGAACCGGCTTTTTGACCCACTTCCATTTACCACATAAACAACAACGACAACAACAGGTCTTGCACTATATCGCGTGTCAATAGCTCTGGCAGTTGTTGTGCCAGTGGTATTTTCCCAAAACGTTTCTTCATTCTTTACTTTCTTTATCTTTCTTCTTCTCTTTTATCACTTGTTCTTCTGCTTTAACTCACTATGTATGTACTTGCGCTTACAAATCTGGTTTTATTTGGACATATTGCCAAATTCACTCTCGATGCTTCGAATTTCAGTGTGTGTGTTTTTGAAGCGCAGCATAATTTAAATAGTCAGTTTTAAGCGTACACTGCCGGTTGGTTAAAATTTCGTAAATATTTTTGGTATTACCGTTTTTTTGTTTTGTATTTCGCCATGCGTTCCATTATTTTGAGGAGACAAAAGATCACAAATCTACTGTATAAGTGATAAATGATCAAAAAACATGCTTACTTTAGTCATGCCAGAGCATATAGTCTCTTCAGCGATAGCAAACAGTTATGTCATTGATCATCGAGAGTGAAATGTTTTTTTTATTAGTAATAATGCTTTACATGTGTGCACATATTTGTTTTGGTCACTCTGTCAAGGTCGTTTCCGTCGTCCATTGGCGTGATGCATATAAATTGTCATACGTGTGTGTGTGCGGTGGTGTGTGTGTGCGGTGGTGTGTGTGTGCGGTGGTGTGTGAGCGCGAGAGTACGTGAGGTGAGTGAATTGCGTGCGTTAACACATATCTTTATGTGTGTATCCACAAACATATGCTATACATATATATTATAATGTTATTAGGTATACTTGTAAATGGTGGCCAATTAGTAAATAAGAAGTGAAATAAAATGTAAAACATGAAATAGAAGATAAAACGAAGATCATAAAATATTTAAAGATTCACGCACCTTCTTCACTTGTGTGAGTGACCTACTTTTCATTCGAATAATTAATAAGATTATAACGAGAGTATTTAAATACATTCGGAGCTAAATCGATAATCGTGGATAGTTATAGGTATAGGGTGAACCAACTGCAATAAAATAGTAATTTAACTAAAAGTAAGAAAAAAATAAAAAATAAAAAATAAAAATAAATATAATTAAACATAAAAAATTTAAAAAAAAAATTAATTATCAAAAAAATATATATACAAAATAAAAATAATAATAATAAAAAGAAAAAAAAAAGTTAAAAAATAAAATAAATTTAAAGCAAAATTAAATTAAATAAAACTAATAAAATATTAAATGAAAAAAAAAATAAATAAAGAAAATAACAAATAAAATAAAATAATGAAACAAAATGTAATGAAATGAAATTAAATAAATGAAATAAAATAAAATGAAATGAAATGAAATAAAATTAAATGGAGTAAAAAAAATTAAATTGAAACAAAGAAAAAAAATGAATATAATAAAATAGATGAATTGAATAGAGATAATATGGAAAAAAATTTAAAAATGATAAGAAAATAATCAAAAACTAAATAAACAAAAAAATTTCATAAAATTAATATGTATAAAAATAATAATAATAATATAAAGAAATAAAATAAAAAGTTAAAAATTGAAATTAAATGAAAACAAAGTTAAATTAAATAAAAATTTAAAAATTTATTGAAATGAAATTAAAAAAAAAAATAAAATAAAACAATAAAAATAAAAATAAAATAAAAATGAAATGAAATTAAATTAAATTAGAATAAATGAAATTAAAAAAGTTAAAATAAATTAAATTGAAATGAAGAATAAAAATTAATCTAACAAAAAATATGAATTAAATAAATAAAGGTAATATGAAAAAAAAACCAAAAAAATAAAAAAAAATTCAGGTCAATTTTATTTAATTTTAATTTTAAATAAATTGAATTAAATTAATAAATAGTAGAAAATTAAAATCAGTTAGATTATATAAAATCAATTAAAATCAAATATATTTAAAAAAACATAAATGATGTTTCATTAAGAAGATAATATTTTCTGAAAATGTATAATATATGTACGTAATATGATGTCCTTATCACTATATATTTGTAAAGAATTTTCAGTTTATACGGCTTATATTTTGTAGACATATATGTACCTATATAATGCACTTGTAATAAAAATCTCATTGCCAAAGTAATAATAAAAAACCAATTTCGTTTATATTGGACAACAGAAATGTTTACTTTAATATAATATACACTTATAGTCAAGTAAACCAAAAACAAAAACATAAGTAAACTTAGTCATAAATATTTACATCGCCTACAAATACACCTGCGCAGTCACAGTAATCATAGTTAAAGACATCAACCTTCCATAGTATTCACACACACATGTTTATCCATGTTCACATTAACAGCGCTACCATGACATCTAGCATTCAACTTGAACCCTCAATTACTGAAGCCAACATAAGGTAAACGCCTGAAATTGCTTCAATTTTCTTCAGTCAAAACGTCAATGGCATTTTTCACTAAGTCACATGTACGTAAATATTTAATCTCTTGTATCTATAAGTGTATGTGCATATGTACGCGTCTACTTCTATTTACCTTTAATAAGAACATTGTGATATTCACAATTATATATTTTATCAGAAAATAAAATAATTTCAAAAAGTAAAATAAAATAAAATAAAAATAATTCAAATGAAAATAATTAAATTAAACTCATAAATAAAACTGAATAAAAGAAAATGATAATAACAAAAATTAAAAGAGATAAAATAAAATATAATTTAGTTAGAAAATACAAAAAATTAAAGGGAAAAGATAAAATAAAACAATTTATGTAGGAAATAAACTAGATTAAAAAAAAAGAAATAAAATTAAAATAACAAAATATAAAAAAAGTGTAATTGAATGAAATTAAATTAAATGAACTGTAACGAAATAAAATGAAAGGAAACAAAATTAAAAGAAGATTAAATTAAATTAAATTAAATTAAATTAAATTAAATACAATAAAATAAAACAAAATATAATAAAATAAAATAAAATAAAAGAAAGTAAAATAAAATAAAATAAAATAAAATAAAATGAAGTTAAATGAAATGAAAAAAAAGAAACTAAAAAAAATAAAATAAAATAAAATAAATAAAAGAAATAAAATGAAACGAAATGAAAAAAAAAAAAATTTGAAAAAATTAAATGAAGTGAAGTGAAATGAAAAAAAGGAAAATAAGGAAAATAAAATGAAATGAAAGGAATTAAAATAAATAAAATAAAATAAAATAAAATGAAATGAAATGAAATGAAATGAAATAAAATGAAATGAAACGAAATGAAATGAAATGAAAATTAAATTAAACACAATTAAATTAAATAAAATAAAAAAATAAAATAAAATACAATAAAAAAATAGAAATAAATAAAAAAATATACAAAAAATTAAATTAAATAAAATGAAGTGAAATGAAATGAAATAAATAAAATAAAATAAAATAAAATTAAGTGAAATGAAGAGATATAAAATAAAATAAAATAAAATAAAATAAAATGAAATGAAATGAAATGAAATGAAATAAAATGAAATGAAACGAAATGAAATGAAGTGAAGTGAAATGAAATGAAATGAAATGAAATGAAATGAAATGAAATAAAATGAAATGAAACGAAATGAAATGAAATGCAAAATAAATTAAACACAATTAAATAAAATAAAATAAAAAAATAAAATAATATACAATAAAAAAATAGAAATAAATAAAAAAATATACAAAAAATTAAATTAAATAAAATGAAGTGAAATGAAATGAAATAAATAAAATAAAATAAAATAAAATAATATAAAATAAAATAAAATAAAATAAAATAAAATAAAATAAAATGAAGTTAAATGAAATGAAAAAAAAAAGAAACTAAAAAAATAAATAAAAATAAAATAAATAAAAGAAATAAAATGAAACGAAATGAAATGAAAAAAAAAATTTGAAAAAATTAAATGAAGTGAAGTGAAATGAAAAAAGGAAAATAAAATAATAGAAAATAAAATACAATGTAGTGAAATGAAAATAAAAATAAATTAAATTAAAGGAATTAAAAAAAAAAAAAAAAAAAAAAAATGAAATGAAATGAAATGAAATAAAATGAAATGAAACGAAATGAAATGAAATGCAAAATAAATTAAACACAATTAAATAAAATAAAATAAAAAAATAAAATAATATACAATAAAAAAATAGAAATAAATAAAAAAATATACAAAAAATTAAATTAAATAAAATGAAGTGAAATGAAATGAAATAAATAAAATAAAATAAATTAAAATAAAATTAAGTGAAATGAAGAGATATAAAATAAAATAAATTAAAATAAAATAAAATAAAATAAAATAAAATAAAATAAAATAAAATAAAATAAAATAAAATAAAATAAAATAAAATAAAATAAAATAAAATAAAATAAAATGAAGGAAAATAAAATGAAATGAAATGAAATGAAATTAAAGGTAAGGAAATAAACCAAATGAAATGAAATGGAATGAAATGATATGAAAATTAAATAAAATTAAATACAATAAAATAAAATAAAATAAATAAAAAGTTGAAACATACAATTCAAAAAAATGAAAATTAAAAAAAATGAGTTAATATAAAAAATTTAATAAATTAAAAATTTTATATATTCAAAAGAAAATTAAATGAAAAGGTAAGTACATTCCAAGGAAAATAACAAAAATAAAATAATTTAAAAAAATAAAATAAAACTTTATTGAACAATAACTAAAATTAAAACAAGAAAGAAATGCTGCCTTTGACCGCGCCAAAATCTTTATTCCTCTAAAGAGCATATCAATTTTATTGCAAAATTCGATTTAGATTATTTTCATTATCAATTTGTATTACATATAGGTTAAATATAGGTGTGCAGATTACCAAATTTCACGCTTCCAGATGTTTTTTAACGGAGTTTTGATGCAAAATCTCATATCTGAACACATCGGTTGTATGATTTTCACTACCAATTTCACGGTCAAAATCTCAAATCTGAAAATGTGGCAGATTATATATTATAGTGGTCCAACCTGGCCGGTTCCGACAAATGATCGTTTAAATGTATCAGTCTACCAATCAAGTTTGGTCGAAATATCTGAGAAACTCAGGGACTAGTTTTCAAACGGACGGACAGACTGAGATCGTCGTTCGTATCCGATCGGTTTGGTGGATCGATCTCTTTTCATTCTGTTACTTACAAGCTTTGAACCAAAGTTAATATACCCTTTAATAAACGTGTATGGTATAAAGAAAAAACTAAATAAAAAATTAATGTGAATAAAAAATTAAGAATGAAATAAATTAAAGATAAATATTGTGACGGAAATCCCAAATAGGAAGGACAGACAAAAGGAGTAGCAGTGTGACGAGATTTCCAAATAAAAAGGACAGACAAAAGGTGCGGCAGTATGATGCAAATTACCCTTACCAATGACAAACAAAAGAGTCGACAGTGTAAAGGAAATTTCCCGTCGTTAAGGATAAACGGAGCTGCATCTACCGCAGGCAAACGTGAGCGCCAGCCTATTCGTGAGCGCATGAACAGAATGTTTGGGTCATCTTCAGGTATAAAAAGAGCGGCAGCCGCTATCACAAGAGTCGAGTAGAAAACACAGCTGCGATAACATTGCTGTGAGCTGTGTTTTTTAGAAATGGATAAACTGTATGAAGCAGAGAATAATTGTGAGCCATAAAGAATTGTAAAATAAGGTGTTGGGTATAGTAAAGAATTGTAATTATTGAAGACTACGTAAACGTTGCGTAAATTCCTGACGGTTAAGAGGCCAATCGAACAAATCTAGGACTATTATTTAGCAATCTAGTGATCGGACTCAAAGGATTTGGGAAATCATCGTGGTCAGCTAGGAAAATCGTTACATTATAATAAAATATAAAATAATATTTAAAATGTATTCCAATAAAAATAATTAAATTAACTTAATAAATAAGATAAGAAAAACCAAATTAAAAATAAAAAAGCGATAAATTGAAATAAAATAAAATATAAAATAAAACAAAATATGCTAAAGTAGAATATAAAATAAAATCTAAATGAGAAAACTATTTAAAATAAATTAAAAAACAACATAAAAGAGTTTATTTAAATTTAATTTTAACCTGATTTAATAACAGTAAATATAAAATTTAATATAAAATAAAACTTAAATTAAATAAACCCAAAGACAATTCAAAATAATAATAAAATAAATTGAAAGCAAAATAATAATAAAATAAAATGAATAGAAATATTTAAAATATATCTAGAAACTTATAAAATTCAGCAAAAATTAAAATGATCAGTAAATTTCATAATTAAAATAAAAAATTATAAAATCAAGTCAACCTAAAATAAATTTAAAAATTTAAGCATAACAAGTTAATATAATATAATATGAGCAGTATGAGTTAAAACCAAATGGAATATAATAAAGTAATAAATATTACACTTAAAACACTTTCTGAATTCACCTTTTTTACCAAACTTTTTCTCCGAGTATTTCTTTAATAACTTAATACTGGAGCTACGCTGCACATATTACATATTATTATTTACAACTATTTACCTTCCCTGCGATTAAATACATAATTTCCTTTCATTTTCACTTTACTGCTCTACAGCGCTTACAACAAAAACCGATTAAGTTTTTCACCGCTTGCTTTTGCTTTTTGGCGCCATTAGATCGTATGCGATTTCAGCGAGCCATGCAAATTGGCGCAAATAAAACCCATATTATAAGGCAAATGTGGGTATTATGAACGATAATCTATATTGTCTGCATATACACCACTATGTATGTACATTTGTATGCTTAAGTCGGTTGTAGTTGTGATAGAGAAGTTTCAGCAAGTTTGTCGCTTAAGTCTTTTGTTTGCTCGTGGGTACAAGTGCAGTTTGCACGTCTCATTGCAAATTATCCACATTTATTTATGTAAATAGGCATTATTACAGATACTAATGCACATATGTGTGTAAAGTAATAACTTATTTGTGCTCTGACGTTGAAATATATTCGAAAAATGCGACTTGTCATTCACTTTCCATAGTTCACTGGGGCAATGTAGAAAATCAAAGCAGTAAGAGTGATATAGAAGTGAAATGAAAATGCAAAAAAATGCACAATAATAAACAAAATTAAGAAATTCGCGCAATCATTCGAAAAATATATTCATTTCATTGTAATTTCTAGTCTGTGGCAAGTTAATATAAAATTTGTATATTGTCATCAGAGAAAGAGCGCAGTAAAGGGTAGCACTGCAAAAAAATGTAAAAATCATAACATGCATAAGATTATAATATTAATATACGTAAAAATAAATAAAAGCAAAATGCAAAAAATGCTTGCAACATTTGCCACACAACACCGCGTAATGAGCAACTTCGCATGCCTATGGGAAAAATTGCAAAATTGCACATTCATGGGATTTTACGGTGGTTTATTTTACTTTACTTTTACAAACACAACCATCTTTTGCAACGCAATGGCACACTCCTGAGCACGCGTGACTGGTGTGGCAAACAAACATACACACATGCATATATATGTATATTGCTACATACTGCTATGTGTGACTTAAATTGAGTTGTGGTAGGTCTGAAACAAGCTTTTGTGACTTACTGTTTGTTATCGCTGTTGTTGTTGTTGTTGTTGCCGTTGTCAGATATCTGTCTTTGCTGATGTCTTTGCTATTTATTTTGTTTGCATTGCCGATTAACACTTTAATTATTTATTTTCATTATTATCTGCACACAAATACATATGCGTGACACTTATGAGTGGAACAGTAAGTAAAACTCGTCCTGTTGTTGAGAGAATCTCTCGTCTCTCTCTAATTTTGTTGTTTCACAAACAAGTTTAATATCAAAGATGGTCCGTTGCCAGTTTTGCCGGAACGTTGTCGAGTGAGAATTGCATTTAAATTGTGTATTGGTTTATTTAGGTCACACTCACATGTATGTGTGCATATGTGTGGGTTGCTCCGTATGATTTGTTAGGCTTTAAATTTTATTTTAATATTTACTTTGTTTATAAAGCATGGAAAACGTTTAAAAGTACTGTAAAATATATCAAAAAAAGAAAAAATTTATGATTTAAGTAATTTTTTTTAGTTAAATAATTTACACTTATCACAATTTATTAATTTCGCTTTAAGCTTTCTAAATGTACTATTTCTCCACCTAAGTATATTTTTTTTTCAAAATATTTCAATGGCGACTGATAACTTCTCTGTTATTCTCTATCCATGTTTTCGAATGTATGTTTGTGTCGGATATCAAATTATGTTTAATATATGAGGAAAGAAACTTTTTGTGGCTTTTTCTTTTATTAGTCGTATAACAATAACTAGTTTAAGGTTTAATATTAAAAGCCTCAATAATACATTAATTTTATTTCTAGTTTGAATTGGCAAAGTTTGATTTTTAATAATTGTTATTTTCATAAAAAATATAAATTTATTAACAGTAATCAAACGGAAGGAACTTTATAATAATATTCTTTAAAAATTTTCTTTTTTATTTAGAGTTGATCTTAATTTATTTTTTATTTAAATTATATCATTATTTTCAATTTAATTTAATTCAATATAATTAAATAATACCTCATTTAAATGTATTGTATTTCATTTATTCTATATTATATTATTTCAATTTTACTTTTTTTATATATATTTTTAAATATTTATTTATATTTTTTTTTTTTTATAAAAAACAAAACAGTCTAAATATTTTGTTTTAGCTAATTTTACTTTATTAATGATATCTTATTGTGTTTTTATTCTATTTAATGTTATTAATTTAAATTTTTATATTTTATAAATTAACTTAAATTAGCTTATTTTTTATTTTATTATATCTTACTTTATTATATTTTATTTGATTTCAGTTTCTTTTATTTTAATAATTTAATTTTTATTCTTTGATTAATTTTTCATTTAATTAAAAAAAAAACTTTAACTTAATTTTAATTTTTTTATTCTAATTCTAATTTATTCTTTAATTTATTTACTTTATTTCCGTTAATTTCATTTAAATATTGTATTTTTTATTTTTTATTCATTCTAAATTACTTTATTTAAATTTATTTTTGTTTTAATAAACTTTTTGTTTAATTTTATTCAATTATAAGTTTTTATTCATTGCATTTTACATTATTTTATTTTATTATGTTTATTTTAATTTGTTTAACTTTAACAATTTCTTACTTTATTTTATTTATTTTTAATTTTTTTTTAATTTTTATTTTATTTTAGTATATAATAGTTTCTTTTAATTAATTTGTTTTGTCTCATTTTAATTTATTTTATTTAAAAAAATTTAAATTAATATATTTAAGTCTAATTAAATTTAAATGTTTTTGTTTATTTTATTTATTTTTTATTTGATTAAATTTTACTTTATTTTAGTTTATATTATTTTATTTAAAATTATTTTATTCTGTTTTTTGTCTTATTGTTTATATCTTATTTTTGTTTTTTATATTTTATTTTTATTTTTTATACTTTATTTTTAATTTTTTTTTTTGTATTTTATATTATTTTATTTTGTTTGGTTTTAATAATTTTTTGTTTCAATTTAATTTTTTAATGTTTTTTTATATTATGAATTTTTTTAGCTATTTAATTTTTTATCATTTTATTACATTTTCCTTTATTTTCTTTTAATTTTATTTATTTATTTAATTAGTTATTTGTGTCAATTTATTATATTTCAACTGTTTATTTAAGTTTTTCAGTTTAATTTTCAATTTTGTTTATATAATTTAATTTAATTTAATATATTTGAATTTAATTTTAGTTTAATACTTTGTTGTTTTGTTTATGTCATTTTACTTATTTTTTAGTTGATTCTATTTTAGTTTATTAACTTATTTTATTTTATTTTAATTTATATTTTTTTTATTTGTATTTTATATTAATTTTTTTTAAATTATTATTTTGCTTGTATTAATTTATTTTATTTTTTGTTTAGTTTTCTTTATTTAATTTTATTTTACTTTGTCTTATTTTATTTTGTTTTATTTAATTTTTTTTTTTGTGTTTTATACTAATATATTTTATTGGTTTTTTTTTTTAATATTATTTTATTTTCTTTTTTTTAATAATTTTTTGATTTAATTAAATTTTTTGTTGTTTCATTTTTTTTTTTTTTTTTTTAATTTAATTTTTTATCATTTTACTAAATTTTCCTTTATTTTCTATTAATTTATTTTATTTAGTTTCAATTTGTTTTATTTCAATTATATAATTTAGTTTTTAATTTTAAATTTCCATTTTAATTTTTTTTTTTAATAATATTGATATATTTAAACATAAATTTAATTTTAGTTTAATACTTTTTTGTTTTGTTTATGTCATTTTATATATTTTTTATTTGTATACATTTTACTTCATTTCATTTTATTTTACTTTTATTATTAAATTAATTTTTTATTTTATTTTACTTTCTTTAAATTATAATTTTTTTTTGTATTTTATATTAAGAAATTTTTTTTTTTTTCTTATATTACTTTATTTTGCTTTTTTTTGTTTAGTTTTCTTTATTTTATTTTATGATATTTTATTATATTAAATTTTTAATTTTTGTGTGTGTTATACTAATATATATTATTTAATTTTTTTATATTTATTTATTTCGCTTTGCTTTTTTATTATATTTTATTTTATCTCAATTTATTTAATTTTATTTCATTTTATTTTATTTCTTTATTTAGCTTGGTTTTACTTTAACTTATTGAAACTTTTTTTCAAACATACATTGTTTTTCTTTTGTTACTTTTATTTTGTTTTATTTTGATTTATATACTTTTCATTTATTTATTTATTTACATTTGTTTCATGTTTATGTAATTTAATGGTTTTCACTTCAATTTCTTATATTTGTTATGAACTTATTTAAAATCTAAATACAGTTGGAAATGCTTTTTTTTCTAAGCTCTTAAAGAAAATAACTAAAACACATACACACTTTATCACACTCGTAAACCGTTATATCTCTTTTCTTCACTACCAACGCGCTACATCCGCGTTAAGACCATAAGCGCGCGCCTGTTCGTTTCGAACTGTCTTAAGCCGAGCACAGCTTTAACGGTCCAACTTGCACATCCACCGAAACAGCGCACCAAACAATAAACAGCTGGCGGCGCATGCGCACTAAACAAAAATCTAAAAAAATAACAAAGTCACGTCGCCAAGCTTGGAGCTACTGGTTCGATGGCGGCTCCCGCCGATAATATAAGCCGCTTGCCAACCTCGACTTGTTCGAAGCATTGTATGCATGCGGGCTTGTTCGAGATTTTGAATCAACGTTTTGTAAAATATTTTTTCGTTTGCTTTGTTTTCTTCCTTTTCTTCTTCTTCTTCTTCTTCTTCTTCTTCTACAGCGGCTTTGTTTCGCATGGTGCACAGCTTGAAGGTATGAAAAAAAATAACAATAATAATACGAAGGAGAGCAGTGTGTATCGCGTGCAAAGTCCGCCAAAGCAGCAGCGCCGAGTTGTATGGAATTTGGCGACGGCATTTTTTGCGTTTTTTTTTTTTGCATTCACCGCTTGTTGTTGTTATGAAGTATCTTACCTCACTTCTTTTTATCCACAAAGTAGTGATCTATGACGACATAACTATGTTTTGCTATCATATGTTGATTACATATAGAGAGTGTACGCTTCAAACTCAGCTTATTGCTGGATGGCATGCAGAGATACATACATATTTATACACAAATATATGTATTGTATGTACATTGATATATCTTGTGGGTTTCTTCGTTTAATCCAATTGAGCAACCCGTTTCGTCACATTCCATATGAAATTCGTCGGTTGGATTGTTTAAATAAATATTTTGGGGTTTTATTACTTTTGATTATATATATGCATGTATGTATGTTTTTTTATTTATATATCTGTTGTAAAACTGACAATTAGTATATATATAGTGTTGATATACATATTTTGGAAAAAATTGGCAACTTTTTTGATACTTTTTTAGCTTAACCGTTAGTCGAATATAGACTATGCGATTAGCTGGTTTGAACACCTTTAGATCGAAGGGAATCGTATTGTCTCGATGATAAACGATCAGAGTTTAAGCGTAAGTGGTAATGAATGCCATGGACACCATTCGCTTACTCTTTCACCTGTGAAATAAAATCAGTAAGGAATTTTAGAATTACGAAATACAAAGCGCGAAAGGTTCTGATAGGCGCCGTCTGTTTGAAAGAACTTATGTAACCATTGTGCTGGAATGAAGTAACAACGTTATAGCTATCGCCGTAAATATGGATACCGTGGGTCAATAACACGGTGCTGAGCAAACTTCAGAGCTGTCAAATAACACCTCCTGCGCACCACTTACAAAGCGAGACCCTTATGCTCCTAACTAAGAACAGTGTCTGTTAAGATTGTGTGTATTGTAGAAACAGGATTAGGATGTACGAATGACCACATGTAACCGCGACCTACCGCCTTCAGGGCAGTCTGCGTTTCGGGTTTCTGTTGGATTTAGTTAGCTAGGAGCTAGGTAACGCTGGGGTTTGTGGAGGATTAAATTCATGACAGATCTCGGTTTATGATATATGTCTACCACCTCGTTGTCTGACCGTAATTCGCCCCCCTCTCTTCCGTTCCAAGCAATGAATTTGTAGTCACCCTAGCAGCTGTCCAAATCTATTGGGCACTAATGCACTCGTATTTCTAATTGATTAAACTTCGGAAGTTAAATCATCGAGCGTATGTTATGGTTCTTAACACTTCTTCACTAGTCTCATAGAGCACAATTGTCGGAACGGGATTTAAGTGGTTTCAATTCGTCTGGCACCTGGCACTAGACATATCTACCTTTAGAACATCAGCCGGGATCCCTTATTCAGCTATTTTAGCCGTAGAGATACCGCCTAAAAGAGTAATCCGAAGGATGAGAGGACTGGTCGTTGAATAAAAGCGATTGTTTTAATCAGTGAATCATTTGTAGCTTTTATTTGAAGAGATTAGCTCTCGTTGGTTCGGTTTTGGGATCCTTAAAGCTTTTTTTCGGCCGAGTTCCTTAATACTTCTTAATGTTTTTCAAACGGAGGAGCTAACAGTTATTTTCTAAGCCGCCTACGAACGACTGCTAGATTTTAATGAGGTGCTTTTTATTCAATGTTAGAAATATACTCTTCAAGTTAAAACTACCTGCGGATGGGCGAATAAATTCAATAATTTTGGATGTTGCTCTGCCGAAAATTCGAAGAATTGTTATGGTAGTAGCCACAATCGATCAATTCGGTCGGTGTTACGGTGTAGCTACTGAATACTACTACGTATTCAATCCATATCCGGTCTTTGGGAAAAATGAGTCCTCGAACTAAGCACACGACCTCTTTGCTTACACCTCCACACCAACTAACCCTCTCCTTTGGTTGGAGCGTATCAAGAACACACAGCCATCTTAATTCGACTTAGCTACCAACAACAAAGCAAGTGCGATGTATCAATAAAAGAAATAGAATGTCAGTGACCCTTAATATATGGACTACTCCAACTGTGGAAGTACTATTGGAGGATGTGCTTGCTAGCTTGGCAGCATTTGCCATTTTTCATTTTACGAGGGTTGCCTCATATACATCGGCGTTGGGCAACCCTAATGTTGCAATCTAACAACTGACATTTTTAATTGGATCCCACACAATTTGTTCATCACTCAAAAAAAGCTCGTGTCGATTGGTCGGGAAATGTAAATAAAATAATATAGTGGCGTTCGAAACACGTCTCTGACATCGTGACAGGTGATGAATCGAGGTTTTACCAACCGCTGAAGACGGATCACTCTTCACCATGACAATGCGAGTTCTCACATATCGACTGAAACAACTGCATTTTTGAGCACTCAAAAAATTGATTTGATGAGTCATCCATCGTTTAGTCCAGACTAGGTACGAAATGGCTTTATTTTATTTCCGTCCAAAAAAAAATAAACTGAAAAATCATCGATTTTCGACACTTGAAGAGGCGGTTGATGCGTTCAGACCGTAAGTTTTTGAGATACCTCAATCAGAGTGAAAAAAATGAAGAAAACCAAAAGAGTTTTTCGGTGATTAATATTTGGTTATGTTCTCTAATCCCGGAATATAAAATGCTTCCCTCGTATGACGTACCCGCAATGTGTTCGTTTAATGAACCTGATAGTATCGAACTCAATGGAAGAGTCTAAAAAGTAGGAGTTTTCAAGAAGTTCAACGCGGAACAGATGAATATAGAACAGCCATTACAATAATAACAACAAGAACAAAAACTTAGCAATTAGGAATATCACCGGAAAGCGCATACTACATGCTGCACGTGAAATAATTAGGTTTGATTTTGATCAGTGAAACATCTGTGGGGTTATACTCGAAGAGATTGCCTGCCGCTAGGTGGAAGGTAGGTGATATAGCTTAGGAAGCTTTTAAATAACACTTGAGAGAGAGTCTTGAGTTCTTTATAGCTATTTGGATATGTAATATTTATCACCTACCGAAGGAAGGCGACAAGTAGCTTGTTATGAGAAAATTCTAGGCGCAGTTTTTCGTTACGTAGTTTCTAATTGACTGAGCAGCGAGTCCATTGATTGCATATGGTTCCAATTGCTTGCTTTTTCTAAGAGTAAACTCAATGGAGTTGGTCTGTAGGTTAAATAGCAACTCTTCATCCTTCCGCAGTATTAGTCTATAAGGTCAGTAAATCTGTTCTTTAACTTTTTCCACTTCTTTTCTGTGGCACTTCGTCATCTTTCTTTCTTTTTCCTTCAGCGCAACACTTTAATTGTGCCTAACCTTCTTATAAATAACTAGCTTGTAATTAACTCAAGTACGGAAGTTGTAGCTTTTATACCCTTCAGCAATAATTTCCGATTTTTTTTATATTTAAAAACTCATAAATAGTGGAATTTTCTCCATAAACAAACTATAAAACATAAACAATCACAAGCCGCTCTTTGTTCGAACGCAACAAAGATAGACGGACGACAATTCCTCGTAATTTTTACGTAGCGTTAATGTGTAATTAGCAAAATTAGCACTTGTAATCATTTTGTAATACGCACGTTGGCTACACTAAATTACCCGTAAATACCAAAAGTAGCAGTGCGATGTTTTTAATAAAAATTTTTTTTTTGCTGCTAAAGTTTTCACTTTTCTAAGCTTGAGAGGCTTCACACAAAGCACACAACGACCGACCTTTGATTATGTCATCAGCGGTTTGTTGTTGTTGTTTCTATTATTATTGCTCTCGGCGAGTACGAGTATTTAATGCATATATAAGTAGAGTGCATTGTGTCTTTGTGTTAGCCAACTGTAGCTTTATATATGTACTAACGTCGTACCAAGATCGCCTTAATAACGAATCCATAACGTAATAACGGTAATGGCATCAGACTTGCAACAATCGCAAATTTTGCTGCACTTAAAGCTTGAATTGTTTGATGTTTGATATTTTCTTTCAAGGAAATGAAACCTAAGACATTTAATCACAGTGCAGAGACCAATTTGGCTGGACTAGAGTTCAAGTGGCAATTATGTGCATACATAGGAGTACATGCATACATAGTAGAGTGCTTATCTATAAGAGAAATGAATTTCATATTTTTCGTTTGATTTTTCCACATTAGATAAATGCATTTTCGTTTTGATCAAAAATTTTATAATTAATTTCAGCTTATATAACCCAGTAGAGAGTATATGTTTTCCCCCCAAAAAAAATTATTTAGTGTATCTCCATCAGCAACTCGCATCGCATGTGACCTACTTTGATATCGTACATTTGTACGATTTGTATGCGCATTAATTTACTAGTGTTTGAATTTTCGCAATTTCATGCATGGTACATACTCGTGCCTACCTATATCATGTTTTATGACTTGTAATGGCGTACGTGTAGATGCTCGGGTGCTCATTTGCTGGGCACAGGTATACTAATTGTTGGATGCAAACTGTTCACGCGATTGGTAAAGTTGGCTGCTTCTTAATTTTGTTAGATACCGCGGTGGTAGCCGTTTATGGCCGATCCCGTAATAGCAAGTCAATCATACTGTACTTGATACCTCTGTTGTTGTGAAGGTCTATTTCTTCCTCCACCACCGAGTACTGCACTGGATACATTCAAAGCTTGAGTTTTCATCCATTCCGAGACATAGTCAGAGTTGTCGCAGTCTTTATTTTGCTGCACCATGTCAAAATCATTACAAATGTCATACAGCTCAGCGTTCCATCGTTTACGGTATTAATCGTCGCATGGGACCATAAATTGATTTGTCAAAATCTTTCTCCCGAAAACTCCTAGCACCGACTCATCGTATATTGTCATTGTCCAAGCTTCTGCCCAATATAGGCGGGTGGGATTGACGAGCGACTTGTAGAGTTTGGTCGTTGCACGTCGAGAGAGGAGTTTACTTCTCAATTTCGTACTCAGTCTAAAGTGGCACCTGTGATTCTGTGCTGAATTTCGAGGCTGACATTGCTGTTGGTGTTGATGCTGGTTTCCAAATAGACGTTTGTTTACAATTTCTAGGTTATGACAATCAGAAGAGAAATGGAAATGGATGCACACGATGGAGATATGACACGAAAGGTCGCAATATTAACGAAACTTCTGGTGCTGTAGATGTTGAGTTTAGAGAGACGTATGAAATTCGAGCAAAGCGGCATAGTGGTAGCAGATTTTCGTGATGTCAATGTTGGTTTCAACATCGGTGAAGAAGTGGTGTGTGCTCTTATCTCTCGGTTATTACACAAGATTTTGTACGTGGCGGTTATATGGCCGAAGACAAATCTATTAATTCAGAGAGATCAATTCTTATAGGCACCGTTTACGCGATGATAGCGGAACTTTTCATACTTTAATTGGCGCAGAGTGTGGTCCTCCTGTTTATGACATGTGCAGATCATTTTTAGGTTGAGTCATCGTCACTCATGCTTTCATCTGACCAACCCCAGCATAGAGAGATGATATTTGCACTTTATCAGCTCCTCAGCGTCTTATTTGAGTGAAGTTTGGGCTCGTTAGTTCAAATATTTTTATATTCACTACGGTAATTGTGGATGGGGAGGGTTGCCATCCATAAACTCTGATTGCTTTGGTCTTCAACTTTCCATAACATTCCTATAAGGTGGTGTCTTCCGCAAACATGGACACTTCATTTGATGTTATTAGGTAATGATGCTGGCAAGTACCATCTGAAAAGAAAGGAGTTACGAAGCTTTATTCAAAATACCTCCCATAAAGAAATCTCCCTCAGTGAATGACTGACGAGTTTTATTGCCGGTTTCATTCTACTGCCCTATGGAAACTCCGTTGGTTGGTCTACAAATTTTTCCTTTTAGAAAACTACTTTCAGCCTTGAACTCGTATAGACCAAAGTTTTATGGACTTATTTGGTGGCTCTCTAGATATTCGACTCGATTGGACACATTCAGGTATTTGTCAAGCTTAGTGGATACTCCTATCTACTGCTTAGCTGTTGTTGTTGTTGTTGTTATGACCTGCTTAACCCTTCTTAGGAGTAGGAGTAGTCAAAATCAGTCTATGTCGTCAAGGTCATCCGACGGGAGGCTCAGGAGGGGAGCTTTTTAGACAGGTTCAGGTCTAAAGGGGAACAGAGTGCTAGATTAGTAGGTTTTAGTGATCATGCAAAGAGATGTGGTTAGTGTAGTGAGTGGAATTATTGCGTGCAGAGCATACGTAAAGCATTTCGGGAACGAGTCTGGATTATTAAGATTTGAGTCTGCTCAGAAAACTCCGGTCTCGAAAGGCAGCTCGAGCTCTTCGTCTGCTATGGTTAGTGGTTGTGATTATGCCATTCACGGTAAGAAAGCTAATGACGATGTTGACAAACTTTCTCTGTCTGCCGGAAGATCGTGCTGTTGTAGTACCCGACTGCCACGGGAGCTATTGAATTTAGTCGCCTTTTACGTCAGGCAAGCCTTACTGTGGTTCTTGAACCCCTAACCCGCATGCAGTTAATTCGTCTTCTAGCAGGTTTCTGAAAGGTCGATCCCTGCGCTAGCATCTGAGCAGATACCGCTTACAGAGAAGCACTTCTTCATCACTAAGAGCATGGATGCTTCTCTGCAAAATTGATGTACAGGTGACATTAGGCTTAGCTTCTCCATCTTCATCTCGCTAATAGTCGGTGTCTAAATCGGTGCGGCTTACCTTCTGATCGGCCCACTGAGTGCCTTCAAAGTCTTTTTCTCTAGTATTTAAGGCTTCACTACTAAAAGCTGACCCAAGTAGAGGTACTTTTTTTTAGTATCCTTATTTGACAGATAACGCGTGATTCGTGTCAAGCTGTCATGTTATTTTTGTTCAGTATTTTTTTGTCATTTCATCATGGAAAGACTTACGCTTGAACAACGTTTACAAATCATTCAACTTTATTAGGAAAATTCACGTTCTGTAAAGAATGTGTTTCGCGCGCTTCGCTCAACTTATGGTCAACATAATCGGCCTACTGAGCGTACCATTCGCAACACTATCACCCAACCTGAATGAGAGAGACCCAGCATTCATTATTGCATAATATTCGACCGAATAGACCACGTCCAGCACGCAGTGAAGAAAATATAGCGGCCGTCGCTGAGAGTGTACACGAAGACTGTGGATAGTCGATTCGGCGCCGTTCGCAGCAACTCGGACTGACGTATGAAACGACTTGGCGCATTTTACGTCGAGATCTTAAATTGGAAGCGTACAAAATACAGCTTGTGCAAGAACTGAAGCCGCTCGAACTTCCCAAGCGACATCGCTTCGCTCTATGGGCTCTTGAAAAGTTCCAAGAAGATCCGACGTTTTCATGCCAAAATTTTTTCATCGATGAGGTCCATTACTGGGCCAATGGGTATGTAAACAAACAGAATTGCCGCATTTCGGATGAGGAGCAACCTGAAGAGATTTAAGAGCTGCAATTTCATCCAGAAAAAACAATGGTTTGGTGCGGTTTGTGGGCCAGTGGAATCATCGGTCGATTTGAGAACGTAACCGTCAATGGCGACCGTTATCGCGCAATGATAACTGACTATTTGATGCCTGAAATTGAAGCTCGTGATCTCCGCTACATTTGGTTTCAACAAGACGACGTCACTACCCACACATCGCATCAATCAATGGATTTATTGAGAGAATACTTCCGCGATCAGATGCTTTCACGTTTTCTCACCGTTACACTTTTCCCTGTTGGGATATGTAAAGTTTAAAGTCTATGCGGACAATCCCGCTTCGATTGAGGCCTTGGAGAAAAACATCACGCGTGTCATTCGCCAGTTACTAGTCGAAATTCTCGAACGAGTCATCGAAAGTTGGACTCAACGGACCACCTGAGACGCAGCCGCGGCCAACATTTGAAAGAGATAATCTTGAAAAAAAAACAAATGCTTTCAAGGATGGAGTCTTCACAGAGGTTCGAAGCTGATGGGAATGATTGCAAGTTTAGCGGAGCTGCATCATCTGCGGGTATGACGCATTTAGTTAGTGTGTTTTAAATAGAAAATAAAGGAATTTTGGTCGTCCCTCTCTAGTTGCCGCATTTCGTATCTAGTTCACAGTGAAAGGCTCGGACGTCGCTTGATTGTTGGAGCAATGTCGATTAATGGTGGTCTCTTCTCCTCATAAAATCAAAAAACCAAATGGTCATGTCTGGTTTTTTTACCAGCTAAAGGAATCGGGGTCGAGCCTCTTTTAAGTAAAAAAAAAACAACATTTCAGAGCCGAAATCAATAAACGAAAAATAATTTTTTTTTTTTCAATTTGGCGCCATTATTTCCACTGCATTTGTTGCTTGAGGCATATCAAGTTTTGTAAGCAACAAAATGTTGCTGACATAACAACTGAAAACAATAACAAATACATTCATATATACAGGCATGTGAACAAACACTATTTGCACTACACGTTAACAGTTCATAAGTAAAGTACGCAAAAAACAGAAAAGAAAGGAAAAGAAAAGAAAATAATAAAAAATAAAAGCAACATGCAAGCAATCAACAGCAATTGAAAAATGTATGTAAAATCAGAAATACAGAAAACAAAAGCATAAAAAATCGCATGAATAGCGAGATGGCGCAGTTGGTAGCGCCAGCAAGACAGCTGCAATAGAGTAAGAGTAATAAAAGTGAAGATGCAAATGAATATTGAAAGTAAAATTAAGCACACACTGAAATGCACACACACACACACACTGATATTTTTATTTGCACACGCTCATAAAGCATGGAGAAGAGAAAAAAACTTGGGAATGCCATGCGAGTATACATATATACAAATGTATGTACTCCGATATTGATGGTTAACTTCGTTGCGTTGCAGACGCGTCACAGGCATCTCGAATTTCTGCATGGCAATTTTATGCATTTTTTTTTATTTGCCTCCAATGATGTAATGATATCATCTGCCCTTGTTGTTGCCATGGTTGTGCACATTTCCCGCTTAAAAAAATTAATTTGCGAAGCTGATAAATAAAATTGAAGCATTTTTTAAATAGTTTCTATTAATTGAATACCTCATTTGAGCTTTGCTGTTGATTAATTTAATTTAATTTTTATTTTTTCTCTTTCTGCACTTGCACTTTCTTCAATGAACAATTTTTCTTATAAATTTTTTCACAAATTTATGCTTTTTTATCTCATTTATTTCTTTTATTATTGTATTTAAGTGCGATTTAACTATTTGATAATATTTATATTCACAGCATATAATATTCAGTTAATTTTAAATGACACCAGCTGAAAGGAAAGGCCGAAAAGCCGCTTGAATTTCCAAAATATAATTTTTTCTCGAATTTCATGTATATTAATTAGAAGGCCAACGGCCGATGGATTGTTATGAGGAGCTTTTATTTCATGACAGAAATATGCTCAGAGGGCTTGACATTCTCTGCCGAGAGGTGGCCGCAATTTAAAAAAATATTTTCCATAAATTTGGATGTTGGTTGAACCAGGCCGTCCGAATGGTAGTACGCAATGCTAACCACTCGGCTATTGCGACTTAACAACCGGATATATTTCCTTGGTTTGAGCTATCAAATGACAAAAACTCATGGAATGAAAATCTCAAAATTTCAGTGAGAAAAACGAAGGAAGAACAAAAACAAAAGCTTATAAGAACTACTATTCAGAAAGCAGTAATGACAAATGCAGGAAAAGTAAGAAGGCAGACATGAGCAAGCTGTTAGATCATTTCTGCTCTTTCTGGACGGTCTTATCAAGAGCATGATTTAGACAATTAAGGTCTTCGCAGTTCAAACGATTGGTAGACGACTCAAAGCTAGGGATATTTTAAACTACGTAAAACGCGTTAAAATCCATAATTGCTTTTGTTGTTATATTAATTGAAACCTAAATTAGTTAATGGCATCTTCTCTGACGCAGGCAACGCTTATGCGTTTATAGCCGAATCAACAATAGCGCGCTACCCATTTCTTCTCTTCGCTGTTTGGTTCCAGTTGGGAATACCAAGTGATACCAGGTCGATCTCCACCTGATTTTTCCAACAGAGTGGAGGCCTTCCTCTTTCTCTGCTTCCATCGAGTACTTTCAGAAATCTAGTGCTTTCATCCATTTGGACGACATGATCTAATCAACGTAGCCGCTGCCTCTTGATTCGCTGCACTATGTCAATAGCTCTGAATAACTCGTAAAGTTCAACATTGCACCGTCTGCGGTATTCAGCGTTGCCAACGCATAAAGGACCATACATCTTCCGGTGGTTTTCTCTCGAAAACTTTTAAAGTCGACTCATTCGATGCCGACATCGTCCAAGCTTCTGCACCATACAGCAGTACGAGAATATTGAGCGACTTGTATAGTTTGGTTTTGTTTCGTCGAGAGAGGACTTTACTTTTCAATTGCGTACTCAGTCCAAAGTAGCACCCGTTGCCAAGAGTGATTCTGTGTTGGATTTCAAGGCTGACATTGCTGTTGTTTTTAATGTTGGTTCTAAGATAGACGAAACTATCTATGACTTCAAAGTGAATACTGTCAACAGCCAAGTCAGAGCCGATCCGTGAAACCGCTGACTGTATATTTGATGACAGAGAGATATTTCGTCTTGTTCTCGTTCGCTACCATACCCATTCGCATCGCTTCTTTAACTAACTTGGAGAAAGCAGAACTAACGATGCGCTTGTTAGGGCTTAAAGGATATCAATATCGTCGGCATAACCTAGCAACTATACATACTTGTGAAATATTGTACCTGGTCTATTTAGCTCTCCAGCATCAAATTGGAAAAATCACATGATAAAGAGTCAATCTGTCTCAAACCTCGTTTGGTATCCAACGGCACGTGCTGATATTATCCATGGTCAGTTTATATAGCTGTATAAATTTTGTAGGCATATCATATTCAGACATAGTGGCGTAGAGGCAGTTCCTCATGATGCTCTCAAAGCATTAAAGTCGATAAAAAGGTGGTGATTTTGTCTCTGGTCTTCTCCACACTGATACGATCCAACCACTTCGTTGATAGTTGGCTTTACTCTCTCACACAGTACGCTAGTTATAATCTTAAAAGCGGTATTGATGATGCGATATTTTTTTAAAATAGCAATCGTTATTCGAAATTCACCATTGTTGGGTGATGGAACATCCATAGCATCATCATCGATTGGCCGTTTGGGTTCGCCATCTTCGGGTGTTTCAATTTAACCGCCATTCAGCAGTTTGGAAAAGTGTTTTATCCATACCCTAAGTATGCTCTGGACATATGTGACCAGATTACCTCCTTGATTCCGATTTTGAACCATTCGGTAAATCGCCGTTTCTTTTCATAGAATTTTCGAGTATTACCGTTGTCGACTAGCTGCTCAATCTCTTCACACTCACGCATTTCGGCCTCTTTCTTTTTTGGCCTTCAAATGGGTCTCGCTTCCCTCTGCAACTCTCGCTATCTATCCCACCTCGCACGTGTTGTAGTCGATTGCCGTTTTCTCCCCACTGTAATATGACATTCCTTATCGTACCAGCTTTCTGACACTGTAGAAAACCAATTGTTTTCGAAGCGGCGGTACATAGAGAGTTTGTGCCACAGCTGATGACTGCTATCAGAGAGCAAGTCGATTAGAAAACCTGCTAACTTTCGACGTCAAATCTTGTTTGTGTTTGTTGAGTGACGCTCTTTGCTATACAGAGGCCGGGTGCATATATTCGCTGCGACAAGGTAGCGATCCGAGCCGATGTTAGGTCCTCGGAACGTACGCACATCTAGAACTCTGGTAAGATGTCTTATTTTTTGGGGGATTCGACCGTAAGAAAAATACTAAATGGCTTAACCCTATTAAGTGTGCATCGCAATTTAGACTAAATCCCAAACGAAATATATCCTGCCTACAGGTCTGCGTCCATTTCTAGGAAATACATCAATACGCACTCATTAAAGCAAAAACTCGACTGAAAGTAGCTAAAGTGGCCTAAATATGTTCGAAAACTCTTCCACTGCTTTAATATATACATAAATATGTATGTTTATATAGCATCTACTGTAAGTTACACAATTATATTATCGCTAATGTCAAAGTGCAGTTAAAATGACCACTAAAGCGAGAATTAATCACCTCAGACCCAGCTTAAATCCACCATTTGACATTTCACACCCAAAGTGGCATTAACAGTATTTTATTTCACCATTTCACCTATTGTTTTAGCATCACTTTACTGTGTGAATTTCAGCTAATATAATTTACAAAGCTAGTTAAACGAAGAGTTAGAGAAAGAGAGTGTATAAAGGAGAGAGTATAACTGAGTAGCTGGCATTTTATATTATTTTTGATACTAAATTAAATTAAATTACCAAAGCCAGAAACACACAGCATTCGCTTTGGTGGTTTTTAATGCAATTACTACATGATGAGTAAACGCCTCATTTACATGCATATGTATGTGTATGCACTCTGCACTGTTGAGTGGAAATGCAGTGTGTCGTACACACTGGGCATCACGTCGGCCCACTTCATAAACTCCACAACCTGTCTGGCATTCGTCAGTCTTTTTTTTCATTTAGTATTTGCGATTTACTGGTTTTAATTTACTTCATTTTTTATATTTCATTTTCATTCCACGTCTTCTTAATTTTTTTTTGTTTGCCTCCTATTTTTTATATTCGCTTGTTTGGTCACTAACATTTGGCATTTCGCCCATTACAGGCCAACGACAAGTCGCCGCCGTCGGCCAATAATTGTTGTACTCAATTAAATTTTTTTTTTGTATTCGTATGTGCTTGTTTGATGAATATGTGTCAAGGTTGTGTTAATAATAATTAAAATTACTATTGTTAACCACACTTTGGGTGTCGATTTGGATTTGAATGTTGTAATGTTTTTCCAAATTTAGAAATCCATAATGGCTTAACGCGCGTGAAAATTCAATTAGCGGTAACTCTAATCGCTCGCCTGCAAGAATTCGAAGATCAATGTTGATTGAAAATTTTGCAAATTTTAATATTAATATTTATTTATGAATTTCAAGGTGACAATAAATAAATAAATAAATTGCGCGGCTATTGCGGTCTATATTAAATTTAATTGACACTTGGCTCAAGCTCGGTCTTTTTTTTCATTTTTATTTTTTACAATTGTTGTGAATGGTAACCCAGTAAGTAGTGCAAGAGACTTTTCGAGAAAAATACATTAAATTGTTTATTCAGAGTTGCTTTGATAACATCTGCGATAGGTCTACTTCGGGCGTACTTTACTGGTGTTGAAAGCTTTTGTCCACTAACTCTATTAGCGGAAGAAAAGCGCCGTTTTTTACAGGTTCCTTAGACATCATTGAATGAATAGATAGATAGTTTAGATGATCTTCACTTTGGTCTTTGGTCTATTGGCGTAGCCCCAACGCCTTTAAGAATCCCAGAAGGCAAAAGATGCAATGCAATTTTCCTCAGCCTAAATCGTTCTTCTGAACTTAGCACCTCCTTAATTGTTTAATGCGTATTGAATGGAAAAGAAAGAAAGAGCCAGGTGCCATGAGCATGGTTGCTGCGACGTATTAATTCGTCGAAAAGTTCTTTACATGGATTTATTGCATTTTTGCAGCTGATTTACGTCTGTGTCTGCCTTAAGTATGGCTTGTCTGCACGTAATGTCCGCTCAAATACGCGTTTATAAATTTGACAGCTTTTGGATCAATAGTTTGTGAATTAAAACATTTTGACTGAATCAACTTTTGTTATTGTGAAAAAAAATTGATGAAAAGGAGTTCCGCGCGTAGATAAAATATTTCTTTATGAAGGGAAAAAATACAGTTGAAGAAAAAACTTGGCTTGATGATGACATCATATAAATCCACAAAATGATTTTGAATGACCGTAAATTCAAAATGGAATGAAATAGCAGACATTCTAAAGATATCTACTGAACGTATGCATCATATTTTTCACGAATATTTGTCTATAATAAAGTTATGTGCAAAGTGGGTGCCGCGCAATCTCACTTTTGACCAAAAACAACGACGAGTTGATGATTCAGAACAGTGGAGCGTAATAAACCCGAGTTTTTGTGCCGATATGTGACAATAGATGAAACATGGCTCCATCATTTCACTCCAAAGTCCAATCGACAGTCAGCCGAGTGAACTGCATATGACAAACCCGCTCCAAAGAGTGGAAAAACGCAAACGCAACAGTCGGATTTCAAGGTGATGACGTCTGTATTTTGGCGCAAGGAATAATTTTTATTGACTACTTTGAAAAAGGCGGAACAACCAAAACTATAACATAGCGTCCGTTTGAAGAACGAAATCGCCGAAAAACGGCCCCATTTTATGAAAAAGAAAGCGCTGTTTCACCAAGATAATGCACCGCGTCACAAGTCAGTGAAATCGATGGCAAAAATTCTTGAATTGGGCTTCGAATTGCTTCCGTATCCACCGTATTCTCCAGATCTTGGCTCCCGGTAATTATTGCCTATTCTTAGATCTCAAAAGAATGCTCGTTGGAAAATTTTTTTTTGTCAAATGAAGAGATGTTCGTCGAAAATGTGGCCTATTTTGAAGCAAAGGACAAATCATACTACAAAAATGGTATCGAAAAACTGAAGGGTTAATCAGCGCATCACCCTTGAAGGGAACTAACTTGAATAAAAAAAAATTAATTTTTCCAAAAAAAATATGTTATACTGTGGTAGGCCGGAGTTGTATCTTTTCATATTCTTTTTCGACCTTTTCCTTTGCTTTAATGAAACAACTTTCAACAAGAGGCAATTATTTTTTAAATACAAAATTTTTTCTCGAAAAGTTTATTGCCTCCATTTTATATATAAATTTTTGCCTTTGATTTAATACATCTGCATTGCCAGATATTTCATAAGTTTCCTATGCCTATAAATTATTTATTGAACTATTAAAAGCAGAAACTAAACAAATTGGCTCTGCTTCAAGAAATCACAAGAAATAATTGCTCGTATATTTTTTATATATAAGTACGTGTGTAATATATTTTTATGGATACAATGCTATATAACATATCAATTTAAATTACTGCTCTCCGACTCTGCCACTCATTTAATTTATTCAAAGCCCCTACAAATCAGTTCAATATGTCGATAAATCAGTGAAATGAATATTGCTTTGTAATGGCATAACGGAAATTTACAACTCGTATTTTATCGTTATTTAATCGGTGTATGAGTATAACAAAACAAATAACCAGCTAACGAAGAAGAAAACAACAAAGGGAAGATAACAAGTAAATAAAATATGAAAAATCATATTTTTTATTTAAATTTTTTCGTAGTGAAATAAAAATAAGGTATGCTTATGATTTCGTTGTGATCACCATTCATTCATTATACCATTCAATACTCACTTACGTGTATACGAGGTATGTTCAAAGGAAAAGGTTAAGTTTTGCTCACTGTTTTCTTTGATTACAATGGTGTGGTGCATCATGAGTTTTTGCCAAAAGGTCGTACAGTTAATAAGGAATACTACAAGGAAGTTTTCCAACGTTTGCGTGAAGCAATACGGCTTAAACGATCAGAATTGTGGAAAACAGATCGTGAATTCTGCATCACGATAATGGTACCAGCTCACACATCAATGCTTATTCGTCGACTTTTTCGTATTCCCAAAACTAAAGAAACCAATGAAAGGAAATCGTTTTGCCACAATTGATGAGATCAAGTCAAAACCGAAGAAAGAGCTGGGGCCGTACCGAAAAGCGCATTTCATTGGAAAAGGCGTTGGAAAAAGTGTATTATATCCGAGGGGGATTACTTTGAAGAGGACAAAATAGATACTGATGAATAAATAAGTACTTTTCAGAAAAATTCAAAATTCACCTTTTCCTTTGAACACACCTCGTATAAATATTTATATGTAAGCGTACATGAGAGCTACATAAAATTTGTGATAGAAAATGACGACATATTTTAACAAAATAATATATTTTTGAACTTCATATATCTTTGGTAAGGCGTCTCCTGGGTATAACTGGGGTATAGAGAATACAGAAACTAGCAAGAAAATGGAATTATGCTCTGACTTAATGTTTTTTCTGTAGTGTTTTTTGACTTCTCTTTTTCCGAATGAAATGATCTCAGAAGTCCTCGATATCGTCGAAAATATAATTATCTTCTTGAAAATTTACTTAAGCTTAAGGTGCCCGCAGACGTAGCAATTAATTAATTTCAAAATACGTGCCAAAATGAAAAAATTTTGAATTTTAATTTCAAGAGAGTCACATGAAAAAAAAATTCTTATAATAATGGATTATAAATTTCTGGAAATTAGTCTGTAAGGTCATTTAGTGAAATTAAATTTCTTTGACAATACTCAATTTCTTTGATAGCACTTTTAATAGAGATAAAAATTGCCAGTGCAGCACGAGCAGTTAGAAATTTAATTTCAGAAATCAAATTCAGGGTGGTTACACGACGAAATTGAAGCTTTTCGAGAGTAAATTGCTTGAACTAAATAGAAATTGCGAGTAAATTGCTATACCTCACGGCGTCTTTTAAACCATTAAAAATTTAGGGTCATTCGGACTTCCAACTCAGAAAGAGAGACGTTTTTTAGACAATCCCAGAAAGTTCTTGTAAGTCCTTGTGAAATCTATTAAAGCGGCCATTTAAAGGAGCGAAAATTTGATGTTGGGTTAATGGTAGAAGAGAGACTTTGTCGCCGAGACCTGGTATTCATCTCGGGGGTAAAAGTCCAGCCAAAATCCGCATCAAAGCGAATATCTTCAACACATCACTGATTATGCTATTTTCACCCTAGGGTAGGCAAAGAAGGTATTTTTGACGCAACTGTCTGAAAATTCAGCGTAAACGATGAAACATCCCCTAATGAGGCTGATCGACTTTGCTAGGGCCCGAAATATGGTTATCTATAGTACCAAATTCCAGCGCATGAAAGCTCATCAAGCTACTCCGGATCGAAAAGCTCACAACCAGATCAATCATGTTGTCATAGACGGACG
Source organism: Neoceratitis asiatica (assembly GCA_030068015.2). Classification (NCBI taxonomy): domain Eukaryota; kingdom Metazoa; phylum Arthropoda; class Insecta; order Diptera; family Tephritidae; genus Neoceratitis; species Neoceratitis asiatica. The sequence goes on along the minus strand of CM061525.1, from coordinate 80,024,254 downwards.
ACATGTCTTCAGTTTTTTTGACGTTCTTACGCTCCGAAGGCCTAACATCGAAACTTTCCATAGCTTGCAGCAGCAAAAATACGCTTTCGCCTCTGTCTAGCAAAAAACGGCCGTCTACAAACACCAGGAAGGTCGACGTCGAAAACATCCAATCACAACATACACAGGGACCAATTCGCTACTCGACTTGTACTGTTCTCTGGGAGCACTATAAGAGAACTATTGCTTTTCGAAAAGGTCAAAAGAAAAGCTGGGATTTTGAGGACCGCAGTATTGTAGAGATTCCGATAACAGAAGAAGGAAGCTAGAGGTATATGCAGACAAAAAAAAAAAAGAACCAGACCGAAATGCGTGAGCATGAAAAGCTTGAGAAACTGGCCGACAAGGGTAATGCTCGAAAAATCTACAAATTTAGCGGCGATTTACAGGAAAAAATCAAGACCGGAGCATACTACTGTAGGACCTTAAGAGTTAATCTAGCGACTGATACTCAGAACCTACTGAATTTATAGATAGAACATTTCTCCGGCCCACTCAATAGCAGTGAAAATTAAACACCGGGAGATGACGAACCCGATCCCCAATCGATTACGATGGAACAAATGTTCTACTGCCTGACTATGAAGAAGTTCGAGTAGCAAGTGCTCTCTTAAAAACTAGCAAAGCGGTGAACTATTCAAATACGGCGGCGAAGAACTGAAAAGGTGCATGTATTAGCTTCTTTGCAGAATATGGTCGGACGAAGGCATGCTCGACGATTGAGACCTAAGTGTGCTCTGCCCAATCCGTTTGGAAGGCGGTCCCCACGGTCTACGTCAATTATCGTGAGATAAGCATCCTCAATATCTCATATAAGGTCCTTTCGGTATTACAGGCGACTTTAGACTGGGAAAATCTACAATGACTAGATATTCACCATACGTCAGTTGTTTGATCACAATATAATTTCTACTAGAATTGCAGAATTGAATTGTAGAATTTTGTTTTTTTTTTTTCAAGTAATTAATTCATAAGCTTCCATACTCGTATTATGTAAGAATATGTTTAAGATAAAAATGAAAATTTTTTAATTTTCATTTCAGTGAGCTTCAAAAATCAGCTGATTTCTAAATTCAGTTCTCTCTTTACTGAAAGATTGCCAATAAATGGATGTTTATCCCAAAAAATCATTAAAATTTTTCTCATACTCGTACGTATGTAATTCCTAGTCATTTCCCTTCATACTTACCAATTCTATCGTTGCTTTTGGCATTCGTTTTCATTTTCAACCTGCCAATAATACTTGAGGTAAAGAAACCAATTTCAATTTCCATTATTACAACCACATTTTCCAATATAAACAAAATTTTGCCATTTATTGTTCAAGATTATAGGTTATCTTACACAATTGCTTGTCGAGCTTAGCAATTTCAGTAATTGAGTTTAGCACTATTTTTAACACTAAACTACACCAACCATAAATAACACAAAAAACAACAAGCTGACAACAACAACAACAACAACAACAACAACAACAACAAGCTGACGACAACAACAACAACAACAACAACAACAACAACAACAAATGCGTGGTGAGCAAATATAGCTTTAGCTAAACAATTGTCGTAAATGTTATTGCAACAGGTAATGTGTAATTCAATTTATCGATTACCCCCGGACAGGCCATTGGCACATAAAAACAAAAACAATAATGTGGTGAACAACGCGCTCATAGATTTATGGATAGTAAGGTGAAAAATATTGTTTTTTTTCTTGCTGGTAACTTAGTAAATAGATTTGGGGGTATAAATACATATATAAATTACAACAAAACATAAAAATATTTGTATAGCATTTCCTCACACCTTTTGGTTTGCTTGCGATACGTAGTATATTCATTTGAGACACCAATATATGTAAATAAACAATATTTTTTTTGGTTCGAAATACAAAGCGGACACTCAATAAATCACTCAAACGTTATACAATAATCAAGAAAAATAAGTTATTTAATTAATAAAATTAATTGTGTTATTATATGGTTGGGTATAAAAGTGAACAAAGAAGGGCTATGCTCAACCATTGCTCCAGGGTTTTCGGCGCACTTTAAGATATTAGAAATATCTAGTTGTTGGTGGATTTCTCAAATCGAAATACGCACGGATAAGGTTCGATAAATTCATTATTGGTGCGCTATAATACATTTTTTACACAATATCCTGAGAAACCTTTTCCCGCTTTTGTAAAGAACTTAAAGCCAAGGAGACTAGCGAAGGGCTCACTCCACAAAACTAAATCTTTCCCAAATACTAGTATATTGTCTAAGTCGAAAACTCTCGTTTAAAATTTTTAGGCATCTTTGCGTTGGTTAGTTTCGCGATCTCATCCTGTCAATAATTTTTATTCACCCTTTCGTCGTATTTCACTACTTTATGGCACTTCATGTCCTAAGGCAGGGGGCAGAAGTTAAAATCGCTTGGCCAAAAGCAGTCACAACAAAATGGCAATATAGAGATTCTTGACTTGTAGAATATTGTGCAATCTAAATTCCGCAACAAAGAATCAAGATTCAAATCAACACTTGTATAGAAACCGATTCGAACTCGAGAACTATAAACTAAAGATGCAACCTCAAGGCTGTTGTTAGAGAACTTACTGAGTTTATGAAAGAACTCTTCACGCGCCTGTTCGATTGTCGTTAACATGAAGCACATTGCGAAAACGGACCAGAATATCTAGCCTAAGATAGACGTATCAACGCCGATTATCATGATGTACGACCACCAATTGCTTACCTGAAGAACAACGAAACGACGGAAACCGATGGTTTAGCGGCTAAGCTATTTATACATATATGGCGGTGAAGAACTTTGCCTTTGCAAATGAGAATACCGGAGAGGATGCCTGGTGGTTGGCACCTAAATCTGCTCCACTAAAAGTGGGATCTCACAGTCTGCGCCAAAGATCATTGGAGAAGTTTCATCTTACTTTGAATGATTAAAGCCGATTTTCAAAGAACTAACCGGATCTTATCAACGGGCGGTGATTGCAATAGCCGAGTGGTTAGCATTGCGTACCACAATTCGAAAAGCTTTGGTTCGAATCCAGGTTCGAGCAACATCCAAAATTATAGAAAATTATTTTTTCTAATTACAGTCGCTCCTCGGTAGGGAATGTCAAGCCCTCCGAGTGTATTTGTGACATGAAATAAAAGCTCCTCATAAAAATTCACCGGCCTTTCGGAAGGGACTTAGAATAAACGTAGGTCCCTCCACTTTGTTGGTAAAAATATCAAGATGCAAAACCACAACGTTGAGAAGGAGCTCGGCCGAAAATGGATTCAGCAGTTACAAAGGGCCAAATATATATACATATATCATAATTACTCCAGACCTGGCAGATCCACCATTGATATGTTTATTCTGCTCCAAACCAATGAAAAGATCCGTAATACTCACTACCTCTTCGTCATTTTAAAGTCTGTTTCAAAACGCGAAAATGCGAATTTTGTGTGAACTGACATTGAACAGCACCGAAAGTTCCGTTAAAATAGAGAGCCATTCGATATCACAACTTTTACTTTTGTGACGAACAAAAACCAAACACTACAAGTCGTTCATCATTTCCATTGTGCTATTTGTTGAAGAATCGCGTACGATGTCGACATCGTGCTATTTGTTGAAGAATCGCGTACGATGTCGACATCTGATAATTAGGCGTGAGAAGTTGCGAGAAAAAAGTTTTGTGAACGAATTACGATTTGGGCGAATACCCTTGACGCTGGAACGAAGTGTTGTGCGAGATATACGATGCCATTGGCATTATTCAACGAATATCGCCCACACTGGTCATTCCATTTCGTTCCGATCGACGAAAACACCCGAAAGTATTCGAAGCAGTATTCGGTGGTGGAAGCAGATGGATGAACGAAGGTTTGCACTGCGTTGGCTCGCTCATATTGACTCGGCTATAATCTCGTAAGCGGTGTCTAAGTCGTTATAGAATCAGTAGTCTGACGGATCTTAGAACGATAATGATGTTTGTGTTGAAATAAAAATTTCAGTATCCCGTCAAGAGTTTAACAAATTAAAGCCGAAAAGTAAATAGTCGCACCGTGCAGTGAAAAGTCTCACAGAATACAGAAATTCAAATTGAATACTAGTAACATTTAAATGAAATCATACATTTGCCATTTGTTCGCAAATCACACCGTAGAACGGATAAATTTCAACTTGCGATTCGCCAAGTTAATGAGCGCAGCTTGTTATTACTCTTCGTATAGTCACCATAGCCGAGTGGATAGAAACTGTCGCTGTCATGCATGAGATTCACGACTCGAACCTCGTTGTAGGCAACTCTATTGTTATTTTCGCGAAGTATAAATCAACAACAACAAAAAAATAAGAAAAAAACAACATACATGAATGAACTAGTGTTTAACTAGTGGGAAGTTGATACATAATCGGATAATTAACATTTCGTAGGACATCGCCGTGTTAAAACTACCAGTTGCTAGCATTCGAAAACGATAGAAGATGAACTAGTTAGTGTAGAGAGGCAAACTAGTAAATTTTTCCAGCAGGGTATGTGTGAACCGGCTTTTTTCTCTTACTCACGCAAAGCTCATGGATGCAGTAAAGTCAGCACCCGCAAGCGCTTAACTGGGTCAGCGAGCACACCGAGCCATACGAAATTGGTACGTTACATATTTTGGACAAGCGACTACATATGTACACACACAAATACGCACTTGTATACCTTTTCGACAGTTTTTCGATTGTTATCCACTACCGCTTTGAGCTACATTGCCGATATTTTTGTTTGGTTCATTTTTCGTTTGCTATTTTGGTTATCTACCGACTGTGTTGTTGTTGCTGCTGTTGCTGCAGATTGTGAGTGAACGCACGTACGAAACATCTTCCAACTGCTTTACATTGTTGCTGTCTATTTGTTGTTGTTGTTGTTGTTGTGGCCGTATTGTAATTTGGTTGCTTCGTATTTACCTTTGGTTGTCATTTTGTTATTGCACGACATTTGTATTTGATTGTTGTTGGTGCAATGTATTTGGTTGACTGTTCGTTGCATTATTGTTGTTTTCGTTGTTATTGTTGTTATTGTTGTAGCGACATCGTATAACTGCTTAAATACATTATGATGCTAACAATGCGATGCTGTGCGCTTCATACTCATTGACGTATGATGAATTTTATCGTTTAATGACCCAAATTCCCAGGCGGAGCGAGTCGGTTGGTTGGGCCTGTAGCGCTTACCTTTATCTGCAAGATTAAACATATGTATATATTAGATGTACATAGGTACATGCTATTCGCATCATCGTAAATATTTCCTTTGTCTTAATTCCCATAACAACTGCAGACAGCTTACTACGTTTGGGTGCTGCTTATTTCCTTGCCAGTCTTCTTCTTCTTCTTCTTATTTGCCTTCTTTCTATGCAAAGTTATCTAATGCAGCTTTGATTTTATGTAATACGCAAGCTCGTAGACGTACACTCACACACATTAACTTACATATGCTTGTATATATGTATATTTCACTATCAGCTTCTCTCTGTTGCCTCATAAAAACTCCATTTAATCTTCGGTTGGTTTTTGTGGTAACAATAAATCGTAAAATATTCAAATCACCAAAAAATCAATACAAATGTTTAGCGCAAATATAGCCGAATGTAGTTTTTATTATTTATTTTTTTTTTAAGAAAATTATTTCTCACTTTTAAGTTATGTTGGATGTTCATTGGCAATTTTCAAATCGAAGCAGAATATATTACAAGATGACCATATATTTATTTAATTTATATGCTCAGCTCCATTAAGCGCTTAAATATCGAAACACTACTGTATGAAAATATGATAATTTCCGAAAAGCATGTCTATAGCATTATAGTTGTAAAAGTTCATCTGATGTTTCAAAATCACCTCAATATTGTGAAAAATAATATCTCTCATTCAGAGTTGATCTCTTAAGTTGTTGTTGTCGTTTTTGTAATCATCGCCAATCTAGTAGTATTGATTTGTTCGATAATTCTATTATAACGCCATCTAGTGTGTTCATTTTACAGGAAACATATTACCAGAGTTATCATGTGTCCAATAAATCTTAAAAACTTATCAGCTAATTAGACCACTGTTGTTTAGGTCCATAGGAAATCCGAAACGAATACTCTAAACAAAAGCTGGCTCCGAAATTGCATCACTAAAAAAATTCCTAATTCAAGATTGTTTGAACTGAAAAGGTTTAATAAAGGGTGATCCAAGTATAGGTAATTTTTTCAATTGCCTTTTTTTGACAGATCACGCGTGAGCCCTGCCAAGCTGTCATGTTATTTTTATTCAGTGTTATTTGTCATTTCATCATGGAAAAACTTACGGATGAACAACGTTTACAAATCATTCAACTTTATTACGAAAATTCACGTTCTGTAAAGAAGGTGTTTCGCGCGCTTCACTCAACTTATGGTTAATATAATCTGCCTACTGAGCGTACTATTCGCAACACCATCACCCGTCTTGAGACCCAGCATTCATTATTGGATAATATTCGACCGAGCAGACCACGTCCAGCACGTCCAGTGAAGAAAATATAGCGGCCGTAGCTGAGAGTGTACACGAAAGCCGTGGAGAGTCGATTCGACGCCGTTTGCAGCAACTCTAACTGACGTATGGAACGACTTGGCGCATTTTACGTCGAGATAGATAATCTTCAAACCATAAATGCCAAAGAAATGTTTTTTTTTGAATGATAATAAACATTTCCTATTAAACTCGAATTATTTGTGTTTTTTTTACCAATTGGCGAAGCACTTTTGCCGCTCTGATTGATTTATCTCCAAAACATGCATTCTGAACGCTTCAACAGTCTCTTCAGGTGTTGAAAAACGTCAACGTCTCAGTTTATTTTTTACGTACTGCAATAAAGGAAGTAGTTCGGTGCCCCGTCAAGAATATACGGTGGATCACTCGCCAAACAGATGTTTGAGAACATTCGACTGCTGTTTACTTTCGAGCTCATAAGTGTAAAACCATGATTCATCACCTGTCACGATGTCACAAACGTGTTTCGAAGCACCGCTATTGTATTTTTTTAAATATTTCCCGATCAATCGACACATTTTTTTTTTCAGCGATTTACAAATTGTGTAGAACCCAATGTGACCAAGTTTTTTTTTTTTTTTTGAACAACAACGTTTTTAATTAAGCACACTGAGTGCTCATTTGCTTATTGAGCTATGAGAGGTTGCTCCTATGGGGACATCACATGGACTAGATACACTATAGGCGACCAAATTTATGTAATCTTCCTTTGATGCACCTTTCCCATGCACCACTAAGTGTTAGGGGTTAGAGAATTTACCCGCGGTAAGGTATGTCTGTCTTAAGAGGCGACTGCAATCCAATAGTCGGATCTTTATAGGAACGATCATGATTTTTATCCGGCCAATGACTGTCACTTCCCCATTTTGGGGAATTTTTTCTGTTGTTACAACAGCAACAATAACAACCAAATTAATGTACACTGAACTTTCTGTTGTGTTTCCGGTTTGAAAAACATTGCTGTTCCATAGTAAATTGAAAGAGTCGTATTGAACCTGTATCCGCTATTGATTTGTTTCTATAGCTCTGCAGTAGTTCTGCTCCATTATTTATCCAAATATTTTAGCTTCGAAAACACCACAGTGGTTTGGCAGCTTGAAGGACTATGTGTGGTAAACTGCAGCTCTCACTCCCCGTTCCGACTAGAACCAATTGAAAAAATATAAAGAGTTTTGTCTGAAAACCTCAATCCTTTGCACTAACCATTCGCCTCTATTGTAGCTTTCAGAAGCTTCCCAAAAATCGTACGCTGAACTATGTACAAGTAGTATATTCGTATACTTAGCGATTACTGTACCATTGTACCCGTAAGTCTACTCTTTGCTGATTTGAGGCGTCCAGCTTCGTGGCGATTACAACCGTTCTGGGTTCGTGGTAAAGGTGGTGTTATTTTAATAGCTCCGGTTATGTTGCTCATTGATAGTCTAAAGACCGTTTGCGGGATTTTCAGATAACAAGCTCTGCCTTAACTTTGACCTCAGAATATTATTATACTTTTGTTTTAAGCAAAGCACAGAAAATTCAAATTTAATGTGGAATCTTTATTATCATTCGAAAGAAAATTCTTTGGAATTTATTTTTTGAAGATTATCTATTTCAAATATTGGCCGCGGGTACGTCCCAGATGGTCCATCCGTTGAGTCAATTTTGGATGACTCGTTCGAGCATTTCGACTAGTAACTTGCTCCAAGGCCTGAATCGAAGCGGGATTGTACGCATTGACTTTAGACTTTACATATCCCCACAGAAAAAAGTCTAACGGTGTGATATCACACGATCTTGGTAGCCAATCGACCTGCCCAAAACGTGAAATTATCTGCTCACCGAAGTGTTCTCTCAATAAATCCATTGATTGATGCGATGTGTGGGAAGTGGCGCCGTCTTGTTGAAACCAAATGTCGCGAAGATCACGAGCTTCAATTTCAGGCATCAAATAGTCGCTTATCATGGCGCGATAACGGTCGCCATTGACGGTTATGTTCTCACCGCCATCATTTGTGGAGAAATATGGACCGAAGATTCCACCAGTCCACAAATCACACCAAACCTTTTTTTTTTTCTTCGTCACAAATGTGGCAATTTTCCTTGTTTATATACCCTTTGAGCCAGAAATAAGTTCATCGCTGAACAAAATTTGGCTCGAAAACGTCGGATCTTCTTGGAACTTTTCAAGATCGAGCGGCCTCAGTTCTTGTACAAGCTGTATTTTGTACGCTTTCAATTTAAGATCTCGAGGTAAAATGCACTTAGTCGTTCCATACGTTCAGTCCAAGTTGCTGCGAACGGCGTCGAATCGACTCTCCACGGTCTTCGTGTACACTCTCAGCTACGGCCTCTATATTTTCTTCACTGCGTACTGGACGTGGTCTATTCGGTCGAAGCTTATCCAATAATGAATGCTGGGTCTCAAGATGAGTGATGGTGTTGCGAATAGTACGCTCAGTAGGCCGATTATGTTGACCATAAGTTGAGCAAAGCGCGCAAATTCCATGCTTTACAGAACGTGAATTTTCGTAATAAAGTTGAATGATTTGTATCCGTTGTTCAGGCGTAAGTCTGAAATGCCAAACAATACTGAACAAAAATAACATGACGGCTTGACACGACTCAAGCGTGATCTGTCAAAAAAGGGCTATTGAAAAAAGTACCTCTACTTGGATCACCCTTTAGATATGATTATTACATTAGCACATAACAAGCTCTGCCTTAACTTTGGCCGCAGAATATTATTGGACTTTTGTTTTAAGCAAAGCTTTTATATTTCAAAAAAACTAATTATCCGACGTTTTATAACCGCTTAAGGAATTTTCGCTAGCATGTTTTCCTGATTAGCACGGGGGCCTAATTTTTAGTTATAAATTTAGTACCTTTCGGTTTTAGGCTTTATCCGGACGTCTAATGGATTTTAATAGAGGATTTTTTATTTCATAATACTCGGAGTTAAGGAAAAATTTTCTAGATGTCGGTCTCATTACAAACCGAATACATGACTCTGACAAAATTATCTTCCAAATTTTTTAGATTAATTTTTAACTGGTGGCAACCCACACTAATTGTTTCGTTTATTTACAAAATTTCTTTCTAATCAGCGACCAGCTTTTTATATTATTTCTATAACCGCATTTTACTTACCCCTCAGTATCTTTTTTTTTTTTGTTTTTTTTTTTTTGGACTCGACCATGACCATGACTCGTGTTTCCAATGAACCTCTAAATTAAACTCCATAATAACCACTGACTACTCCGAGTGTGCATACACCTAAAACAACTGCCACACTCACCCAAGTGTCGGTACCAATTCAATTTAACATATATTTTCTCCTAAATTCCTTGATTGGCGAATGAATTAGAGTGGCGTACCATTTGAACCATTAATAACATCATTAAATTCATTGCTTGATTGATTCGTGATTCATCAGCGGCTGTCCAACCAATTATCCGGCAACGCTTTTAACTTCTGTCGACAGAGTAGATGCTTTGTGGTGCAATGAGCGACTGCTGCTGTCCATTATCGGTCATTCAACGCTTGTATCGCTCGTTGGATATGAGTGCAGAAGCAACATTACTTCATTGGTGAGGTCAGTGTTGTGTTGATTGGGCATGATCAGCGTTGCTAGAAAAGGTATTAAAGTTATTTGAGTGATTTCTTAGTTCAATGGTTTTGCTCGTTGTGGTAGAAGAAAATACCTTGACTTTTGACATCTCGGCTTTGAGTTACGTGAACATATTGGTTCGAATAAATGAGGAAGCATTTAATTTTTTTTTTAGAAATATATTATACGTTCATAGTTAGGGAAAGGAACTTAATTGAAGAAAGCAATAGATATTACATTACTAATATAATTATTTTTAAATATATAACATTTTCTTTTCGATATTGTTTTTAAGCTCAAAATATAATATATAAAAATCCGCAAGGTGTCTTGGCTCCAACGGAGTGAAGGTCTTTCTTTTTCTCTGCTTCCACTTATGGTTAGCGCATCGAACACTTTCAATGCTAGATTGCTTTCATCCGCTCAGTCTACATGACCTAATCCACTTATACGCTGAACAATATCGTACGGCTCATCCTTCGTAGATACAAATCAGCGTTAAATTGAAAAAAAAAACTTTGTTTTGATGTGGATGATTGCAGGACGTATATCCGGGTTAAATGCAAGGATTCGGCGACAGAGTCTCTCTCTCTCATACACAAATTCAACACCAAATTCTCGCACTTTCATATGGTCAATGTTATAGATTTTCTATGTTTCTGTTGCGTCCATCGCACTTCTTGAACGGCGGTGATATCAGCACTAGTTTCAAGGGACCGGACTTTCCAGGTCCTTGAACGTTTGTAGGGCTCGGCATCAAAAAGGCAGTCTCAAATCCGAACAGTTTTGTTATTTTTCATTCGAATAGACTGTTTATTACGCGGTGGCCTCCGAACCCCATGCACAACCATATGGGATATGTAGTGGAACTTCCCTTGCTTACTTTCCCTCGCTTCCAAGAGATTGTTTGTTTGGCTACCCAAACCAGAAGTCGTGGACTGCTTGAATCATATTTGAAAGAAAGAAGTTTGGCCATTTCCAATTGAATAGCTGTCAATAACTTTTACAACTTGCGTGGATTTTACAAATATATGATCCACAATTCTACATATAAAAATATATCGATATACATAAATATGGAATTTTAATAATTATTTTAATCTCCAAATAGTTGGCTACCCTATCTACAAATAGTTTACTTTGCATTCGTTAATTAATTATTACTATTTTCTCTTCTATTTGCAGGTAAGCCATGACTCGCAAAAACTTACATCATCAAAGAACAAGCAACAAAGATCTATGCACCACCGGCGCGATGTATTCTTCGCGCCTCTTATAGCTTCACTTTAAATAGAAATTACATTAAATTTCATAAATTCAAACAACTTCCCAGTTATTCAACTCAACGGCATCCAAAACAATAAAAAAGAAAAAAAACTGTTCGAAAGAGTATATGATTGAATGTGTCATATTGTGACAGCGTTTACAACTGTCACACAGGCATGTCAAGGTGACGACACCTAATGGATTAGCTGGTGACAACAGCAACTTACATACACAAACACTCACAACGACTATACACAAAGAAACGGCGCGCATTAACGCGCTTGGAGGGCTTGACCGAGCTGCTAATAACTTTTCGTTATGGACTTGTAACATTTACTGAAGAGGAGGGAAAGAAAAAAAAAGAAGAAAAAAACTCATTAAAAATTATGTCTGCTCTTCAACACTTATATATTATACACCGCATTCAGCGACACTCGTCATAGAGCTTTTTGTCATAGCCAAAGCATTTTAATTGAATAAGCAATAAATAACCCCTCCCCCCTCTTTTATATATATTTAAGCAGATTTGTATGGTGTGTATGAATGTTTATATTAATATAAATAAACCTCAACATCAGCAGCATTTACAAAGGCTTGTAAATTTTGGGTGTCTCCGTCTTGTATTGTAGTTAAATTTGATTTGGTGTTGTGTCTAATGTTTTGCTGATGAGGATGCAGTTAACATCGTCGGTTGTAAGTTATCAAAATTTTATTACTCAACACTACTTTCACTTGGCTGGCTACGCTTTGAAAGCAGTAAAATTGTATATTTTTGCCTTTTTTATCCGTTAATTTAAAAAAAAAAATATTTTTTTTCGCGATTTAAGCCATAAGAGGATTTTTTTAAATATAATTCCACAGTGAATTTAAGTATGTTCTTATCACATCACGCTACGAAAATGAGACACACATATGTTTTCTTCTATGCCGTATGCACCGCACCCACAACCCCTTACCAAAACCCAAGCGGCTACAACTCTGACATTTAGTGGCTTTTATATGGTTTGCTTTGCATGCTTTTAGGCGCTTTTTGTACGCTGAATTTTGAATTTTAAAGCTCTCACATTGTATTGTTTTGAGAGAACATAAATTATCAGCCAAAGGCATGTTGAATAATTTTTCTATTAAACTATTGTATTAAAATACATGGAGTACAAATCCATTTCCGCACTTTCTTGTAAAAAAAAATATTTGTTTTGAGAGAATTGATATTTACATTTAATCGAAGTATTGACCATCACTATACCTACTGTTACCCACCTTTCAGGCAGCATACAGATACCACGTCGTGTTAATCTTTTTAGGCTATCCACGAATCAACATAACTTTTGGTATGTTCATATGATGTGAACAGTAGCTCCGATTGCATTTTAGTTCCTCTCATACATGTGGAGCGAGATTTGAAACAAATTTCGATTTAAAGACAACTGTGAACCATTATTAGATATAAGTTTATCACAGATCAAAAAAAGAAAATAGTCTCAAGAATAAATTAGTCTGACCTTACGAAATAAAATTTGTACTTCTTTTTCTTCTACTCTGATGATCCAATTCGTTTATTAATGAATTGCAAAAATCCCTTTATTGTTTATCCAAGTTATCCACTTGAAGATCATAAATAGACTTTTGCAAGTGTTTGAACCAATTGTCGAAACACTTTTGCCATTCTGATTGAGATATCAACCGACTCTTTAGGTATCGAAAAACTATGACGTCTCGGTTTTTTTAAATGCGGGAATAAAAAGAAGTCATTCGGAGTGATCCGTTGTCGGAGGCTAGTTTTCCTAATTATTTGAAAAACAACTGGCAAACAAATGATTATGTGCCACTCAGAATTTAATTTTCTGCGTTGTTCTAGTGGTGCGTTTGCGACTTGTCCAATTAAAAAAAAAAACGAGCAACCATTCTCTTGGAAGGGCGTGAACTACTTTTTTGATGTCATAGACGTGTTTCAAAGCACCGTTACTATATTTATTTAACATTTCTTTCGGCCGATCGAGACGAGCGATTGATAAATTGTGTTGGATCGAACGTGAATTTTTTTACAATCAAATGTTCATGCAATATTGAATGTATGCTGGTTCCACTAAAGCCTATAGTTATCCATATCTCTCCATTGGTCACATGACGATCTTGCAGTACCAGTTCGCTCACAGGATCCATAGTTTCCGGAACAACAACTGCTTTTGGACGACCTTAACGGAATTCGTCTTGGAGTGATCTACGTCTTCGATGGTGCATCCAATACAATCGATAAACACTGGTCCATGTCGAAAATTGTAAAAAAATAGTCGCGAGAAAATGTTTTTGATTTAATTCGATTTTTTGGCCGAGATTAATATTTTAAGTTATTTTAAATAACATCAAAAATATCAAAATTTACGATAAAGTTGTTAGCTGCCTGATTACAACCCTAGGGTTGCCAAATCCCGATATATATATAAGGCAACCCTCGTATCTCCTTAATGAAAAATATTTAAATTTTCCTTTTGTGCCTCTTTGGAATGTTAGAAGTAGTGTGTTCCACCTCGCCCCGGAATTTCTACGAGATTGTATCCTGGCATGTCCTATACTTTGATTCCTCCATGTGTTAGCTGCGTTCAGTCTAACTACGATGCAGTTTTATTGAAGTTTGCCGTAAAGGTTTAGTGAAAGAAAGATTAAAATGTTTTCTAGCACCTTTATGCTACACCATTTTCTTGTACATTTTTATTTAATTTTTTTTTTCTGATACAGCTCATAGGACTGAAAAATGAAGACCGATATCGACTACGATCATGCTCACATTTTTATCCCAATATGCGTTTGCTAATTGTTCGTCTACCTCCTGCATGGTAGTACGAACTGCTAACCACTCGTCTATGTCGACTTTTGCTTAGTGCAAGTAAAAGGTTAATTTGTCTTATATCTCACACTGTCAAAATATGATTTACTGGTTGGTCCTACTCTAGAAATGCTTTAGGACCTTAAATGTTCATCTAAGTTTCACTGTTTAAGACAAAATTTAAAAGCACTGAAAGATCTAAGGCAGTCGATGGTCGCCATGGGAGTCAGCTCGGCACATTTTGATTTGATTCTCCATCCGTGTGTTCAGGGACACAAATGAAATTCTCCTGATAATCTTCTTTCCTTTTTCATACACTTTGAATCTGTGTTGACTTAATTGCCTTAATTACCGTTGGCTGTCTTCGAGAAATTTAAAAGATTCCCTTGTGAAAGCGCCTAAATGCCTAAATGGAACCTTCAGCAATACCCACAGGTAGCGAAGTTGATATCTTAATATTCGATTCATCGAGTCCTTAGAGCTCCACTATCAATATGATCTAGAGCAACTTTCACCAAAATCCGAACAAGATCGTGGGTAAAAAACGATGTTTCTAAATTATTGGCCACAGCGCCATCTAGGAAGTATAATTTGATTAACCTTCCTTCAAATGTCTAAGGAATTTTTATGAGAAGCATTGCTTTTTAAGACCATTCCAGTCTTCATTTCGAGGAGGAGAAATAATCCGATTAACTCGAGATACGCTAATATTATTCTCATTAAGAAAACAAAAGAAAAATTGTATCTTACTTCGGTATTTTTATTTACAATCTGTGTTAATAATAATAAATAAATAAGAAAAAAATTATTTGAATTTTGAATCTTAAATTCTTAGGTCCTAAAAGTATTAACGAAGCTAAGGAGGCAGCGATGAATTGACAATGAGCGCAATAATGATGTATCCTCGAATAATGTAATAAGATAAATAAATGTCCTAGATATATACATATTATATATACATACATAAATACTTTATAAATATTAGAAAATAAATTTATGCCGAAATGTGCAATAAAAAAATCAATGAAATAAAAAATGGACGAAAAATTGACTAGTCATATACATAAATAGTTTGCGAAAGCATTAAGGAAGCCCTAAGAAAGTGTTAATTTGAAGTAACCACGCATGACAGCCACGCTGATTCGTATTTGCTAACTGGCACGCCTTGTTCCACACCTCAGCCATGATGACGCGCTGGTCGCGCACCCCAATCCTCTTTGATGAGATCCGCCGCCTTCTCGCCAATCATAATGACCGGCGCATTCGGATTTCCATTCATTATGGTCGGCATTATGCTGGCGTCCGCCACGCGTATACCAGATACACCATAAACACGCAAACGTGGATCCACCACTGCCGTCACATCCCAACTGGGACCCATTTTGCAAGTGCCCACCGGATGGTATATGGTGAAGGTGAATTGTTTAATGGCACAACCCCAATAGGCATCAGACATGAACTCATGATGCCGACAGCTGGGCAGCGGTATGTTATGCGGCCGCGAACCGAAGCGCTGAAAAGCTTGTGTGTTGGATACATTTACGGCCAATTTAATGCCCTCAACGAGCACATCAATGTCTTCCTGATGCGCAAAATAGTTGGGTATGAGTTTCGGTTGCTGCAGCGGATTGCGTGAGTTTAGACGCACCCAACCTCGGCTTTTTGGTCGTAGCAAAAGCGGCAAGATAGACCAGGTCTCGGAGTTATGCAACGGTTTGTAGACGGTGTTGTAGAAACCATCGCGTAGATTTAGAATTTTACGTATCTGCTCGCCACCGTCCGAGTTAATAGAGCTGGGCAGGAAATGAAACTGTATGTCGGGCCAATCTACTGCGGGATCTTGGTATTTTGAGTTGAGAAAAGCGACGCCTTCCACGCCAGAGAAAGTCATTGGACCACGTTCGCGTAGAATATACTCCATCGCTACGGGTATGGTTTGAAAGCGGTTGCGTGTTACGGTCAATGGTGCGTCCACAACGAAGGTTAGACCGCCTAAGCCGACATGATCCTGTAAATTATCGCCCACAGGCAAGTCAGATAGCACATTTATGCCGTGTTCTTGCAGGTGCTCAGCCGGTCCGATACCCGAAAGCATCAACAGTTGTGGCGAGTTCAGAGCGCCCGCAGAGAGTACAACCTCGCGGCGCACGAAAACAATATTCTTTTGGCCATTCTTCAAGAACTCTACACCTATGGCGCGCTTATTCTTGTCGATCAAAACTTTCGTTGCGTGCGCGCGCAGCAATACATCGAGATTCTTACGCAAACGTACGGGTCTGATGAACGCCTTGCCGGTGCTGCAACGTGAACCCCGGCGTATAGTGCTCTGTGTTATCATAAAGCCGGTCTGCTGTTCGCCATTGATGTCGCGCACTTCATACCCCATCTCCATGCCTGCCTGCAGAAAGGCAATGGAGAGCGGCGTGCGCCATGGTGACTCCTGCACCGTTAGATAACCGCCTGTTTCGTGATATGGTGTTTTAGCAAGATAGGGATTACGCACATCTTCAGATTTGAGAAAATATTTAAGTACATCCTCATAACCCCAACCGGGATTGCCGAGTGACTCCCAGTGATTATAGTCATTTTTAGAACCACGTACATAAACCATGGCGTTGAGCACACTAGAACCACCAAGAACCTTACCGCGCGGCCAGAAACAGCGATCACCCTTCATGGCTTGACAGTATTGGCGTGTGGGTGACGGTGTTGTTGTATACTTCCAGTCTAAGTCGGTGAGCTGTAGGTAGCCGGCAAGCGCGGGAACATCCGAAATTTCTGTCTCATCGCCACCAGCTTCAAGTAATAGTACTGTCCAGTTACGTACTTCCGATAGGCGATTGGCTATAACTGCGCCAGCTGAACCGCCGCCAATGACAATGAAGTCATATTGCCGCCGCGTCTGGGAAGCGAGAGAAAAAATATTTGATTTAGAATTATTTTTATTTGCAAAATCGCACCTAATATACTCACCATTTGTGGCTCCTGCACTTTGTTCTCCGGATCGATGCTTTGGTAGCGATAGTAGTTCATGCCGATCGCCAGCAGGGGGATCATGCCAAGCAAAGATGTCATTGTGCCAAACGCCATTTTTCAGTAATTGTCAAATCCACGGATCCTCCTTACACTTTTCACGCAGCTTCAAATTACTGCTGCTGATACTGAAGCCGGAACTGTGTGGCGCACTCGAAGATAGCGTCGCCTCGCCCAAAATCTTCGGCTTATAATTGCGTATGCCGCCGGGACGTGCCGATTTGAATTGCGCGCGGGCTTTCTCGTCCTCCTCCAAAATGTCCAAATACGATTTTATATACAGATGCTTGCAGAGATAATTCTTCTTTTGATCAAGCGAACGGCGTGATTGGTTGGACGAGGAAGTGACTGAAGTGGAGCAATAGCAGTTACTAGTCGAGCACAACGACGACGAAGATGTGGCGGAAGATGATAAAAAGGAGGAGGTGCAGTGGCTAGGGGCGTAGTAGACACCACTATCGGTACTCGAAGAATTCTTGCGTCTATGTTGCGTTGGTCGTCTCTCAATATTATTGTATGTCGCTTCACTAGACTTTGAGTTGTGATAAGCCGATGAACTGGCGCTAGTTGATATGGAATTACTTGTGTTCGTGCTAGCGCTCTGATCGGTGCTGTTACTAATGAGACTAAGTTTCTTTGACACACGAAATTTTTCATAAGTCTGCTTATTCAAATTGTACTTCTGTCGCAATCTGTAGGGTTCGTCATCAGTAGAGCTGGAAGAGTTGGTCGAGATGCTTGAAGTAGGTGCGTAGACGTTTTGAAAATCCTGTGAGTGCCTGGTGTATTTGCCGTTGGACGGTATGAAATTGTTGCTGGTTGTTTTTGAATTTTTCGTTATGTCACGATGTGTTGTTTGTGGTTGGATAGAGTTAGTTGGTGGTATTTGTTGGTGTGATTTGTGCCGTCTAATGTTGCATTTCCTTTGCTGTGATATCTCCTGTCCCATATTTTATTAGATAGAATATAGGGAGCTGCAATGAATAAAAGTGAGAGTATGTAAGTGAGTTATGCATATAAACAATAATATAATAGATGAAAACACAAAAATTTATGAGAAAAAAAATATACTTAAATTTAATATTTATTATATATATATATATATTATTATTTATTCTAAGCCGCCTCCGAACGGCTAATGGGTTTTTATGAGGAACTGTCATTTCATGTCCTCGATCCAATCACTGTGCCATTCTTCGATTTCTTCAAAAGACCCGAACCGGTGACCCCCCAAATCGTTTGGTATCCATCAAAAAAACCAGCAGTCGGAAGGAGCAATTAGTAAAGAATACGTCGTCCTCCCATTTCAACATTTCCAAGTAGTTTTTGTTCGTTACAGCTAGGTGGATCCGCGCCCTGTCATGTTGCAAAATCACCTTGTTAGGTCTTTCGATCGTTTCTGGTCGTTTTTCGCGCAATCTATAGCTAAAAAGCATTAATTGTAGTCGATAGCGAGTACAGTTTGCGTTTGGTACGGATCTTGATTCAGTAAAACCTCCAGTTTCTCACACTAATTATTGTTGATAGAATTCGTATACCCAATATTACTCTTGTTTCCGGTTACACTAAGCGTTTGTCTAACTAACACTAACACGTCTTTGAACGCAATACTTTTCGGGAAGACAGTTCTGTAAATCGTCATTCGTGTGAAAATTCATTTTGATTCGAAAATGAGTGCAATTTCCGCAGAAATACGTTGTATGATGCTTCTTTTACTATAAAAGTGCTGTTTACGATGAGAATGTTGTAAGTGAACGCCAAACCCTGAAGTGGTTTCACGATTCCTTTTCGGAAATGATGTCAAAGATGCACTTTGTTCTGGTCGGCCAGTTATTCAAAAAGCCGGTGAAGTTCTGTAACTGACACAGCAAGAACGGCAAGCGAGCCGTGAGGATATAGCTGAGTCATTAGCAATCACTAATTCTTTAGCTACTTGCCGCAAAATAAAATTTGATTGACCGAATATCGTCAGTGCACCGTTTCTGTAAAGCATTAAAATCGAATCATTTCTGAATGGAAAAATGTGTTAAATAATAAATAAAGACCGGTGATCCTTCAAAAACGACTTCAAAGCCTGAATTGCCGGCAATCAACATGATATTGAGTATATGATGGGATTGGCCATTATTAGCTGCTACAACCTATCGAAAAGGTCAATTCTCACCTCTATCGGCAACAAGTAACTAGTTAACAAGAAGCTCACGACTGCCATTTGCTGCTGTCTCTGCAAAACTCTCTTGATAATATTGTCTGACCGAAGAGGCGCTGATTTATCCAAGTTTTTCGACAGTAAACCATAGAAGCTTTACACTAATGGAATTCTAAAGCTTTAGAGACACAATGTTCGTAGTTCCTTTGACCACCGTTTTAGAAATGCCAATACTCCTTTGACTTTGTTGACTGTCACACCAATGTGAAGAGTGAGGTTCAGTTTTGGGTCCATAGTGATAATAATATAAGGGTAGAGACAAGTGAGATGAATGATTTGTAATAAAAATGAGAATTTACTGAGAGTTGGAAAAGTAATTCAATTTAAATGACTGAGCGAACTAATTTGAAATTGATGATCGGTTTGATAAGTCATCCATCGCATATTCTCAACTTGGCACCGAATAACTTTTTATTACCACACGCAAAAAATTAACTGAGAGCCCAACGTTTTGGGTCAACTACTCGTAGTATAAATATTATTTTGAAATAGCATATTTTAGCTATATTAGATTGGGAAGGATATATATATAGTTCACTAAATATGTATAACCTCGTTCAACTGATTCTGCAATTCTCGTATAGAATCCAGTGGTGGGATTCAGTACGCTATTTTAACGATTTTCAGATCGTTATAATTACTTTGCGACAATTTAATGATTCCACTATTTGCTATGCATATTTTAACGATATTCGCTATCGCTTGATCAACTGTTGTCGTTAACTACACGATAAGTTTAACTACAACAATTTTCCAGTTGTTAGCGCCATCGACATAACTAAGATCAGTGATGTTACAAAACTATGCGTTTTATCTCAATATACCATTTCCCTAGGTAAGTGGATAGAAGTTTGTTGCGAGAATCGGATGAGCCCTTCAACTTGAGTGCAACAGAATATCGAATGGTATTTCGATTAACCCTAGATTTAGTTGAAGCAATAAATTATCAGCTTGATAACGAACTAAAAGGCAGGGGAATAATGGAAATATCTACAGAGAAACAGGTAAGTAATATACCATTCAAGTGTTTCTAAACTTTTAATTGCTTCCGATTCTCCGCAACTGGATGCTATCAACGTCTTGTTGAAAAGCAGCCGGAGATGGCCATGAGCCAATCATCTGTAAGCCATTGTATGCATAGTAACTGACCCAATCAATCGTTTAATGTTTTTCGTCAAGGTCAACTACCATGGTTACCATATATCAATGTGCAAATGTTAAAAGTCGATTTTCAATTCCTAAGTAACACAGTTCAATATATGTATATTGTACATGGATATGTGATGCTAATCTCAAGAAGGCTTTACAGAAGGCCGAGAAGATGTTTGTTCCGAAATTGCTAAATTTTGAGCAAAAGCAATGTTGCATTACAATCGCTCAGGAGTTATATTACTGTTGACGAAACGTAGGTATATGGTTATGACGTCGAAACCAAGGCCCAATCATCCCAATGGAAGCTGTCAGATGAGCCAAGACCGAAAAAGTCACGCGAAGTTCGATAAAATTTGAAGGTTTTGCTCACGGTATTCTTTGATTACAATGGTGCGCTGCATAGTGAGTTCCTTCCAAAAGGTCTTTTAGTTAATAAGGAATACTACAAGGAAGTTCTGCATCGTTTGCGTGAAGCAATACGGCCCAAACGATCGGAATTGTAGAAAAACAAATCGTGGATTATGCATCACGACAATGCACCATCTCACACATCAATGCTTATTCGTGATTTATTTGGCCAAAGATAAAACCGTAATCATGCCTCAATCATCGTATTCACCAGATTCCGCACCTTTTCACGTTTCCCTATTCCCAAAACTGAAAAAATCAATGAGGGGAATGCGTTTTGCCACAATTGATGAGGTCAAGTTAGAATGGAAGAAAGAGCTGATGGCCACACCGAAAAGCGCATTTCAGAAGTATTTCAAGGATTGGAAAAAGCGTTGGCACAAGTGTATTATATCCGAGGAGGATCACTTTGAAGGGGACAAAATAGATATTGATGAAAATAAAGTACTGAAAGTGAAATAAGTACTTTTAAAAAAAACTTCAAAATTCACCTTTTCCTTTGAACACACCTCGTATTGAAGTTTTGTTAAGCTGTGGTGCCAGCTTTTCCTCATTTTAATAAAAAAAAGGGAAAATTCAGCTAAGAACTATCCTTATAAAGGATTTACTGAATTATTATCTACAGCAGGAAGTACTCCATCACCAACATAATTAAGTGAAATAATTCTCTAAGTTGAAAATATAAGTTTCCGGAGAAAAAAATACATCATAATTAAGTTACAAGTTAGTTTATTTAGTTTTCAAAGCTTTTTCACTTTGGTAATAAAGATTTACAGCCGGTCTTCAATTCAAAATTTCAGAGCTTTGAGCTAAGATTTGTGCTTATTCTTCCTTATTTTGGTTGTATATTCGGATTCACGATAAAAAGAGCCAGAATGCCAGAAGGACTTAATGACCATCGCTTCAGATCATTTAAAATCTAAATCAAGAAACATTCGTCTCATTTTTAAAAATAAAATTTTCCAGCTTTAAGACAAAAATTAGCTTCATTGTAGGGATCACAACAGTTTTTAATTTCAGTTTTTGCATAAAAGCTGGGATTTCAAATGATAATCTAAGGCTCTTTGGTAACATTAATTTCATTATTACTTTATTTTATCTAATTCAATTTAATTTAATTTAATTATTATTGTTTGTCGTCCATTTTTTGTTCTATCTTTATTATTATTATTTATTACGAAATACAAGGAAACGCAATTGTTGCAATCACCTCTCAGCGATATGAATTTTTAATCAAACTGTTCACTCAACTATTAACATACAAAAATTTTCACTCAACTAACAACACACAAAAATTTACATTTCCGCGAATTCTTGAGCAAAATTTCGAAAACTAAACTGCCAAATGCCAATCATTTTTTCTTGAAATCGCGTGCAAAAAGCGTATCAAAATCAATTTCGTATAGCGCCAGCGTTGAGTCAAAGACAAAAGTGCTGACTTCCCCAAGTAATTAATGAATATTTAAATATGTAAGTATGTGTAAATAAGAAAAAGGTGCACGCCAACATATACGAGAAATGTGTACGAATAAATTTGCTAACAAAAAAAAGAAAAAAATCGCATGAGCAAAATCAATTTGAATTTCATTAATATGCGAGCACTTATTATAAACTTATATATGTTCGTACAATCTGTAAAGTAGGTTTCTTGCGTAATACGAGTGTAGGCAGTAAAATTATTTCAGGCACACACATTTCCTCAATAGAAATGCAAAGCACGAGAAATGGGCCAAGTAAAATAGTTTTTGTTTTTCCTCTTCGCCATCTCTTTCGTGTGAGCGTTTTGACAATGGGATGTCGATAGGTTAAGATGTTGTTTGCGGTTTGTCAACACACTTAGCGGTAAAAACGTCAGCAGAGATGATATGGTTAGTGGAGATACAAATGATGAATTTGCATTGAAATAGAAAAAATATATAAAAAAATAAAGCAGCAGCAGCAACAACAGCGCTATTTCATCAATCATACATATATTAATTTCGACAATCAGCGTGTTTCTTGTTTTTTTTTTTGTTTTTTTTTTACTTGTTCAAACTATCAGCAACACAATAAAACAACATGTGATGTGCATATCACTAAATCTACAATAATAAAAACAACAATAATTGTTATTTAGTTTTCTTACAGCAACAGCTGCTCGCACACTAATGACGGGCAGAAATTAGCGTTATCGATTGCTTCATTTGCACGCGCGCATGCGCTTTATAGCACCACAGCAGCCGAGTTAGTTAACGCTGCGAAGCACCGGATGGTAAATAAAAGACTTGAGAAACGTACTGCTTCCAATTTGGTTCACAAATGCTTACACACACTGCCGTTATGCAGTAGTTATCCGCATAGACCAATGACTTCACATAGCCCCACAGAAAGTAGTCTAGCGGTGTTAAATCACAAGATCTTGGAGGCCACTTCACAGGTCCAAAACGTGAAATTAGGCGGTCACCAAACGTGTCTTTCAATAAATCTATTGTGGCACGAGCTGTGTGACATGTTGCGCCGTCTTGTTGAAACCACATCTCCTTGACATCATGGTTATTCAATTCAGGAATGAAAAAGTTAGTAATCATGGCTCTATACCGATCACCATTGACTGTAACGTTTTGGCCACCATCGTTTTTGAAAAAGTACGGACCGATGATTCCACCAGCCCATAAAGCGCACCAAACAGTCAGTTTTTCTGGATGTAACGGTGTTTCAACATACACTTGAGGATTACCTTCACTCCAAATGCGGCAGTTTTGCTTGTTGACGTAGCCATTCAACCAGAAGTGCGCTTCATCGCTAAACAAAATTCGCTTATGAAAATCGGGAACAACGGTAATCTCGTTTTGGGCCCATTCGACGAATCTGCGCTTTACTTGATGATCGTTTGGCTTCAATTCTTGCACGAGTTGGATTTTGTAAGCACGCAAACCTAGATCCTTCCGCAAAATCTTCCATAAAGTGGATGGACACAGATCCAATTCCTGTGCTCGATGGCGGATGGAATCATTCGAGTCTTCCTCAATGCTACGCTCTACAGCAGCAATAGCTAGAGACCGTACGTCGTCTCTGGGGATGCGAGTTATCAATAAGAGTAAACGTGGTGCGAAAACGTTCCATGGTTAATCGAATTAACTGCTCTGATGGACGATTTTGTCGACGATAAAATGGACGTAGTGCGCGATACGTTTTCCGCACAGAACCATTATTTTCGAAATAAAATTGCACTATTTGCAAGCGTTGTTCAGGAGTGAGTCTATCCATGATGAATTGCCAAACCAAACTGAGAATAAATCACTTGACAGCTGTTAAATCGGTCGCCATCTTGAAAAGTAATGCCAACTTAAAGTTCTATACCTCTATAAAAAACACCCTTTATTTAATCTAATTTAATTTTTTGTTTTTATTTTATTTTTATCTTAGTTGCTTTTTTTTACTTGATTTTATCTTATTTTATTTTGTTAAGTTTATTTTATTTTGTTCTTTTCTAGTTTCTTAAACTTCTTTTATTCTACTTTATTTTGTAATTAATTTGATTAAACTTTAAATAGAATTTAACTTAATTTACTTTTATTTTAATTAAAATCTATTTAATATCATTTATTTTCATTTGGTTTTTTTCTTTTTTCTTTTGCACATTTTTTGTTATTTTATTTTACTAATTCTTATTTTTAATTTTTTTGAGTTTAATTTTTAATGTATTTATTTCGTTTAAAATTACCTTTTTGTTTTAATTTCTTCATTTCTCTTTTCGATTTAGTTATTGCACTTTCTGTAGTTATATTTTGTATTTTAAAATTTACATTTGAATTAATGTTTTTTTCTAATAATTTATTCTTTAGTATTATTTACTTTTTTATATTATTAAAGCTTTTTATGTTATTTTATTTTATTTATTTTTGTTATTAAAAAAAATATACATTTTTAATGCATTTATTTCGTTTAGTATTACTTTTTATTTCAATTTATTCATTTCTCTAGTTCATAGCTTTGTTTACTTTATTTAATTTAAATTTTTTCATTTTACTATTTTTTTTTATTGTAAAAATGTATTCATTTTTAATGTATTTGTTTCTTTTATTATTGCTTTTTTATTTATATTTATTTATTACTCCTTTCGATTTGCTTATTGTATTTTTGCTGTTATCATATTTTAAATTTTATATTTCAATTATTATTATAAAAATTTAAAATTTAATTTGTTCTTTAATTTTATATTATATTATTTAATTCATCCCAATTTCTTTATTTAAATTAAAATTATTATATGAAATTTTTTCTCTTTTTTTATTTTGAACAATTAAAGTTATTTTATTTTATTAATAGACTTTCTTGTGCTTATTTAAAGAATCGAATTCCTTTTTAGTTCGAATAATAATCAATTTCAATTTCATTGGCTAAACTATATTTTTCTCACTTTTTTATCAAACCTTTTTATTTCGTTTATATTACTTACACCTTCTAAATATTTACATATACATATTTGCATAAACATATTCGCCTTACGAATTGTAAGCCGTAAGTGTATGCTGTAACTCTACACCATCATTCACTATTTGTGTCCCGTTACTTTTATGGCATGTTTGTCAAATGGTTTCTATTTTATTGTTCAAAATTGTTAGAGGATCACGTTTTTCAAGTTCATTGCCATAAGACAGTCATACATACATACAGCTCGTTGACGCAGTCACAACCGCAGCTGCAGCTCTTCGAATTTCCTACAGCGCGGTCCACATCATGCTGTTTTTAAATGTCCATAAAAAAACAAATGTATGTAGATATACACATCCATG
Organism: Neoceratitis asiatica; assembly: GCA_030068015.2. Taxonomy (NCBI): domain Eukaryota; kingdom Metazoa; phylum Arthropoda; class Insecta; order Diptera; family Tephritidae; genus Neoceratitis; species Neoceratitis asiatica. Next base: position 79,998,405 of record CM061525.1, on the reverse strand, counting down.
TCCAAACATATATATTCACATGCGGAAGCTTGTTGTGCTTGCAGATTTCTGCAGCCACAACGCCAGCCTTTTTCAACTAACAACAATTTCATTGCCGGCATTTATGTTGTTGCTTTATGATTTCCTTTTACCACCGCCGTCAGTTTCATTTATTGTCGGTGATGTAAAAACGATGTTATTTTCATTTTCTAGAAACTATTTTTTGTATTTGTGCTTTTATTGCAACAAGCGCGTGGCATCCACTAAATTGTTATGGCATCGCCATTAAAAAAAGTCTCTGGCTTTGTAAGGCTATGCATGCGAACGACATTATTTTGATGCAATCGAACCCATAAATGGCTATGCGCATTTTTTAGGCAAACTAAGCCACATTCCGCGAAATTGTTTCAAATTTTAAAATAATTTATGGCCGAACAAGTTTTTGAAATCCAAAACCACTTAAGGCAAATGAAGATTGAGGAGTAGTGAATTGAATGGCTTGTTGACTTGTTGAAGTTTGTTTGTCCCAAAAACATTAACAATCTAGTGGTGATCTGAAAAATTTATAGGGAATTACATATTTGGATTGGTAATTTTACTTGCTGTACTCAAGCAGATTTACAGCGTTCGATATCTGAGATAGAGGTTGGAAAAATCGATTTTACCTTCATTTTATTTATTTCGCTATTATACTCATTTTTTTCTATTTATATACTAATGTTTAATTATTATTAAATAAAATTATTAATTTAATTTTAGTTGTTTTACATTAAGTAACATTTTATATATTTTGTTGTTATTGAATATAACTAAAATTAGATTTTTTATTTCTTATTTTTTTATTTCTTGCTTATTTTTTGCTTATTATTTGTTTTAAATTATTTTATTTTGTTTTATATTTTATTATCTTTAGCTAAGTTTTTTAAATTTCTTTAATTTAACTTGCATTTTTAATTTATTTCATATTATATTATATTATTTTAATAAATTCAATTTAGTTTTTTAAGTATTTTTTTTATTTTGTGTTTATTTAATTGAATGTAATATAATTTTTTTAATTAATTAATTATTTGTTTTTTTTTTACTTCGTTTTCTTTTATATTATTTAAATTTTTTTGTTTGTTTTTAGTTTATTATACTTATGTTTTATTTATTTTTTATTTCCTTTTTAATTTATTATTATTTATTATTTTTAATTTAAATTTTTTTCGTTTTAATTAAATTTCTAAATATTATTTTAGTTTTTATTTATTTTCTTTTACCCATTATCATTTTTCTTATACATTTTTTATTTTTATATTTTTTTTATATTTTTATATTTTTCAAATATTTCTAGTCTCCTGCGGGTGTGCCACCGAAAATCGATGAGATCTCAGCTCAAGTCATTGGGTACGCATTCAACACTCTTTCACCGTTTACTTGCACAATATTTTATTTGAATAAAGGTGCCAATTCTTGACCAAAAAATTTAAAAGATTATTATTTTTTAATCGGAAAACAACGAAAAATCTGTGAAGTTTTTAAGAATTTAATTTACTTGGGAGGTGGACAGTACTGGGCCTCATGAAAAATGTAATTTATTTACCATAACCTAGATTTTCATAGCATATCAATGCAAACATATTTCCTATGAGATCCAAATCAAGCCATTAGTAGGGATTTTGGAATTGACCCGACCTAGCGCTTAATTTTTTATTTGGAATTCGACATAATTATGTTACTTTAAACAATATAAAAATATTTCAAATATCACCCAGATCGATCAAAGTATGATTACTGGTAATAATTCTACGCTTGCACCACCTACAGGACACGCCAACTTTTATACTGGTATGTAACCATTGAATAACTTTGACATTTTTACCAACCGATTGGCAAGGTTAGAAATGCTTTGACGGTGTTAAATCCAAAACCAACTGCTGAAATACTGACTACTCGACTACTACTGAGCAGTAGAAGATTATCAACATGCCGCTCGAATAAATTAATTGGAGCTGCGTACCGTTACCGCGTTCAGAATTTTTATATCAGTAAAACCGTCCACATTGCTTGGAACAGTCAAACAGTCGCTTGAATGCCTGAGACTGAACCTGATTTTTTGAAAAGAAATTTTGATGATCGATATTGCCTATTTCACATTGTCTGGTGGCGTTGATTAGCAAATTGATATATTTGGAAAACAGAAAATCCATTCGAAGTTTATGAAAAAACTTTCCGTAACTAAAAATTACTTACTTAGGCCGGCGATTGTGTCAAAATCATCTTTGAGCAAAACTGAACAGTCGATGGAAATCGATAACTGAGGGTGTTGGCAAATGCATGAAAAAGGTCTTGAATGTTTTCAGTAAGACAGAGCGCAAAGAAAATGGTCTGCAAGCATGTTGTCAAAAAGAGAACAACTATATTTTAAAAATACAGCAGCGCCAAATGTATGATAACCTCACTCAGTGTCATATATGTTTTTGCTTTAACCGTTCCAACACAACAGCTAAGAGCGGGCATAGAATAGAGGAAAATAGTACTTAATTCAGCAGTTCGAAGGTCTGACGGTTAACAAATTTTTTTTTTATCGTTTTATAAACAAACGATTCTTGGGTATTTTAAATTTTCTTTAAATTTTCAAGTCCATCGGAGTAAAAGTTATCTTACTTTCAGAAGTTACACCTTTAAGGTCACTTTCCCCATAACTCGAAACTTTAAATGTGTTCTTATCAATTTTCTCAGTTGAAATCTGTTTTCAAGATTTGCAAAACTTCTCTGAAATTTTTAATTTTCTTTGTTGTCAAATTAGATTACAGTAGCGGATCGATTATGTCACAATATTGGCGTGCATTTCTCCTGTAGATGATGTCCCGCAAGACCTCCATACAAAGGCGCATAGCGGTGACCTGAATTTTGGCGGTTTAAATTTTTAAAAATCAAAAAAAATGATTGTATCATAAGAAAGAATAATAAAAACTTTAAATTTTGATGACAAAAAAAAAATTTCCTCGGCTTACAAACTGAAGTATATTTTCGAAAATATTTATCTGATTGGATTCAAATGCAATAAACAAAAAGTAGTTTTTATTTAACTTTTCACGGCGCATAATCCTTTAAAAACAAATTTAAAAAATTCTTTACCAAATTTTCAAAGATATATATTTGGTAAATTTTTTTAAAATTTACGTGAAATATTTCACTATTTACATCGAAACTAATGTTAAATTTGTAACCAGTCTTATCAGAATGAATCCGTATAACCCCTTAATGTCTTTACTGTATTGTACAGCTTTTAGTAAAATTAATCCATTCAACCGCATTCTAAAGGAGATTTGAAAATTAATTTCATAAAGGATTTTTTTTTGGTACAGAAGGGTTTTGACCTCAAGAATTTAAGCATTTCGTTGTGGTTAGCAGCCTTCTAGTTTCAGTTAACATCATTCCAATAATTTAAAGTATAAGGGGAATAATTTTCTTATGGCTTATTTTTGAAAACTGTTTTCCAAAAACTCCGCCAAAAGCCAATTAAAATTTTGTTCCTTGCCTGTAAGATGAGACGATCTAAAGTATCAAAGTCGTTCTCTTCCTTTCTTTTTTTATATATATTTTTAAAGACCTAGATAACCGGATTTCGAGCAGCTTCTCAATACTCTTACATTGACCAACTTCTCATTTTTAAAATTTTCCTTAGTTTTTCAATTACCTTTATTTAAATCAATTACAAATTAAAAAAAAAGGGAAGTAATTAAAGCTCTAGAGCACTACGAGCAGCTCGATACTCCCTCGATACTCGCTCATTGCTTAACTGCTCAGCAGAACAATCAAATTTCAATTTTGTTTGTCAAAAGTTTCTTTGGCGTTTCAATGATGTTTACACTTTTCATAAATAAATTTAAACTAAATCAAAATAGTTTTGAGAAAAATGTCAAAGCGTTTGTCAAAATACTCGAAATGCTCGTGTTCGGATAGAAAAATTTTGGAGTAATGAACAAAGAGCAGGTGTGCAAGTGTTCGTTGTTCAAATTTTCGCACTGCTCGAAAACGTTTGAACAAAATCTGGAGATCTAGAAATAAGTAAAAAAAAAAAAATCTTCAAAATTTTATTCAAAACATACGATAAGCTCTAAATGATCTAGTAATGAACATTGAATATGAGTTGCGAGTACTCGTTTTTCAAATGTTCGAGTTGATTGAAAATGTTTGAACAAAATTTTGAGCTCTAATATGTATGTATATACAAGTTTTAAAAGATCATAATCAAAAAATAATAAAGAATTATATATATTTGCAGAGTTTATACACCATCTAGTGTGTCAATAAAAAAATTTATTGTAGTTTATAGTCAAAAAAAAAATGCATTTCACAATACTTTCGATATTTCATCACAATATTAATATTTTATATATACATATATATATATTTTTTTTGTTTGTTTACAAATTTTGCAACTTCAATTGAGTATTTAAAGCACTAGTTAATTAAGAAATCAAAACTAAATCAAAAAAAAAAAATGATTCCACATGACAAATTCACTTAGACTCATAAACAGATTAGTTTTACGCTCGTCATTAAATTTCATCACTTTTTTGCAATTATTTTTGTCAACCATTTTAAAGTTTTAATTAGTTTTTTTTTTAATAATTAATTAGCTGTCATATTATTATTACCCGAAATATTTTCAAATGGCTTGTGTATGGACTTCTGCATGCAATTAGTGCGAAATAGTGTAGCCTGCGAACGTTTTCAAACGCTTTCAACTGCCTTTGGGTTACGTATACGACCTGAACGGCAAAACGTCTCAATTGAAACTGAGTTAAGCGCAAATGATTGACGCCTGCAGTAGTTACCGAAACCGAAAGAGTGCAGCTGCAAATATGTATTTAGTTGGTAGCAAAGTGAACAAATAGACAAATAGACAAATGGACAGACAAGTTGGCCAACAAACAAAAAAGAAACAAACAATCTAATTCGACAGACAAAGAGATAGACTCGCCGCGACGTTGAAGAATCGTATCAAATGTGTTCGCACACAGCAAAATGCCGTAGGCAATAAAAGCAACAGTGTGCCGGCTGCAACAATTGCCACTGCTCATATGTTTTTGACATGTTTTTTGCTTCATTCATAAGCTTTTTTTAGTGTTTTATTTTATTTTATATTATTTTATTTTTGTTTTGGCTGCGAGCCGTTCATTTAACGCCACCAGAGCAGCGGCAGCGACGCATGCGCAATCGCATGTACATATGGTGAATGTGAGTGTGAGCTTGAAAGTTACGCCGTCAGTTTGCAGGCGCTCAACTGTTGTATGTTGCAACTTGATGCCGCAACAACAGTTGCTGCCCACTCATGACTTTTAGTCACTTCAGTGAGTGCATGTGTGTTTGCAGCATTTTTTTTTGGAGCCAAACTACAAGTATTTGTATTTGAAATTAATTGATTTTGTTGAGCTAAATTATTTTAATTTTTTTTGTGTGGCAATATCAAGCTCTAATAATCAAGATTGAGGTGCAAATATATGACTTAATTGATATTTTTAATTTCAGATTTACTTGACTTTCATATTTAAGTTAAATGTAACTCTGTAAATTGGCCCCTGCCGAACTGGCCTTTCCCTTAGGGGTTGAGTTTCGCCGCCGCTTGGGATAGCTTTCACTCTGGGCGCTTACCATTGTCCCTATGGCTCTAATATGCCGAAAAGGCTTTGGATAAATTGGATTGTACTACAATAGAGCATCATACCACCGTCCGTATTCCTGGTGGTGGACCGAGAAGCTTTTTTAGATACAGTTGGACATCCCTGACCGCAAATTATTCAATGTGAAGGGAACCTCTGACCCTTTAAATTAGAGGAGAAGATCTAGATCCGTAATGTTTCAAATTATTCTTCTTTTTTTACTGACCTAGACACCGCTTATGAGATGAGAGCCGATTAACAACAACGCACTATTACTTCCTTCTCTTTGCTGTTTGGTGCCAATTGGAAATTCCAAGTTAAAACAGGGCTTTATCCACCTGATCTTTCCAACAGTGTGGGTATCTTCCTCTTCGTCTCCTTCCATCGGTGGTACTACATCAAAAACTTTCAAATGTGGAGGTTCATGACGTAGCCAGGGTAGCTGCTGTATTTGTATTTAATGTCGTCGCATATCTCGTACTTCTCATCGTTCCATCGACTGCGTTATTCGCCGTTGCCAATTTGCAAAAGACAATAAATCTTAAGCAAATCACCTTCTCTCGGGCATGGTGAGTGATTTGTAGAGTTTGGTCTTTGTTTGTCGAGAGAGGACTTCACTTTTCAATTGTCTGCTCAATCCAAAGTCCTGTTGGCAAGAGTGATTCTGTGTGGGGTTTCCATTCTAACATTGCTTTTTTAAAGTTGGTTCCAAGGTAGGCGAAACTATAGACGTCTTCAAAGTTAATACTGTCAACAGCGACGTCGGAGCCGAATGTCGAATGCAATGACTGTTTGTTTGATGGTAGCAGATATTTCTCAGAACTCACGGCGCGGTTGTGGAGGCCAATGATATAAGATCGTACCTTCTCTATTAAGTTCTGCAGCTCGTATTATTTGCTCCAGAATTATATTAAAGATATGACACGATAAGGAGTCACCTTGTCTGAAACTTCGTTTGATAACGAACGGCTCGCAGAGTTCCTTTCCGATCCTGACGGAGCTTTTGGCTAGTGTTTAACGCCAGTTTACAATGGTTATGCGTGTCGATTCTCTTTTCATTGGTGATTTCCCAGGTTTGAAGAATGGTGAAATCTGGTCAATTGTAGATTTTCTCGGTCTAAAGCTACACTAATAACATGCAATTAGTTTGTTGACGGTGGACTTTAACATTTCACACAATACGCACGATAGGACTTTATATGCGATATTGAGGAGGCTTATTCCGCGATAATTGCCGCAAACTGTGGGATTCTTCTTGTACGGATTGGACAAAGGATATTTAGGTTCCAATCGTCAAACATGCCTTCGTTCGACCATATTCTGAAAAGATTCTGATGCATGCACCTTGTCAGTTGGATGCCGCCGTATTTGCTAAACTCGGCCACCGAGACCCGGCTTACTAGCCGTTGGAACAAGGTATAATTCTGACCACAAAGAACTTTCAAGGAAAAACATATATTAAATGCCAGGAATGTCCTCAAATCATGAGGTGGTTATACGCAAGATTCACCTATTCGCTTGGTATTACAGACTCGCTGAGATCGTAGAGATTTTATATCGTAACACGTAGTAAGAATGGCTGGAATCATGATCTAATGTACAGAGTGCCGACCGAATTTATAAAAACTATAATTTAAATGTTGATCTGACCTGTGTTGAAACCCATGACCTTGTAGGTAGCATACATTGTAATGAGGATAAAGTGGTGGAGAGCTGCCTCTGAGTGTTCTCGGACTGTTAAGACATAATTTTTTTCACAAGCCTTGGATGAATGGAAAAAGGGTCAGCTCCTGTTATAAGTTTCTAGATTAAATATGATGAAGCACCCCTTTCGGTTGCTTTCATCTACCGTCAACTTGCTTAGAATGGGGTTTGTTTTAAATGTTGCCGACCTAATCTCTTAAACGCTAACACGGCAGAACTTATATCGTAATATATCTTAATGTATTGCCCGAATCGCATTGAAATAGTCCTAGGATTTCTACACAAACAAGAGCTTAGCAAGTCAATCCGTTGTTTCACACAAGGGAGGGCATAATTTCCCATGAAATAATTTGAGTATTATTCAAAAAAGTACAAGATTTAGCTCATATACTAATAAAAAAAGTTAATTGTTTTTGTATTCAATGAAACCAAGATTAGCCCGAGAGTAACGAACCTTATAGCTTTTAATTTTCAGTCAGCTATGTCATGACTATAAAATTTTATATCTTTTATGAGACATACCAAATAACTGTTTGTGTATGTAATAAAATCTTCAACGTTTAAGCTTTTCATCTTCACTACTTTTCCAGTGTTTTAAGTGACTTGTCAACATAAAATGTCATTTAACGGTTTGCTTTTACATACACAATGTGCGCGATATGAGTTCACTTTAGTGCAACTAAACTATTATAGATATGTACATATATATATGTAAAAATATATTTGTGAAAACTGTGCAATCGCTTTATTCAAAGAAGATGGAATTTATGAAGTCTTAAAGCTTTTCTTTACTTAAGATGGGAATATATTTTTACTTAAACATTCTTTGATAATAAAGATTACAGTCAGATTAATTAAACACTCCGAAAACCAGTACACATCCGAGATAAATTAAAAAGGAGAATCAGCCCTTTGAGAGGCTTAAATAAGATTACCTAGATCCGGAGAAGGAGCACCCATTCGTAATTACGAGTAAAGTCCTAAGCTGAGAAGTTACAATTTCAACAGCTACGAACTTCTGAGCGAACTGTTCAGCATTTCATAATTTCATGACCATCGATTTTTTTTGTTGCATATATTCAATGTTTAATTATTTAAAAATATATCTGTAAGAGGATTTTTCAAAATTAAAATTATTTTCGGAGATACAAGTATTTTTCTGACACGGCATACATATCGGCTCGGCCTTTACGCGGAACTTTAAACGCTTTTTTTCGAAACTGTCTTTTTCAAAACGAGAGCCACGATTTCTCAAGTTGTACTTGAAATTTTTGGAGAGTCATCTTTAGAGGCCTCTCTATGTCTATGTCTATCTCAAAAATTCGAAAAGTTAAAAAAAGTTAAATAAATGTAAAATATTTTTTTCGACTTTTCCATAGTTCCAGGCATTGCTCCAGACATTTCTCTAGATTAATAATATTTTTTTTTTCAGATTGCTAGAAGGGGTGAAATCGTAGGTATGGTATCGTGACAATTTTTCACGACCCCCTACTTCATCAGGTTTTAATTCGTGAAGTTAAAATTTTTTTAAATATTTTTTGTCAATATTTTTCTCATGTTAGTAAATAACTTATAAAAATTTGGATGATAAAAATATTGATTGCCTTATTTTTACGGAGCTTCAAAGATTACCTAAAATTCATCCCTCTAGACGAGAATACCTCCTTAAAACATCCACTAAAAAGGAGATCTAACACGAAAGGCTAATGTGTTGAAGAAGCCATGCTTCAGATGAAAAAAAATATCTAAGGCGTAGCATGAAGCTTGATATCTCATATGCTGGGCGAAAACGCTTGACAGTAAAAGCGGGGATACGTTATGCGTGGTTATTTGAAGTGTATACGTGAGTATGAGTACTCGAAAAATAAAATAAAATATACGTCCTTGCGAATAGCACGTTCGAAGGAACACAATACGGTCTAAAAGTGATAAAGTTCAGCTAATAAATGGTCTGACAATTTAAACTTAATTGGGGATTTCCCACAGACCTTATTTTTCGCATATGGCGCTTTACCCACGGTATTGTGTGCACGATTGAGGTCAAGAATAATCGAACCCTCTGCGCTCAACGGTATGGTTTTAAAACTGGAAATCAGGCTTCGGTTAACAGGAAAAAAGAATCGAACCATTTTATAGAGATATCGAGAAATCAGAAAGCCCCTGGAATTTAAAAATAAAATTGCAAACTTAGTTAAGCTCTCTTATGATTTCTCTTATGATTTCTAAAGTGTGTTTTAGAGTGCGAAAAATAAACAAAAATAAACTAAAAAAATAATAATAATAAAATAACCATTGAAATTTGATGAAAGTATTGTGTTCTGGAATTAGTAATAATCCTTATAATCGTGAAGATAATAGAAATCATCAAGAAGAGAAAACACGGCTTCATGGGGAAGGATGAAAAGCAAAGTCAGCGCTAAGGAAATTTTTATACGCATCACGAGGGAACGCGTACAAGATACAGGGAGTTCCAGATAAGGACCCATGTAGCTTTAAACCAAAAGTCAATGCTGCATATTGAACAAAAAGTTGTAAGTTTTGGCTTATTTTCACATTTTAGCTTATATTTTCGACTGCATAGATTGCTGACTGAATATCATGGACCATTTTAAAAAACTTCCTTATTTGGTACAGGATTCGCATTTGTGGCAAAATAAAATACGTTTTATTTAATCAGAATTAAGGTCAATTGAACGAACTTGGCGTATAAGATCCTAGAGTTATAGGGTAAAGGATCTTCAAAACTTTCAAAAGAGACCTTCAACATCTGCAAGAATTTCTGAAAGCATAATAAACGCATTCTGGCTGAAAAACCAAGGCAAAGTTGAGCTGCTTAGCAAATATCATGAGGAAATGAAGCTAAATTCACTTTAGAGGTTTCGAAAGTGTATGGCAGTATTTTGGTATCTGTCAAACCTAACATGTTTTATTTTAGTTAAAAGTGAGGCAGTTATGAAAATAGATTGCTCATCAACCGCATAAAGCGTTCAAGTTATTGAAACCTACTTCAAAACTGGGGATTTAAACATGACCGTGCTTTGAGAGGAGATCATGGATGCACATAATTGCCCAGCTACTCAAGTATTTAATAAAATTCTAAAGAAATTTAAAGAGACTGGATCGGTTACAGATATTGAAAGACCTGTGCATCCTCATTTTGCTTCCACATAAAATATTGCTGCCGTAACTGAAAGTGTAGCCGAAGACCCGAATGTGTCTATTTCTCGATGTTCTCAAAAGCTGGGACCTTCTTACGCTACATTATGGCGTATTTTGCACTTGGACTTACACCTACATCCACATAAGGTCTAGCTCATACAACATCTGAAGCCAACTGACCATTTGCAACGCAGTAGTTACGTCGATTGGGTGCTTGAACAAAAAGCAGTGGATGCGGTTTTTGCAACAAAAATTTCTTCAGCGACGAGTATACACTCGGTTTATACGTAACTACGCAAAATTGCCGCATTTGGGCTCTGAGAATCCTCAAATAATTGAATGCATATATCTAGCTTATAGAATCCGAAACCGCATAGTATTACAGTGAAGTTTGGAAGTTTTTAAAAGATTTGCTACCGATTTGGCAATTATTATTATTATTTTTTTGGTTGTTCATAAGGAAAATTACTTTTTTTCTGGTAAGTGGACGTTGGAATGATTTTTACGAATAAATCTTATCTATGGATTGATTTATTTGGAAATTGTTTTCAATCAAATATTTTTTTCGATCATTTTTGTTCAATTTTTGTATGAAGGCATCATTTTGTCTAGACAAGCAAATGTCTCAATTTAACCAGAGGGCAAGTTCGATTTTCTTGAAACTTAGTTCGTTTGGTATATTTTTGATTGGATTAACTTTTACAAAACTTTTTATAATAAATAGTATTTACGTTTTTGTTATGCAACATCAAAATGTATTCGAATAATTATTGATATCATAAAACTTGAAAGTACATATATTTAAAAAAATTTTTCGTGTATTTAACAGAGATGAGTTGTCCATTTAAATTTGAATGTGTATGCCATAAAATGAATTAATATTTTCTTATGGCCATAAAACGTTTTTCCAATAATAAATAATGTAATTTTTATGAAAGTGTGATGAATGCGCTCGCCTTTTTCACGTTGACACATACACACAAACATGCATATAAGGTGCGAGCCGAATAAAAAGTAGGCAAAAAGTATATAATGTTTAGACAATAAAGAGCTTAGAAAGTGAGACAAAATAGTTTGTAAATTTGTTAATGCGTTGAAAATATTTTTTTTTTTTTGTATTAAAATTTGTATTTCGACAATGCAAGCCAATAAATCATAAAATCTTAAAACTGATGCTGGCCCAATGTTGCTCTCTCTCTCTTTTGGCGGGTTTGATTTATTGCGGAGGCCAAGGAGTTTGTCAAAGGGTTCGGATTACTACGGAATTATATTAGGCATTTTTGTGTTACGGTTTCTGCCTCTAGTTTTTAGAATTTTAGGCTGGAATCTTTGGGTGAATCGCCTGTTGGATAAGTAGCATTCAAGGATATCTTGGTGTAGAGATAATAATTGTTTCATTCACACACCTCTTCAAATACTTTAGCCACATTGAGAAAAAGGGGCTAGTAGTACTCTCTGAATTCATTAGTTATAGATTACGCTGCTTTAGAACAAGTGCTTTTTTAATATTTTCTAGTTTATTTTATTGTATTTAATCTTATTTTAATTTTTCTTATTTTATTTTTCATGAACATGAAATCATATAGTTATTAGGATTGGTACGAAGTCTGTTTCCCTGTCTGTCCATCCGCCTATTAGAACACAAACTAGTCACTCAGTTTTTAAGATATTTGAACGAAACTCGGTATGCGGGTGTATTTTTTGTAATGTATTGATTATTTGTCAGAACCGGCCGAATTTCTTCAGATATGTGATTTTGAGTTATAAATTCTTCAATAAAGCATCTAAGAACATGAAATTCGGTATTCTACACACGTCTGATGGATAAAACATTGGTACTGAAGATCAGTGTAATCGGACAACTATAAAACATAGCCCCACATAACCGATTTTCTCAGAAATGAAGTTTTAAGTCAACAAATTGCGAGAAAAAAAAAACATCTAAGGAAGTGAAATTCTGTATACTTCCCACCTAAATTCAAATAAATACTGACTTCGATTATCTTCAAAGTCAGACGTCTCTCTCATATAGTCGCCGTACAACCGATTCGCTCAGACATGAGAATTTTGTTTGAAAAATCCGCCAAAAAAATATCTAATAGTGTTAAATTTGATATGTTACCCACGCAAATTCAAATAAATCTTTTGAACTGATCCAAATTTATTTTTTGTATTTTGCAATATTTTTTATTTTGATTTGGTTCATGAAAGATGTAAAGACTTCGGAACGGCCGTAAACTGCGCTTTTTTCTTATTTTATTCTTCTCTTAATATTTATTTTAATTAACATGCTTAATGTTTTTATTTTCTCCTATTTTATATATATATATTTTTTTTATAATTTACTCATACTTTATTTATTTCGTATTTAAGTTATTTTCATTTATTTTGTTTATTTTATTTTTTAAATTACTTTATTTTATTCTTTACAAAGTTCTTATTTAAAATATTTTATTACATTCGTTCTTTATTTTTTATTTAATTATTTTATTCAAATTTCTTTCAAAATTTTTGTTTTTGTTTTAAAAGGTGATCCAAGTAGAGGTACTTTTTTCAATTGCCTTTTTTGACAGATCGTTTCGCGCGCTTCGCTCAACTTATGGTCAACATAATCGGCCTACTGAGCGTACCATTCGCAACACCATCACCCATCTTGAGACCCAGCATTCATTATTGGATAATATTCGACTGAAATGACCACGTCCAACATGTAGTGGAAAAAATATAGCGGCCGTAGCTGAGAGTGTACATGAAGACCGTGAAGAGTCGATTCAGCGCCGTTCGCAGCAACTCGGACTGACGTATGGAAAGACTTGGCGCATTTCAGTTGTGATCTTAAATTGTAAGCGTAGAAAATGCAGCTCGTGCAAGAACTGAAGCCGCTCGACCTTTCCAAGCGACATCTCTTCGCTCTATGGGCTCTTGAATAGTTCCAAGAAGATCCAACGTTTTCGAGCCAAATTTTGTTTCAGTGATGAAGCCTATTTCTGGCTCAATGGGTGTGTTAACAAGCAAAATTGTCGCATTCGGGACGAAGAATAACCTGAAGAGATTCAAGAGCTGCCACTACATCCAGAAAAAAAATGGTTTGGTGTGGTTTGTGGGTCGGTGGAACCATCAGTCCATATTTCTTCAAAAATGATGCCGGTGAGAACGTAACCGTGAATGGCGACCGTCATCGCGCCATTATAACTGACTAGTTGATGCCTGAAATTGAAGCTCGTGATCTCCGCGACATTTGGTTTCAACAAGACGGCGCCACTTCCCACACATCACATCAATCAATGTATTTATTGAGAGAACACTTCGTTGAGCAGATAATTTCACGTTTTGGGCTGGTCGATTGTCCACCAAGATCGTGTGATATCAAACCGTTAGAATTTTTCCTGTGGAGATATATAAAATCTAAAGTTTATGTGGGCGATCCCGCTTCGATTCAGGCCTTGCAGCAAATCATCACGCGTGTCATTCGCAGTTACCAGCCGAAATGCTAATAGGGAACCTCGAAAGGGATCACCCCTTAGTTTATTTTATATAATTTATTTTCTTTTATTTTATTTGTAAATTTTCTTTTAAATTTTTTTCTGTTTATATTATTATATTTACTTTTTAGTTATGTTTATTAATTATTAGTTATTATTTTTTAGTTATTTTAATAACTTTCATTTCATTTTGTTCATTTTGTTTACATTCTTTAAGTTCTTTTATTTTATTTACTTAATTTTAATTTTTGTTTTGCTTAATATGTATTTATTTTTGTATTTAATTGTTTTAGTTTATTTATTTTTCTCTTATTTTGTTTTAATTCAAAATCAATTTTTTATAATTTATTTCTATTTTTTTCTCTATCTTTGAATTAGTGAGCTGCTGTAGTTTTCAATTTTCTTTTTAATATTTAAAAAGTTATAATTTCTGTTTTGTTTTAATGTTGCAATAGTTTATTGGTAATATTTAGTTATTCCTATTATTTTATTATTAGTTTTTGTCATTATATACTTGTAGAAACATATATCGCAATTCGCTCACGCTTTCGCCGGCCCAAATCGCAGCTAAAAGGTTTAATTGCCCACCTACACACTTGCGCACCAAATTTATTTCCGTTAGTTGCTTTTAGCATATAAAGCACCGTTAAATGCTATAAATTATGCCACACTCGTTTGCCTACAAGCTTTGTCACAACAATGCGTAAATAAATCCAGCCCCTCGAAACTAACCAAACCAAGCAAGAAACCAAGCCGAACCAAATCATACGCTGCAATGAGTTAAATGCAACCAAATTCGCATAAATTTAGCTGCAATTCATCTTGTAATTCATTTACATGAAAGCCGGCAATTTAGTTACGTCAAATTATATCATTAAATGCATTCGCATTGTGTTTAATCGCATTTATCCATCTACGCATGCGCAGCTGCTGCTCGCGGGCACTAGACATTGTTTTTGTTGTTTTTCATTTAGTTATTTTATTTACACAATTTTGCGCTATATCAGCCATGGGTTTGGATATGCAATTGCACTTCCTTGCCGTTTGGTGGTTTCACTTGAATATGCATAACTCTAGGCAAATGTATGCGTGTATAAATGTATATGTAACTGTTTACAGTCGGGCGAGTAGTTCGCAAAATAATACTCACAGACATACATAAAATTCAATTTCCATGCTGTAAGTTTAAGGTTCAAGACAGGTTTATTGTTGTTGCATAAGCTCATTAAACCTGTCTAGCCTGGTGTAGCGGAAGGAATTGCTTATTGTTGTTTTGTCTGTATTTTTTGTTGTGTGTGTCATGAACTTGATTTCTTAGTTAAGAAAAAATGCATTTTTGTTTGTAGTTAGAAATGTTTCGCGTTAGTTAGGCGTAATTGGTTTTTTGACGCAAAATCTAACTGTAAATTCACTTTTCTTTCGTGAACCGCGCTACATGCGGATATTATTGGTGAGTACATGAGAAACCACCCTTAAAGCTAGGGATCTGATTCATTCTACTCTACGAAAATATAGGGTTATGGAGTAAAATGCTTCAACATTAATTGGTTTCTCCTGGAACTTAAAGGAACCAAGGAGACTTCCATCGCACCAAGGAAAGGTGTTTGTGGCAGCCAGCCTTACAAAAGCTACTAACCTAAACCCTCTTAAAGGGTTTGTAGAAAAAATACATTGTGAATTGTTCTGTAGGAATCCCTGAAACATATTGATTATTGCAGAACTCTGTAAAAAATTATCTTCGATTTTGTCATGCCCTTGTAATTACCAAGAGTGGAAATTTCCTCTCAGTTATTTTACTATAAACACGTTTCGCGTTCTCTCTCATAACATCTTCAGGAAAGAGTTTTCTAATAAGATATCGCCATTTCAAAAAGAAAAATGGTCGTTCAACGTAAATATTCGAGTACAATCACACAATCCTCCAGGTGGAGGTCTTCGCGGTAAGGCAAGCAGCTGGGCTACAATCAACATCTTAGGAAACAACACTAAGAGGCAGCAATTAAATCAATAAACTGTCATTGTTTTATTTCGGAAAATATTCTTGGTAGCAAGACAAGAGCAATGAATATGGCGGCTGCAATGAAGCAATTGCAGTGAAGCTATCATTAGGGCATATGGTGAACGACCGAACTATTATAAGAAAAAACAAAGGGGCTAAAGACTCTTTACGAGGAATTTTACGAACAGGCTGGACGGATCAGTGCGAGATAGAATGGGTAAATGCATTAAAAGACCGCCTAGATCATGTGGAAAGTCAACAAAGGAAGATACAGTCAGTTTTTGTTCACTCGATCTCGGGATGTCTACAGGACGGTTGTATGCATGGTCCCACCTGCTCTCTTTCTGCCCGACTTTATTAAGAATACGACTTAGTCATCTATGTGCTTTGCAGCTCAGAGAACCAGTAGAACTCTCAAAGCTCGATATCAGAGGTTTTTTAAACTTTGCCAAAAACATAGCATGCTATCTGACGATTACTACTAACTACTAACCTAACCTATGGCCATGATTATCCGTTCCGCGATCCATGGAGCAGAAAATCCAATCGTGATATAATGCTGAAGAATTGGCAAACATTTGATAACCTAGGATGAAGAATGAACTTTGGTGTAAATTAAAATAAAATCTGTAGGCGACTTCTCACTAGAATAACTATGAAGGCTGAATAGCTCTTGATGAAGATCTCTTACACTTTTGCTAACTATAGAGAGACTACAAGTTCTTACAATTGTAGCGCCCTCAATCTTCATCTTCGATGAATTTCCTGAACAGTAGCCTGAGGTTACTTGAAAAGACTGTACAGAACTCAAAAAAATTTGATATTTTTGAATCACATGATCCAGTGTGAACACGAATTTAACATGAGTGCAATCGGACAGCAACTACGCATTTGTCCCATTTAACGGACTTTTTACTTTCAACACTCTACGTAACTAAAGGACGAAGATTCGAGATGGGGACCTAAATTCCCATAGTCCATACTGGCATAGGCCCAAAAGTAAACCAGAAACACACCTATCGCCCAAATAACATGTGGACTTGATATAAATATGAGTCGAGTATCGATTTTACTCGAACATATTTGTTGTTGTAGCGGTTCATTTACCTCGCCTATGATCAGGTAAATCTATTCCAAGTCATCGAGGTTATCTACCGAGAAGTCCAGGAACGTACTGTTTGAACGGGTCCAGACGAGAAGAGGAGGGGTGCATGCAAGGCATACGTAGGGTATGTCGGGCTCGGGTCTGAATAAGTAGAAATGAAGTCGACTACAATATCCAGGCCTTCATTGCGCCAGTGTTACTCTGGTCTCTCGAGGCAGCTCGAGCTCCTGTTCTGCAATAGGTGGTACTTGGATTCCGAGAATACCATTAACGTGAAGAGAGTGTTAACGGATTTCGGTGCATGATGCTCATAGTTTGTCGATTTGCCGTCCTGTCCAGCGGTACTTGCCTATATTGCTGTACGGAGTCGCAGTCGGAGACTGGGAGCATAGAATTTCACTGTTTAAGTTATTCGCCTGTGCCGTCCGCAGGTTTCCTGTCACTGTCCTAAGGGCGGTGCTTTGACAGGTTATTAGCTTATTCAGCTGCGTCTCGCTGGTCCCCGGTGTCCAAATCGGTGCAACATAGTTCACGAGTGGCCGGCCAATTGCCTTGTATGTTATAAGAAACTTTTCTTTGTATTTACCCCAAGTACTGCCGGCTAGCGATTTGAAAATTTTGTTGCGACTCTGTACTTTAGTGGCGGTTGCATGTTCAATGTGACTTCCACTAACTTGGAATTGTTTATAGTCGGAATTTTTACGTCATCGACTCTCACATGGAGTTCGAGCCGGTACTCCTTCATCCAGCTCGTGAAGAGGGTATCCGAGAATTTCGCTGGTTGTAGTTGTAAGTGTCGTGCAGTGAAAAAGTATTAGTCTGCCTTACTTGTTCGATATGGTGGAGTTCTATATCTCTTCCTCAGCTCTCTAACCGGTATTTCCACGTAACCAAGAAATAGTTCAATTTTCTACTAGTATGACTAATTTTCTGGGAGAAACGAAAAGCTATCTGTATAAAGAAATCCAACTCACCTGCTTATTTCAAGTAAACATTTGCCCAGCGCAAAAAAAGATACACAGCAACTTCTTCATTGCGTTCCAACAAATATACGGTATATTTCAAATCCAAAAATTCACGTATGTCACACGAAAATATATTTAACCGCGCCGAACTACGATGGTTTAATGTGTTAGTTGACAATCTCTATTTTGGGTGTGTGGCTTTGAGGCCTATTTCTCTTTGGTCACGCACGCGCCACGCATGTGATGATGTGGAAATAAAATAATTTTATGGTAAATATTTTATGAAATTAGGCAGAAAAACGCAATTTTTTTGGTATTTTTATGGCGCTAAAACAGGGGAAGAGAGAGAAAAGTTGGTGGAGAGCAAAAATTAGGCGGAAAATATTTTCGCGAATATTTTGTTTAGGGAACTGAAAAAATTAGTTTTCAATACAAGTATATATTTCTTTTTCGAAGATTTTTTTGTTTGTTTTAGTTTTCATTTATTTATTGGAAAGGTTTTTTGTTATAATATACTCAATATATATATGTATTTTTTGTTACTAAAACACTGTTAACGAGTTTGGTATGTAACGCTTCAAAAACACTGCACAAATTTTTTTTTCACTTCACGTATTCATTCATTTATCGGCAATTATCTGTTAGCACTATCTTTTCAAATAGATATTTCTCTTTAGTTTTACTTTTGTTTTTATTTTTATTTTTCATTGAATACTTTCAAATACACTTCTCACTCCCATATGTTATTTTGCCGCCCGTGAGTGTTTACTCCTCGGCTGCAATTTGGCCAATGATCAGTGATTTCAAAACTCTTCATTGGCTGCATTCTTCAAGCGTGTAACACCGTTATCGTCTAAGCCATCATCATCCGAAACTATGAACCATCGTTTGTCGTCCAACAACAAGCGAAAGCTTTTCTCCTTTGCTCAATTGGCAGTCTGTCAGAGCGCTTTTACGCTTACTCTCACTCTCACTTTTAGTTTGTATTTACCATTTATTTTTGTTATTGTTTTTCTTATTACTTACACACTATTATTCTTTTTTTTTTTTCTTCAATAGCTCACGTCTGCCAAACTATTTATTCCGGTTTCGTTGCAGCTTTTTGGCCAAGTGGAAAGGCCAAAATGGAATTTTCGTTTTGAATTTTTTGCTATTCCATTTTGGTTTTCTTTCTTTTTTTTTTGTTTCTCGATTACCCATCAAATCAGGTTTAAAGTATAGCAATTTAAATATATTTATTTACAGCTGCATGTGTAGCCTCAATCGTTTTCTGGGTAGTTCGTTTTCGATGTTGGTGTTGGTGTAATGCAAGAGGCGGAAGCGTGGCGAAAAAATGATATGTAAAAATATATAAAAAAAAATCAACACTTTATGGGTTACAAGTGTATGAGCAATGCCTTAGAGGCATTCGTTGTTCGCCAAATAACTTTATTCAAATTTCAAATGTTCACTTAAGCATTTTTAATAAGCAGCTAAATACTCACGAACACATAAAGCTAAAGCTTAATTATCAATTAGTGTGTATCTAATGGCAAGCCAACACTAGAGTTAATCACACCAGTGGTTAGTGATAACAAATAGTACAATAAATCAGTTGGTCATAATAATAGTGAAAAAATTTGATTTAACTTAATAACTGTAGTGAATTTGGATGTTTCAGGATAATTAATTAATTATAATGTCGGTAAATAAGTCTGCTAAAGCGATAATCTCTCTATATACCTCTCAAAGCTCTTAGATAAAATGGGCTGATGAGTGCAGCAACCAAAATGTTATCAATACTTGCGGAAGGTCAAAAATTACTGGAAAAAAAATATTCTGCTCGCTCTCGGTAGGGGACGTCAACTTCTCCAAGTGTATTTCTCACTTGAAGTCGAAAGCTCCTTATAAAAACCAATCATCTTTAATGTAAAAGAAAATGCGGACACCATGAATTGGAGAAGGCCGAAAAATCACCTCAATGGCTAAAAACCGCCCTTTTTTTTAAAGGATTATCCAAGTAGAGGTACTTTTTTCAATATCATTTTTTTGACAGATCACGCGAGAGTCGTGCCAAACTATCATATTATTTTTATTCAGTATTGTTTGGCCTTTCATCATGGAAAGGCTTACGCCTGAACAACGTTTAAAAATCATTCAACTTTATTACGAAAATTCACAATCTGTAAAGAATGTGTTTCGCGTGCTTCGCTCAACTTATGGTCAAGATAATCGGCCTACTGAGGGAACTATTCGCAACACCATCACCCATTTTGAGACCCAGCATTCATTATTGGATAATATTCGACGGAATAGACCACGTGAAGCACGTCCAGTGAAGAAAATATAGCGGCCGTAGCTGAAAGTGTACACGAAAGCCGTGGAGAGTCGATTCGACGCCGTTTGCAGCAACTCTAACTGACGTATGGAACGACTTGGCGCATTTTATGTCAAGATCTTAAATTGAAGGCATACCATAATACAGCTTGTGCAAGAACTAAAGCCGCTCGACCTTCCCAAGCAGCATCGCTTTGATCTATGGGCCCTTGAAAAGTTCCAAGAAGATCCGATGCTTTAAAGACGAATTTTGTTCAGCGATGAGGCCCATTTCTGGCTCAATGGGTATATAAACAAGCAAAATTGTCGCCATATTTTTTCAAAAATGATGCCGATGAGAACGTAACCGTCAATGGCGACCGTTATCACGCAATGATAACCGACTATTTGATACCTGAAATTGAAGCTCATGATCTCCGCGACGATTGGTTTCAACAAGACGGCGTCATTACCCACACATCGCACCAATCAATGTATTTATTGAGAGAACACTTCGGTGATCAGATAAGTTCACGTTTGAGCCGGTCAATTGGCCACCAAGATCGTGTAACATTACACCGTTAGACTTTTTCCTGTGGGGATATGTAAAGTCCAAAGTCTAGGCGAACAATCCCGTTCCGATTCAGGTTTTGAAGCAGAGCATCACGCTTGTCATTCGACAGTTACCAGCGGAAATGCTCGAACGAGTCATAGGATTAGACTCAACGGATGCACAATCTGAGACGTAGCCGCGGCCAATATTTGGAAGAGATAATCTTCAAAAAATAAATGCCAAAGAATGTTCTTTCGAATCATAATAAACATTCCCAATTAAATTTGAATTTTCTGTGTTTTTTCTTTAAAATAAAGTAGGAATTCTCGAAATGGATCACCCTTTATATAGGAGCTTGTTGTCCTACCAAAAGGAGAACACTAAGGTCTGTTCAAATAATTGTAATATGTGCCTTCTGCATGGTATGAAAGACCTAATCTAGTGTATTGTGTCTAATACTGGATCAGTATCGTCAATGCTGAATCGTCCGATTTCACCCATATAGGCAATGTGTACCAATTTTTATCAAAACATCGATTAGTTTATGCCATTACATACAGCAGTTAGGCAAAAAAAACCTATGAATATAAGTGAAGGTATTCTGTGTACCAAATAGAGCTCCGACATACATATGTACTCGTTCACGGGTATCGAGCAGTGTGAAAAGCTCCCTCGATACGCTTTCATTGTTCAACGAAACTTTTCGAGCAATGAACAAGTGTGCGAGTGCTCGTTGCTCACATGCTCGTGCCGCTCGAAAATGGTGAAAATGTTTGAGCAAAGTCTTGAGCTCTAGTACCAATTACAGTCGAATATAAAAGTTACCAATTCCTTGAGAAGACTTTCTCTTGAGCCGGCTAAAAACGTATAGACGGGATGTTAATTAATGAGTGGATTAGGATGATTTAATAGTCCCAGTTTATATGACGTGGGCGTCTGTTTGATTTATTCTGAGGCAGTTAAGATCTTGAAATCTTTGTGGCGTGGTGTTTTTTGATCCAGTAGGGTGTGTTGGCAATCACGCTATAAGTTTTCCCTTGAAATTTTTGTTAGAGTTGACTGTCGAGCCTGACAGCTGTATACCGTAGATCCAAATTGGTTTGTGTATATGATTAACTTATTTTGGGGCGAATAATCAGTATAAATTGTTCAGCCTTAAGCCGAGAGTCTTACGTTAAATAAATATGTTTATCTCCAAGCGAGCTTTCCCATGAAGATGTATTCCAAGGCATTTCTTTACAGACCTGAGTATAATAAATATCGGGCTGACAGGTTTCTAGTTTCAGTCTAAATTCACATAATTCGAACAGCCTTAGTTTCGTTGGCCTGGATTTAGTACTTTTTCAGCCATTTAGTAATTTTATTAAGACCTCTTTAGAGTTCCCGTAATGCTAGATTAGGCAGAACATATATAAGTTCAAATGATGTCTGCTGAAGATATATTGTGGGCTGCATATCACTGCCTTGGAGTAAGTCTGCTGAACTTCCATAGAGTTTAATCTGTTATATCAATGTTTAACAAAGAAATGTCTGTCTTATCAGATAGGACTTAATTGGGAGAGTTGTAGATAGAAGTCTGTCGGGCCAAACATGATCAACTGCTTGTGAAATATCGAAAAAAGTTATATGTTTCCCCGGCGAATGCAGAGATTTTTTTAAAAAGACTACGAACCTATTCTTTTGTGAGTTAAAAAGTAACGACTTTCTTGGGTAAAGCTGACCGTTTCGGTTGCCGAGTGAGGCGACTGACTTCCAGGCGGCTTGTGGAACGCAAGCTTTGGTAATTATTGATATTTCCATCGAAAGTTAGAGATATTAGTTGAGTTTGATAGTAGATGATACCAGACGATTGTGATAAATGTAGAAAAATGATCAGAAGACAGGTTATGCATTAGTGCTGAAAGTTATTTTATTGGTTTTTATGCGATGCAAAAGTCGATCAAGTCAAGGTGAGTGTTTTTAACTGTTTGCAAATATGTGGGTGCTGCGAAAGAAAGTTCAGGTTCACAATTAGAGCATACAACTTGCGTCCTTTTTTTTTTTTTTTTTTTTTTTTTTTTGAAATAATGCGTAAATCCCAGTAGCTGTTTTTGGTATTGAGGTCTTCACCTGCTAGAAACCTGCTTCCGAGTGTTATAACTCTCTTTCTTTTGTGTTTCGTTAAACCCACCTATAGTCAGGTAGGCACCGAGATGACCTCGAAACCTCGAGGAGGCCCAGGAAACTTAGTAGTTTCGACGGGTTCGGACCGGGAGAGGGGTGTTAAATGAGTCGGCTACAATGTCCGGATATTAATTGTACCAGTTTTCGCCCCATCGGTAACCTAGCCCCGTTTAGTCTATCAGGGAATTCTAGTCAACCCTATATGTCTCAATGTGTGCTTTAAATTCAAGGAATCGTTTTGAAAGATCATTAGTGTTCCAAATTATAATTTTCATGGGGTTGGAAGACCTTTGACGGTTTGAGAGTAGGATAGCTGCGTCTAATTTGATTTAGTATTTAGAGTATGTGTCGTTGAGCTGGTCTTTGATTTTGCACACCGCTCTGGCTCTTTGATGAACTAGATATTCTCTCTCTCTCTCTTTTACAGGGTTTTGGAATCCTCAATTTCCAAATCCCAACTTTTTATTTTGGTTAGACTTTGCAATATTATAGGTTTTAGCACATAATGAATATATTAATTAATTTTAATGATTTGATGAAAGGAGTATAGACGGAAATTGTGCTATTTTGAGATTCACAATTAACTTCTTTCTCTTACCAAGACTAACACTGTAACTTGAAGGTAACCATTTAAACATAACCAAAAGTCAGAAGTTCTGAGCTATACATTTTATGCTTCGCTGTCTGTAAATATGTTAATGATTTTATTCTAAAATTTATTGAAATACTTTCCATGGATTTTGAAGATCTCTTTATGTCACCTACGAAGTAACACAGCACTTTGGCTTAATCGACTGTTGCTTCTCTCTAAACTTTCGATTTCATTTTGAGCATGTTCGTTTAAGCAAATATTTATATTTTCTATAGCATATATACAGGGTTAACAAATAGTATCTTCCCGAAATTAAAAAGGTTAAATCAAATATTAAAACACTTTGATCTATTTTCAAATGAGGAAAACATTTATGAAAAATAATGCAAAATTATTGTGACTCTTCCAGTACAGTCTCCGCAAGTTATGAAGGAAGTTATGCTACAAAGATTCACTTCAGTTTTAATGGAAAAAATAATATTATTTTTTCTATTTCCTTCTTTATAATTTTTTGATTTTTTTTCATTTAATTTTTTTTTTTTTTAATTTTTTTTTTCGAAAATTGAGTTTGAAGATTTTTTAAACAAATGAAACTCTGTTTCTACAAATTGCAGCACCCTTTCTGTGTTTTGAAATGCGTGCTTTTGCGTTGAAAAAATATTATTTCACTTTCGTTAGCTAAGCCACTTGCGCTTGAGCTTCAAAGCTGAGCCAAATCAAATAAGCAAAGCAAAGAGTTAACTAAGTAAATATGCCACACGCAGTTGTGAGTGTGCACGAGTGGCGAGAAGAAGAAATTTGCTTTAACGCAAATAAATAACTTAATTTTTGTTTTTTATCTATGATTTTTTTTAAATCTAATTTATAATTTCATCTGCAATTTTTTTTTCTCTACAAAAAAATGCTTTGCTCCGAGCGCCGACAGTAGAAATTTGCACAAAATTTTTTATTTTTCTTAGATTTGACTAGTCGCTGCTCAGTACGTGATGAAAGGGACTACGTGACTTCGGTAATGATAATATATTGCTTCATTTCTACACTTCACTTTTTGGGCTCAGCGGATTGGAAATTCAAAGTCAATAAAGTTTTAAGCACGAAAATGATAAGGTCCTACCCTAGAGTACGTTCAAACATGCACGTACAATGAAATTATGCCACAAAGATTGGTGTTCACATACATTCAATTAAGTTGACGCACACACTCCAGAGACTTTGAACCCATTATGAATTTTTTTTCAGTTTATCTTAATTTGTACTATTTATGCAAGAAAAAAGAATAACAGAAGCTAGCTCCCAGCTGACACAGTCTCGCTTTGTCCAAGGAAGGACAGTTGCATATGTTAGTTCTTACAAATTTTGCAACGTCTCCAAAAAGAAACTCTCAACCTTTTTGCATGTCATTCTATCAAACAACTGGCCTGGCAGAGCTTCTGCTACCTCAGAGATAGCACATTTCGCGTAGCCTTTTTTTAGCTCCACATGATTAAATTCTTTTAGTGGCAGTTTTTTCATTGCCCTGTCCAATTCACAATAAGAGCATCACACAATCCGCGCTGGTTATCGCACATAAGGTTTTATCGAGCGTAATGTCTGAAAGACTAAAGCCCTCCATTGAAAAATTGATTTGACCTTATTAGTGCGTCAAATCTTAGAAAATACACGTGTTCTTCTTTCTCTGGATACTGGAAACGAGGCTAATAGGTGTGGTACTGAATGAGAACAAGACGAAATATGTCCTGTCATCAAACAAGCAAGGAGTACACACGCGTTTTGGTTCAGGCATTACTGCTAACAGTCGTAGATAACTTCGTCTATCTAGGAACCAGGATAAACACAATTTCAGCATTGAAATCCAACGCAGAATCAATCCTCTCAACAGGTTAAAACTTTGTTTTGGGCTGAGTGGACAATTAAAAATAAAGTCCTCTTTCGACGAACAAAAACCAAACTCTACAAACCGCTCAGCATTTCTATCTGCTCTGTGGTGCAAAGGCGTGAAAGATGATTACATTCGATGAATGCGCTAAGACCATTCTAGTGAAAGGTTTTGCGAACGATTTACAGCCCTTTGCGCACTGGCAATGACGAATAACACAGACGATGGAACGGTGAGCTTTGCGTGATATACAGGGACATTCACAGAGTTCAGCGAAGTAAGAGGCTACTCTGGCTAGGCCATATCGCTTGTCTTTCTCTACGCAATACCCTCTGGTGAAAGCAGAGGAATTTACACTGCGTTGGAAACATCAGTACGTTAACGTCCTTCTTTCAGCTGGTGAAGGCATGGAACGGAACAGTTCACAAGACGTTCCCCCTCTGTCATTAAATAAAAGTATTCTTTGCCGTGAATTCGCCTCCAATATAATCTTCACTCTTCGTAATAATTGAAATAACGGATATGATGGAGTTTCAATCCCATCGCAATGCTGTCGACTGCAGTGCCGAATTTTGGGTATCTTGATTAAACTCTCTTAGAAAAGGCAGTTGTGCTACTGCCTGAAAACCTGCTAAGTTTAGCATTAAGATCTCAATGATTACTCGTTTGCCGTGGCACATGTTCTTATGTTGATCAGTGCGGATCTTTGCATGTTCTTTATAAGATTGGTCTCACCACTGATATATAAATTCAGTTTCAGCTTTTGCGATTTTAGTCACACCACTTTCTACTAGCTTTATTACTTGTGGAGAGTACGACGGAGGCCTTCTTTTATCTCTTGACTGTATTAGCTTTCCTGTTTAATCTGATATTCAGAACTTTTGCTTTGGTTGCCAAAATAAACTTATTATTATTATTAACCACATTTTAGTGCGCCAGATCTCTTCGTGAATATAAATAATTCCACCGTAATTGAACGCTGGAAAGAGTTCGCTGCATCAAATCGCATAGAGTTTTTTGGAACTTGTTTCTATAAGCTAAGGACAGCCTTTTGCTCTTATGATTAAATGTAGTTAAAAAGGTTACCTGCACAATTTTATAACAGTTTGACATCAATCCAGGGTTCAAGTCCAGGTTCGAACAACATCCAAAATAATAGAAAATAAATTTTTCTAATTGCGGTCGCCTTTCGCAGGGAGAAGCTCGGCCAAAAATTGCTTCAGCGGTTACAAAGCGCGATATATATATATATATATATATATTAATATATAAAGGGTGTTTTTTTATAGAGGTATAGAACCTTAAGTTGCAATAAAACAACGATGGATTATTCGATTGACATGAATTTTATTTATCCAAAAGATAATCTTGTGGCATTACATTTTAAATATGATTTCTGGCATATGACCGCCACGGCTGGCGCGGATGTAGTCCAATCTGGACGTCCAATTTCGATGACTTTTTCCAACATTTGTGGCAATAACACGGCGAATGTTGTCTTCCAAATGGTCAAGCGTTTGTGGCTTATCCGCATAGACCAATGACTTTACATAGCCCCACAGAAAGTAGTCTAGCGGTATTAAATCACAAGATCTTGGAGGCCAATTCACAGGTCCAAAACGTGAAATTAGGTGGTCACCAAACGTGTCTTTCAATAAATCTATTGTTGCACGAGCTGTGTGACATGTTGTGCCGTCTTGTTGAAACCACATCCCTGGACATCATGGTTATTCAATTCAGGAATGAAAAAGTTAGTAATCATGGCTCTATACCGATCACCATTGTAACTGTAACGTTCTCGCCACCATCGTTTTTGAAAAAGTACGGACCAATGATTCCACCAGCCCATAAAGCGCACCAAACAGTCAGCTTTTCTGGATGTAACGGTGTTTCAACATACACTTGAGGATTACCTTCACTCCAAATGCGGCAGTTTTGTTTGTTGACGTAGCCATTCAACCAGAAGTGCGCTTCATCGCTAAACAAAATTCGCTTATGAAAATCGGGAACAACGGTAATCTCGTTTTGGGCCCATTCGACGAATCTACGCCTTACTTGATAATCGTGAGTCTACTCATGATTAATTGCCGAACCAAACTGAGAATAAATCACTTGACAGCTGTTAAATCGGTCGCCGTCTTGAAAAGTAATGCCAACTTAAAGTTCTATACCTCTATAAAAAACACCCTTTATATTATTGACGTTTGATTGCTTAATTGAGTGCCTATGTGAACAGCGCGTTTTTGTTGTTTGTTTTATAAATGTTTTATATTAAATAACAAAAAAAAAAAAAAATTGCGACACTTTTAAGCGTGACCAAGCTAATACACACATGCGGCAAGCTTTTTGAAGCTGAATTGAAAATAAATCTCGCACTTATGGATTAATGATCGATGTGAACGTCATGTTTATCAGCTCCATCTATTTTGAGCTACGATATTCACTAATTGACATTTCAAATAAAATATGACAATGTATATTAATTTCTTTTGAAAAAAATTGTATTCATGTATGTCTATTTACATTTCTACATACAATTTGATAAGTATCATACCCGTATTTATCTAGTGTTAATGCCCGAAGAAATGTCAAAATATTCAGCTGTCGCTTCGAGCATTAATTTTTCCTGTTATATGCGAAAAAAAAAACAATCGCACACAATATATCCGCCTACCAGCGTTGTACGCTACAAACCAATTAGTTATATTACAGTTATTAAATTTAAATCTGAAATAAAATAAAATTAATATTTTCCATTTCTATAAATCACCACAGAAGACCAGTTTTCATGTTACATTTAAAAATATACAAAATGCTTTTGTTGTTTAATTACAATTTTACATATTCACATACATCGTCTTTGCTCACAACGAACCAATACAACTACCACACAGCCGCCTACTTTGCATAAAATTCACATGCATCAAAATGCTAATTGACTTTTCCACATAATAAACAAGTGATAAGAAGAATTTGTTATCAGTAGTCTGTCTAGTGTTGTTAACCGGTCAAAATTACACGCTCGTTTGACAAGTTGTTATTTGAAAGTCCATAGGGTTGTGTGTTTATGAGTTTGCTTTCAATTTTTTATATAAAATTTTATACCAAAAGAGTGAAAATTCACAATGAATTAGGTTGAGTAGCTTCTAAAAAGTTTCTAACGACACAACAGCTTGGTTGAAAGATATAATTGAGGCAGAAAAGAGAACAACATAAAAATAAACAAATTAAAGAATCTGCAATTATGAACCTCCTCCTAGCATGAAAACTAATAAATTTGTTATGGAACTATTATACCCTCTTGAGCAGCTGCCACATTTAAGTAAGGCGATTCTTTTTAGAGATCTAGATCAGACTTGAAGCCATGTTACCCCATATCACATTAAACCAATGTGATAGAAAAATTATTCGTTTTCTTCAAATAACAATTCTAGGACCGATTCTAGGATACATATAAACATTATCTTCAAATTTTTGAGTTATTTCCGATTTGTTGAGTAAAATTTTACGATTTAAAATTGCTCCTGAATTATCGAGCTTGAGCTTTATTTGGTGTAGTGAATCTAAATTTGGTATTATTATTATACAAAAATCTATTGAAAATAGAACCGAAATTCTCAACTGATTCCAAAAAAATATTATAGCATGTCATACTCTTGCCGTGAAGTACCTTTAAACTGTTGTGCTGTTATTATACTAAAGGGTGATCCAAGTTAGTGGTACTTTCTTCAATAGCCTTTTTTTGACAGATCACACGTGAGTCGTGTCAAGCTGTTATTTTATTTTTGATCAGTATTGTTTGGCTTTTCATCATGGAAAGACTTACGCCTGAACACGTTTACAAATCGTTCAACTTTATTACGAAAATTCACATACTGTAAAGAATGTGTTTCACGTGCTTCGCTCAACTTATTATGCTGACCATAAGTCGGCCTACTGAGCGTACTATTTGTAACACCATCACCCATGTTGAGACCCAACATTCATTATTGGATAATATTCGACCGAATAGACCACGTCCAGCACGCAGTGAAGAAAATATAGCGGCCGTTGCTAAGAGTGTATACGAAGACAGTGGAGAGTCGATTCGGTACCGTTCGCAGCAACTCGGACTAACGTATGGAATGAGTTGATGACATTTTGCGTCGAGATCTTAAATTAAAAGCATGCAAAATACAGCTTGTGCAAGAACTGGAGTCGTCGACCTTTCCAAGCGACACCGTTTCGCCCTTTGGGTTCTTGAAAAGTTCCACAAAGATCCGACGTTTTCGAGCCAAATTTTGTTCAGCGATGGGGCATATTTCTGGCTCAATGGGTATGTAAACAAGTAAAATTACCCGCATTTGGGACGAAGAGCAACCTGAAGAGATTCAAGAGCTGCCATTTCATCCAGAAAAAACAACGGTTTGGTGTGGTTTGTGGGCCGGTGGAATCATCGCTCCATATTTCTTCAGAAATTATCTAATTTGCTACTAAGAGTGGTTTCTTCGAGTGCCAACCAACCTATGATTGCGCCGTGAAATAAATTCGGTCTAACCGAGTCAAAAATAGCGTGCCACGCCTTTATTCTCTTCGCTGTTTGGCGCCAGTTGAATATACCAAGTGAAATCTCCAGCAAAAGAAAAGCTTCCACCATCTTGTGGAGTGCTTTCAAAGCCAGCTTTACAATCGATGAAAAAGTAGTGTGTATCGATTGTTTTCTTTAGGATTTTCTCCCAGATTTGTGGGACTTATCAAATCTAGTTCCACACTGATATGGTCTAATCGGTTTGTTTACGGTAGGCTTCACATAATTGGCGCAGACCTTGGGTCCTTCTCATTTTTTGGCTTGTGCAGAGCACACTCGTTACCTCTAAAAATATACCGCGTGCAATATTCGTAGACCTCATCTCAATGGCCACCTTGTAAACGTAAAAGGCAGTTATAGCTTTATTTAGCCTTTCTACTGCGTTCCGGCTTTAGTTGAGTATGCTGATATTATGCAAAGAAATTTAACTGCGAAAGTAAAAGTGATATCTGTGCTTTTTGGTAGGAGTGGTTTAGAAGTGGATGGTTTATATCTCCTGTTACGAATAACCATTTCGCTTTTTGCTACGTTTACGTTAAATTTAACCAAGTAGAAGCCAATAAACAAAACCAAAATAATATGTTATTATTCATTACGAAAAATGTGCGTCTAAATAACTTATTATTTTTGACCTTGAAGGAATAAAAACTGCAAGTACATATTATTTAACCATTAACTGCAATACCTCAAACGCATGACGTTTTTGTTCACCAGCACCTCTGTTTTTCTCTCTTTAACTTCCAACACTCATTGCACCATTTAAATCACCAGCAAATCGCTACTTCCGCGCGAAGTACAAAATAGGAAAAGAAAAAAATTGGAAAAACACACTCGCGCTGTTGGGAAAAATAAAAAGTGAAGACTTAAGAGCGAAACAAAAAAATGATATTAAAAAGATTAATATGAAAAATGCCACATTCAAACCTAAGATCAATATCAATAATTTGTAGGCTACGTCACCGATATTGCAACCGGTTTGACATAAAAATATATATTTTTTTTTTTTGTTGCTCACCACACCATCAACATTTGACCATTCGGTCGTTGGTTTATTTGTTTCCGTCGTTTGCCAATATGGGGAAAAGCTAAACTTGAACTTGTTATGTGCGAATGATACATATGTTATGTAAATTTATATTTACGTCGAGTAGGGTTGCCATCGGCTGTAAGATTTGCTCTAGAAGTCTTAGCTATGAACACTCCACTGGTGGATACGGCTGATTCATTGTAGAATGATCAACGCTAGCGTTGGGGATCTTATTTAATTATACAGACATATCAAGAGACTCATATATCTCAAGATGGGGTTCCCTCAGCCATGCTCTAGAATCTCACGCCGGACTCAGCTCTTACTCACTTCTTACTAAGATCGAATGGAGGGAGGGGATGGTTACTGGCTGCTGCCTACACCGACGATATAGCCGTAACATTCAGGAGCAAATTCCCACAAACATTGTGTAATCTAAACAGGAAACACTTCATTAGGTATCCTTGTGTTA
This sequence comes from Neoceratitis asiatica, assembly GCA_030068015.2. NCBI lineage: Eukaryota > Metazoa > Arthropoda > Insecta > Diptera > Tephritidae > Neoceratitis > Neoceratitis asiatica. The sequence goes on along the minus strand of CM061525.1, from coordinate 79,966,813 downwards.
TCTCAGAAAAGGTGAAACATTTTCTGCACAAGTTTAAATGGAGTTCGCTATGCCTGCAAGCGGAGAATTTTCATATCCGTCAGTAGTAGTATCCTTGACATTCTGCTTGTATAATTGACCGCACATCAAATGGCAATGCTCGGCTCAGCGCTTAAGAAAATAAAAACGGTGGAGCTGTCAACCGTCAGAATACTCAAAACCCCTTGAAAGTTATACCTTTCTACCAAGCAGCACACACCGCTGCGTTTCAATTTCGAGTAACCGCTCTAACCTTGCGTTACTCATTTCTTGGAGAGAAAAATTAACAACAAATATGGCATTCCGGCCGCGAGCGTTGAAGTTTACACAGGTTCAGATTCAAAACATGATGCTGGAATAGGAATAGGAGAAGGTATTTCCTCACGCAAACCTTCGTTGGAACTCTTATTAAAAATACCAGATCATTGCAGTGTGTCCCAGGCGGAAATCTCCAGAAGTGGCAGCTGTTAAACACTTTGGAAACAAATACTCAGGAAAGCACATCTTCATTTTCAACAACAATCGCGCAGCAGATCTCTTCAGGAGACGGCTAAACACAACAGACTATCCCTCGACTGGGTTACTAGTCATAGGGAAATAGAAGGAAACGAGCACGAACGAAGCAAACGAGGTTGCTCTCAAGATACGACCAAACAGATTCAGTCACATGCAAACTTCTACTAAAAGAGTGCATTTGTAGACAGGCCGCATTGAAGTGGAAGCATAAATTGACCTGTCGCAAATGGAGGGAAATCTGACCAAATAGAGACCTGGCTTACACTCTTCGACATTTATTGAGATAATGAAGTGGTTGCCTGAAATATCAGAATGTTAGCCAGTCAATAGGCCTCGAGGAGCTTTGTTCCACACTGGGTTCAGGTTAACAGGATCAATTTTCTTCTGCATTTTGATTATATTAAGGCCAAGCCCGAGGGATTTATTCTTCTCTCCTTTTTAATTTTTTTTTTTTTTCTGAATCTGACAACTAAGTTTCCGTAGGACAAAAGTATAGTTATCAGGAAGATAGAGCGCAGAATTCATAACAGAGAGAGGTGTGCTCAGAGAACGCTCAATTCAATCGAAGTATAGCTGGTGCTAAGGAAAGGTGAGTATTCAAACCACCACCACCACTTGGTAACCCTGTTTTGTAAATACAACATTGCCATTGCTGGCTTGCATTCATCGTCGTCGATGTCGGCATCTTTTATTGGTCATTGTCACTCACTTTTGGCGGCGTTACATGACTTTGGACACTAACAACGCAACAGATTCAATTAAGGTAAATGCATTTAACTGCGCACATGAGGTGTGGACATAAAGTTTGAAACATCACAACATGGTTTGAGAAAATTATGCAAATAATTTTTCAAAGAAAATTTCAAAAAAAAAAAAAAAACAGATTCATATTGGTCATGGGAAAATTTATGGAAAATTTGCAAGCTTACGAGTGCTTATACATACACTATATTATATACTACAGCTATACTACAACTTTCATATATTAAATATTAGTATAAGCATTGTTTGGTAAAGAATCTTGTGACGTTGAAACTTTTTTATATTTTTCAAGTAAAGATTTTATTTTATTATATTAATTTTAATATATTTTTCTAAAGTAAAAGGGATGCGATTGGCGATTAGTGCAATATTATAGCAATGAAATAGTTGAAGTTCAGCCGTCTGAAAAATAATTACATAATTTGCATTTAAAGGAATGTATGTAGCACTGTATGCAAAAAAAGCTGTTAAAGTTCATTGTGAGCGCAGCAAAATTAATTTTATCCTCTTTTTATTCTTTTTTATTGTAAATGAGCTAATAAATACACTTACCGGTTACTAGTCGAAATATTTCAATGACACTCCGTGTATTTCTTTATTTATTTGTTTTTTATTTTATTTCGTTTCGCATCAAATCGATATCGAATCTGTCCAAAAACTCTGCTTAATTTTCGCCGGAGAGCGTTTTACCCTTTTCAAAGTAATGTATGTCAATGACACCTCGTGCATCCCAAGAAACTATGACATCATGATCTTGTCCTTCTTTGGTGCACGTTCTTCCGGATAAACTTACTGCCTTGATTGTTTCAACACTCCTTTGAAGTGGTTACACGGTTACGCTTATGGTCGTGTGTGAGTGGTCCCGGCACCCATCGAGCGGATAGCTTTTTCATGTGCAAATATTGATGTAAAATGTCATACAACCGCTCAGTTGAGATGATGAGATGCTCCGATCGTTTAATATAATTTCATGGATTTTATTGATGATTTCTGGCATGACGACCTCTTTTCGACCATGTTCGGCGTCACTTGTACGCCCAAAACGGAACTCAGAAAACCATTGCTTAGCCATTAAAATTGAATGCCATACCATTCATCAAGTAATTCGTTGGTTTTGGTGATGGTTTTTTACGCAATAAATAGGGCTTAATCAGCACACGAAACGCATGCTCCACTTTCGTTAAAATTCATGATGTCTTCTGCTGTCAAACACAATCTAAATGGCGTAGCTTGCTCGAAATTTTACAGCAGTCTATTAATCGATAACAGTTGACGGGATAAGTTTTGTATTTACAGTAACTGCAAATTCAAAAAGTCACTGACTTATCAAACAGCCCTCGTACATTTAATACATAATTGACGCTTTGTAACCGCGTGAAGCGATCTTCAGCAGAGGTCCTTTTCCGATTTATGGTTTGTGTTTAAATATTTTACTAACTAATGGAGGGCGATACAGTTTATTCGAAACTCGCTCTCAACCGGCTGATGTATATTTATGAGGAACTTTTTAATTATGTGATAGGAGTTGGCTTTCCCTGCCGGTGTTGGCAGAAGAGGGATTTTCCCCATTTTTAGAGAATTTACACCATGAAAGAAATGGTGCGAATAATGGTCATGACAACGATCACGTTCGCCGTTCAACAAATTTATACAATAAAATATATAGAAGCCATCAACAGAATAGAAACGCATACAAGCTGATAACATATACAATTCTGTGAGTGAAGGAGTTTACGAGGTGTGTTCAAAGAGAAAGGTGAAGGTTTTGCTCACTGTATTCTTACTTTACAATGTTGATCTACATCATAAGCTCCTGCCAAAAGGTCGTACAGTTACTAAGGAATACTACAAGGAAGTTAAGTAACGTTTGCGTATAGCAATCCGGCTCAAACGATCGGTATTGTGGAAAAACAAATTCTGGATTCTGCATCACGATAATGCACCAGCTCACACTGCAATGCTTATTCGGGATTTTTTGGCCAAAAACGAAATCGTAATCATGCCTTAAACATCGTATTCACCAGATTTGGCTTCCTGCGACTTTATCCTATTCCTAACACTCAAGAACCCAATTAAAGGAAAGCGTTTTGCCACAATTGATGAGATGAAGTCAGAATCGAGGAAAGAGCTGAGGCCACACCGAAAATCGCATTTCAGAGTGTTCCGAGGATTGGAAAAAGCATTGGCACAAGTGTATCATATCCTAAGGGGATTACTTTATGGGGGAAAAAATAGATATTGATGAATAAATAAGTAATTTTCAAGAAAATTCAAAATTCACCTTTTCCTTTAAACACACCTCCTTTATATATAATAATTATATGAGTCAATTTATTATTAATTTGAATTTACGTCAAAGTGCAATTATGTTAATGTAATGATCTTCTCTTTTGCTTTTTTTTCAGTTAATTTTTTTTTCTCAAACTATTTAATTTTGATAAGTGCAATTTTTTTTTTAATTTAGAAATAATAAATTCTCTTAATATGCCCTTATATGCATAATATTGTATTGCTGACATTTAATCACTTGTCAGAGCTGTTGAAAAAAATATTCAACGATTCCAAAATTAAATCTAATGTATTTCTAAGTCGAACAAAAACAACAGTTATTAGGCAAAATTTAAGTTTTGAGAAATTAATTTAAATTTTATAGAGAAGATTTTCTCTCTTTAATTGAAGTGACAGAAACATTTTATTTTCAAAATTAATCAACATTTTTGAACAGAACAACATACTATATGAGCAGATTAATTAACTGCGCGAATACATAACTCTGTTGCGTAATTGTTAAGGCAGAAAATATCTCACTTGTTTACGGTAAAGTGAATTTTTTATACGTCCCATATGCCTTCCTGCAGAATCTTCAGGATGAAATAGAAGCTGATATTTATAACCACTTTCATTGTAGTGATAAGAGGCAGAGTTTTTGCAATACTAACCACATAAATTGCTACATGCAGCTAAAACGAAATGGCTCTTGCTTCAGGCAGCGGTTAATGGAGTAGTTTGACAATTTCCTGCTCGTTCTTAGAAGACAAAGTCAACAAAATCCATTGTGAAAACATTTACCGAAAACTTGAGGAGCCAACAACTAACTATTCTATATATTGATTTTTTTTTGTCTCTTTCTACAAAAGTTAACTAACAAATGGAGGTAACATTAAAAACCACATTAGATGGTTTCGTAAAAAAAAAAAGATTATATTGATACACCTGAATTTGTTTTTAATGTCGATTTGCGAAATGAAAAAAAATTGTGTCACTTAAGCAAGTTATATATGGGCCCTTTTATAAGCGATAAACCCAAAGATCTAGCTTCTCAAATAGGTGATGAGGATGGAGTTTATGTTTTCAAAGAAATTTGTAGATATTTTTTCGTAACCGCTTGTATTGAAATTATATAAAGATTCAATTTTTCAGAGAAACTTGCAGTGCCTAAACTTTTTGGCATTGTTAATCTCATTAATATGAAATATAACCTCAAAATGGTGCTACTTCATATTTTTCACAATTATTTACAATATCTGTACTGATTGATTTAGAATTAGAATAGAGAATGTTTGGAAATATTGATTTTCCAAACATATAAACAGAAAATCTGCAAGAATTTTGGTCGCATATTGTAAATATGAAATATTTGAGGCAAACGAAAAGTTTCTATAAATTAAAAAGTTTATCTCATTTTTTTCTGTACCGCATAGCAAGACTTGCGCTGAAATGTCTTTTTCCGTCATAAACGTAAATAAAACTTAAATAATAAATCGATTAGACAACAGTACACTAAGCGGTATTTTGTCCACAAAAATTCTGATGAAAAATCAGGATCACATACGCTTACAAATAGAAAAGAATTATTTACAATTACATATGAATTAAATTGTTAATCAGAAACCAAAAAAGGAAAAATTATCTAGATTTGCATAGACAAAAAGGAAACAGGCTTGGCCAAAACCTGGCAACACTGCTGCCGACACACATTTAAAAAAATTCCTATAGTTTCAGATATTGGACAGATAAAAAAAATCAATTTATAATAGAAATTAATTAATTTATCGTCGAAGCTTCAATCAAGTGCTTTACAAAAGAAGGCAGACTTATCATCTGTGGGTTTTCTTTTTATATTTAATTAAATTTGTTTAAATTATTCAAATTCCTGTAGTGTGAGAAAAATTGTACATTTTCACAACACAAAACAACTGGACATTCTAAATTTTTCAACAAAAAAAGCGAAAAAGCCGACACCGATCGATCTATACGCCAACCACCAACCATTAAACACCAATCAACTGAGCTTGTATGTGGCGCATGCGTGCCTCGCCACTTGCTTGACTACATGCGGTTGCTGCAACAGAAAATATTTCATAAATCTTCAAAGTGAACGCATTAAAATACAAAAGTAATTGTGCTTAGAGGGAGATGCTTGTAATTTGTGGATAATTACAAAATATGTGTGGCGTATCTGTGGCGTATCTGTGCGCAACATTAAATGTATTTCGTTTGCCAACACCAACAATCAACCAAACAGTGCTGGTATGTGAAGACATTGTTGCGTGTTTTGCCATTTTGTTAACAACCGATTTGCAATTCATTATTTTCCATGCATTAAATACCCCGCAAAAGCATTAATTTCGAAATCATTTTAATTTTAATTTCAACAAAAAAAAACAGTACGTAAGTATAAATGCGGTTTGGTGATGAGTGCGAAGTGTGCATATGTACATTGTTAGATTTATACCTAGATAATCGTATATAATTATGGCATTCATCAGTGTTGATCAAGTGAATGAGCCGCCTGTAATATTTTACCATTTTAACCGTTAATGCCAATTGTGCTGACCACCAAAGCGCGCGTGGTAATGCAACGCATCGTGGCACTCCCCAACTGCTAATTAATTACATGACTGCATACATATATGTAGGTACAAAAATGTAAATGATACAATGTTAATTGAAAGGAAGAATCTGTGTGAGCACAACCATCGGTGGACGGTGGCAAATACCTCAAGGCCTCGGAATACGTGTCTGTTGTATTTGTTTAATTGAATTTTTCATTTTCATTTTTTATTCCAAATTTTTTTTTTTTCATTATATAATGGAAAGTGCGTTTGTGGCGCTCGCTTGCATTATAAACTAATTAAATATCTATTTTGCCGCTGAACGCACTTCCTTCCCTTTGGCACGCACGCAAACCTGCAATGCAATGAACAGATAAATCTTTAATACACAATTTTTTTATGTACAATTAATTCACAAGAAAAGAAGCGTTTTATTTTTTTCTTTTTTTCAAAATTAAATTTTACTAATTGGAGGTTTGCCAATTAACACCTCATACCTCTATACTGCTTTTGTTACGTGTACGTGGACGTTGTTGACGGGAGGTTAACGCTGCGTACTGCCATGCGTTTCCAAAATTATAGAAAATTAATTCTGAAACTTTTTTTTTAGATTTTGATCGCCTTCGGCAGGGAATGCCAAGCCCTCCGAGTGTATTTATGGCATGAAAATAAAAAGCTTCTCATAAAAATCAGCTGTTCGGTGGTGGCTTAGTATAAACTGTAGGTTCCACCATTTGTTGGTAAAAAAAAACAACAATACACACACCACAAATTGGCAAAGCAGCTCGGCCGAAGATCGATTCAGCGGCTATAAAGTGCCAATTATTATGTATATGGTTCTACTGCTCCTACTTCTACTACATTGGCGTAGGCACCGCTGGCGCTATTCGTTTCTTCTTCTCGCCGCTTGGCGGCAATTGGAAATGCCAAGCGAAACCTGATTCTTCTGAACATGATCTTTCCAACGAAGTGGAGATCTTCACCTTCATCTGCTTTACCAGCTGGTACTCCATCGAATACTTTCAAAACTGCAGTATTCTCATCCATACGGGCCACATGACCTAGACAGCGTAGGCGCTGTCTTTTATTTCATTGAACTATGTCAATGTCGCCGTATAACTCGTACAACTCACATTTCCACTGTCTGCGGTATTCGCTGTTGCAAACACGCAAAGGACCATAAATCTTTCGAGAAATATTTCTCTTGAAAAGTCTTTGTACCGTCACATTAGATGTCGACATCGTCCACGCTTCAGCACCATATATCAAGACGAGAATAATCAGCGACTTGTAGAGTTTTGTTTTGGTTCGTCGAGAGAGGACTTTACTTTTCAATTGCCCAGTTCAAAGTAGTTCATGGTTAGATTTCAAGGCTGGCATTGTTGTTAGTGTTAATGCTGATTAAAGAAGGTAGAAGAAATGATCTACAACTTCAAGGCTATAACTGTCAGCAATGATGTGGAAGCCAAGTCGCGAATGCGCTGTATGTTTGGTTGACGACAGGCGTTACTTCGTCTACTACCAGACCCATTCGATTCGCTTCTTTGTATAAGAACTAACGGTGCGGATTGTATGTCCTTAAGGATGTCAATGTAATCGACATACGCCAGCAATTGAACACTCTTGTGGAAGATTATAACTGGTCTATTTAGCTCTGTAGCTCTTAGTTTTTTATCCAGGATAGAGTCAACCTGTCTGAAACCGAAAGGAGAGGTTCTTCCCGTAGAAGTTTTGCAGGAATACCAAATTCAGAGGTAGCGGCATAGAGGAAGCTTCTTTTCGTGCTGTCGAAGGCTGCTTCAAAACCTATGAAAGGTGATGTGTATCAATTCTTTTATCTCGGATCTTCTCCAATCTTTTTGTGCATGGTGAATATCTGTTGAAGGGTGGATTTGCTATGTCTAAAGCCACACTGATAAGGCCCAATCAGTTTATGGGCGGTGGGCTTTTACTTTTCACACACTACGCTAGATAAGAATTTATATGCGATATTGAGGAGGCTTATCCCACCACAATTGGCGCCGACCGTGAGGTCCGCCTTTTTACTGATCCTGCTGAACACACTGAGATTCCAATTGTCGGGCATGCCTTCGTTCGACCATATCTGCAAAGAAGCTGATTTATGCACTTTGTCAGTTCCTCGCCCCCGTATTTGAATAACTCTGCCGATAAGCCATCGGCCTGTAATTTCTATTTCGTCATAGTCGAATACTGAAATATATCTATTCCATCATCTTCAATAGGGGTCTCGGGTTCACCATTTTCAGGTGCGGCACTTTCACTGCCATTCGGTAGATTGCTGAAATGTTCCCTTCATAAACTCAGTATGCCATGGATGTCGAGGACCACTTTATCTTCTTGGTTCCTACATGAGTATGCTCCAGCCTTGAAACCTTCTGTTAGTCGTCGCCAGCTTCTCAAGCTTTTTATACTCACGCATTTTGAGTTTTTTCTTATAGTCTCGCTTACCTCGTCAGCTCTCGGTATCTATCCCACCCCTACCGTATTGTAATCGATCGCAAAGTTGCGAGGTAGCCAGTCTGCTTTCTCTCCACTGCTGCATCACAATCCTCATTGCATCTGCTCTTTCTTTGATATTTCCGAAATCCAATTCTTTCTGAAGCATTGGTTCGCCTATATCGAGATGCTGATGGCTTCTATGAGAGTGAAGGGATGCAAATCGATTAGAAAACAGCACGTCTGTCTGTTGTGATTGCAGCAGAAAGGCGGGTGCTGATCTTCGCGATATTATATACCCGGAACGTGCGCACGTCTAGAAAACTGGAGACATACTCGTATGTTCCGTCTATCGCAACATCATCGATTTGGTTGCGCGTTTTTCGCTCCAGAGGCAAAACAAGTTGATTTGACGAAATTTTCTTGTGCCGGAATCTTGTGCTACAGACAACCATGTTTCAGGCCCCGGCGAAGTCGACCAGCCTCAGCCCGTTTGGTGATGTTTTTCATCATGGAGGCTGACTTTTCCAACTGTTGAGCCAAAGATACCTTCTTTACTCACCCTGGTGTTGACATCTCTAAGCCCGATTTTGACATCGTGGCGGGGCAGCATGCATAAGTACGCTTCAGGTTTTTTATGGACATCTTTTGTCACATCGTTCTTCTCTTCCGGCGGGGCTTGGGTGCAAATCATCGATATTTTGAAGATTTTCGCTTTGATGCAGACTGTGTCTAGACGTTCATTCACCGGGGTGAATGTCAGGAGTCGACGATGAGCATTTCGCCCACCACAAACAAACACCAAATTTGCGCTCCTTTAAATGGCCCCTGCAGTAAATTTCACATGGACGCACCTTCTTCCGCTCTTGTCCCATCCATCGCATTTTTTGGATGGCGGTGTTGTCAGCCTTCATCATCCAGCTGGGCAGCGGCAGCTCCTCAATTAAGGTACCGGGCATTCCAGATGCAATCCTGATCGTTTAAGCGTTTACAGGGGTGTCCATCTGGCCTATCAGCCAGAGAAATAACCAATTCGAACCATATATATTTAATGTTTTTTTCCAAATATGTTGGCACAATTGCTGGAAAGAAAAATATTTCAAGTAAATAGAACCAAAAATAAAAATTTTCCGATTTTTTTATACAAACCTTCCCAGGAATCAGAGGAGCAAACTTGACTGTACTGACATAATCTTTCAGACACTCGTAGTTTCACACAGCAGTTTTCAGATTGACGCAGATATGATATTATCCAAGCGATATAATAACGCAAACATTTTTGTTTTCTTCAAGTCATAAAACCTGAAATTAAACCGTTCTGGTGGTCATTCGGATCTATTATTTCAGGAATTCAATTACTTACTATACACTGTTGTTATTATTTGAAAATCACTTTTATTAAGAAAGTTATAATGCAATCATTAATTTTAACTTTAATTTATTTCTTTCCAGGTAAACCACAAAAGATTTATAGTTTGTGTGTAAGAGTAAGAAATTTTAAATTAAAAAAATTCATGTATGTATGTATGTGTATATTTATTATCTTTAAATTAAAATTTTCCATCCGTCAACATATATCCACCACAGTCTTCTTATCTACTAGAAAACCAACATAGCCAAGCTCAACACCTCACATTTTTATTTACCTCGGGATATATTTATCTTTCAACATTATGTGCAAATGTTTATTTCACCACACCTTAGTAATTCACTAATTCACCTTTGATTATTTGGGTTTCTGCATGTGCTACAAGAAATTGTAAAAATAATAACAGAGTGGTCATACATGATTTATTAAGTAAAAATAGTTAACAGTTAAATAATTTCTTGTGAGAATAAGAAAATTTATGTAAAAAATATTCATTAATGAATTTTATATTGTGACGGAAATCCCAAATACGCAGGGCAGATAAAAGGGTCGGTAGCAGCTATTGCAGGCAAACGAGCTACGTGCATGTTGCAGACAGCGTGAACAGAATGTTTGAGTCATCGTCAGAAAGGAAGGCCAACAGCTGTCACAGACTGTCGAATAGAAATAAAGGATTGTTAAATAAACCATTGTAGTGAAGAGAAATGTAAATTATTAAAGAGCAAATAAACGTTAAGCAAATTCCCGGCATTTAAAAAGCCGAACGAACAAATCCTGGACTTTTATTTAGCAATCCAGTGATCGAACTCGAAGGGTTTGGGAAATCATTTAGGTTCATTAAGAAAAACGTTACAATATAATTTTATATAAATAAAACTGGAAAATCTCGCATATTCATGTATTTCTACTTCTTTTAATTTATATCATCGTCTTTAACGTAATTGGACAATTTAAAAAAAATTAATTTGTAAAATATCGTGATTTCCACAATTCCTTCCAAATAGTAGGAACTTTGAAACACTCAAAATAATTGATTGTATCCGTGATGATCTCTTCATTCGACCCAAATTCCCTACCGTCCAGGTTTGGAAACAAGAAATAGTCGCAGCGGGCTAAATCTGGCGAATATGCTGAACGGGGCAGTTCGTAGTAAAATTTATGAATTTTCGACTGGTGACGGTGACTGGACATGTGCATATACGAGGTTTGCATTATTTGCGATTTGGCAACAACAGTGTTGCAATCTGGCAACTGACAACTTTATAGTAAAGCTTGATATGTTTGGTTTTTTTTTACAGTAACTTAAAATATTCATCTCCGGCAAAAAATGTAATAAAATCAAGAAAATTTTTCCCCAACTTTCGGTGTGAACTAACTCAGCAACAGAGCATCAATGAACTTAATTTTATTTTTGGCGATGAAATTCCATCAAGGACCAGTGTTTATCGATGGTATGGCGAATTCAATCGAAGCTCTTCCAAACACAGTTGCGATTCCGAAAACTATTGAAGCTGTGCTCAAACTGATATTGCAAGATCGACGTATCGATCGACTTCTATCGGGAGATTTTGACAACTATAGACATTAGTGGGACCAGCCAACCAGCATGTGATTTAAAAAAAAATTTTACGTGTGATCCCACACAATTTGCCAATAGCTCAAAAAACGTCTTGTGTCGATTGGTCGAGAGAAATTTCAAAAAAATACGCTAGCGGTGCTTTGAAACACGTCTATGACATCATGGCAGGTGATCAATTGTGGACTTATGCGTATGAGTTCAAAAGTAAACAGCTGTCGACTGTATAGGAGTTTCAAGATGAGCCGAATCCAATAAAAGTTGTTCACGCACGAAGCACTTTCAAGCAAAAGGTTGCGTTTTTTTCTTTTAACTGGGCATATCGGAACCTTATCGCTAGAGCAACACAGAACAGTAAATTCTGAGTGGCGCACAACTATTTGTTTGCGAGTTGTCTTACAAATAATTAGGAAAACCAACCGCCGAAGACGGATCACTCTTCACCACGACAATGCGAGCTCTCACACATCTACCGAAACAACTGCACTTTTGATCACTCAAAACATTGATTTGATGAGTATTCCAAGTCTTGACTTGGCACCGAATGATTTCTTTTTATTCTTATACGTAAAAAAAACTGAGAGTTCAACGGTTGAAGCGTTCAGAAAGCATGTTTTGGATATACCTCAATCAGTGTGGCAAAAATGCTTCGACAATTGGTTCAAACGCATGCAAAAGTGTATAGAACTTAGTGGAGAATATTTTGAAAAACAACAATGCGATTTTCTATTATTAATATTTGTTTTTGTTCTGAAATATATAATCCAACCCTAATAGAATCCATACCCGAAGAAGAATATGGTCATATTAATTTATTATCTTATATACATATATATATATATATTTGGCGCTTTGTAACCGCTGAAGCGATTTTCGGCCGAGCTCCTCCTCTAATTTGTGGTTTTGCGTTTTGATGTTTTTACCTACAGTTTATTCTAAGCCGCCTCCGAACGGCTGATGGATTTTTATGAGGAGCTTTATTTCATGCCAGAAGTACACTCGGAGGGCTTGACATTCCCTACCGAGGGGCGACCGCAATTAGAAAAAAAAAATTTTTCTATCATTTTGGATGTTGCCCGAACCCAGGCCTTCCGAATGTCAGTACGCAATGCTAACCACTCGGCTATTGCGGCTGCCAATTTATTATCTTACTTACATTTTATTTTAAGTTCAAATCCGTAGCTAGTTTTTGAGTTTGCCCCATCGTGGAACCCTGATCCACTGCACTTAGATTGCCAACACTTACTGAAGCAAGTTTTGCAAGGCATTGGAAACAGAACTTACCGAAGAAACGATATTTGGCTGCACAAAGGGCTGCATAGTGATGGAGATAATGCTCTTCCGAGTCCTCTCCTTGCAGCTGCAACCGAAGTCGTAAGATAAGTGTCCCGTCCTCCTACTATAAGTCTCCATCAGACAGTGTCCGATTATTAGTTGGTTATGAGGCTGATGGATCTTCGGATTGGTAGAAATAGAAACTTTTTTTTCTCATCGATCAATGGCCAGATATGTCTGGTTACATTGTATTTTGTTTGGTGATGATCGATCACAGCGGGTATTTTACGTCGTATGCAGAATTTACCATCGTTAGGAGTCTGCTGTCTGTCCGGGGATCTAAACCACTGACGTTTCGCATTCAGTTTGGAGTTTGTTTAAAATTTCGCAGCATCTTATTGTCGTCTTTTGGGGTGGTGTAATGGCATTGAAGAGACTTCACGAAAGCTCGGCTGTAAGGATAAATTGCTATTGATTAACATTACAGAAATAAGTAACTACAAAGCAGCTTCTATTATGAAAGTCGTTGCAGTGGTCCGGAAGTCTCTTCCTCATTTCAATTGCGAGTAGTTTGTACTGAATGAACTCTACAGCCCACCCTGCCAGTGAGTTTTGAGCGGTCGATAAATATGACATTTTTCCACTCATTTCTCGCTGATATTTTTGTTTAAAATGTATTGGCGAAGCAGAAAGCTATATCTCTTCAGGGTACGGTACAGAGTTTAGTATTTGGCTTGGTCGCGGTTTCTCCAGGATTGCATTTAGTTTTGTGGCGTTGCAGCTTGCAGGAAGTTTACTATACAGAAGATTAGGGAGACCTTAAAGGTCTTTCGTAGGAGTTGAATTTAGCGTTCCTGCAATGAGTATGGATGCAATCCGCTGAACTTTATCTAGTTTGCTCTCAAAAGTAATAAGTCTTACCGCTTCATTTTGCCAGTACACAATATAGGGTCCCATCTTTATCGATTGCCGTTTTGTAGGTGTAGAATACCGTCAACGCTTTCCTACTATTTTCGGTACCAGATGAGCTCACTATCTAAGATTATGTCTAGCTATTTACCTTTTTGGGGTTCAAAAGCCCAATGCTTTTACCTTCTAAAAAAGAGTATCATTCGGTCTTTGTAGGGAACGTGAAGCCCTTCGAGTGTATTTCTGACATGAAATAAGGCTCGGAGGCGGCTTAGAATAAACTGTAGGTCCCACCATTTGTTGGTAAAAACATCAGGACGTAAAATCACAAAGTGGAGGGGGAGCTCGTCCGAAAATCGCTTCAGCGAGATGTTTTCCAGTCGCTGTGAGTACGACTTCATCAGCGTATTCCACTACATCACAACCCATGTTTCATAGCTTGCAAAGCAAAGTGTTAACAGTGAGACAAAAAAAAAGGAGAGAAGACTGAACGCTATGAGGTAACTCATTTGGCAAACGCGGTAATGGAGGCGCCTTCTAATTCAGCAAAGGTTTTTTAAAAGAAGTTTCTCGAGTTACAGAAAAAGCGTCTCGGAATGTAAGCGTGTCTATCTCTGGTAAGACAGTATTAAAAGCTCCCTCAATTACGAGAGAAAATCCGAGTTGAACTCTTTGAGGGCGAGTCCTTTCTCACGCGAGGCGATACATTTCTCGCCTCGTCATAATAACGTGAAGAGCAGTATTGACAAATTTGATCTCAGATTTTGAATAGAAAAGAGGTAAGACTGATTGGTCGACAATCCTTTGGATATTTTCGACTGGTCCTGCCACTTTTGGCATGAAGAGTGCCAATGCTCAGACATACAGTCTTTAAGAAAGAGGCTTTCAGGAAACCACATCTTCTTCCGATCAAGGCAGAAATTATATATATTTTTAAACATTTCATTTATTATTAAAAATATTAAATATTTACGTAACATATTTAAATAAACAACTTCTTGAATAAAAACAAAAATAAATTAAAAATTCTGACTCAATATGTACAATGCTTAAATGGCCTACGAACTAGTCTTTGTTTAGTCGCATAGCTTAATCGTTGTAACAAAATATAAATTAAACTTATTTATTTCTAATCAGAAAGTACCAAGATTACTTTGATGCTTTGAAAGACTGGTTCAAAACTGGTTTGAACCTGATGAGTTATTACTAAAACTAAGTAAAAATAACATTTTTTTTGTTTATTACGTTGCATTATACTAAAACTATATAAACCATTTTGCTAAAACTAAAAATATCGAATAATATCGAATGCAAAATTATGACTAATTATTTATTAAAAAAAAAATTCACTAATTTATTTTTAGCGAATGCTAGCAAGTTTATAGGGATGAGAGGTATGTGTGATATTAGAAATTGATGAGAGGAGAAATTCGGCATTGACTAAAACTTAAATAAAAGTTAAGCTCCCTTACTCTAAAAACTAGTCACAAAAATTTACTCCTCTCCCACTTGGCTCGCCTTCGCTAGGAGCCCAAATCATTGCTTTCCATCTCCGTATTCGTCGGCGCTTCCGTTATATTACATACAGATTCCAACTCACGACCTTGTCGTTTGTTTCGCCACTGTGTACTGCTCAGCCAGAGCTCCTTGATCATATCTGCGCCCTTCTCGGCGATCATCACCACGGGCGCATGAATGTTACCATTGGTGATGGTGGGCATAATGCTGGCGTCAATTACACGCAGTCCCGGCACACCATATACACGCAGCTGTGGATCTACTACTGCCCATGGATCGCTGGGCGGACCCATTTTCGCTGTGCCCGACATGTGATAAATGGTCATTGTGTACTGACGTACAGCGCAATCCCAATACTCGTCTGTGAATTGTGGCAAATGTTTGCAGTTCGGCAGTGGTTTGCTCCAGAAACGCGCACCAAAACGTTTCAGCGCTTGTGTTTCGCCCATGGCGACGGCGGTTTTAACGCCCTCACGCAATACATTCACATCGTCTGGATGTGTGAGGTAGTTGTGGTAAAGCAGTGGATAGCGTAGTGGGTTTTTTGATGCCAGCTTAATGAAGCCGCGACTCTTCGGACGCAGCATCATGGGAAAAATGCCGAAAACATCACGATCGTTAACTTCGCTATAAACCTCATTGTAGAACTCATCCGACAGCCCATGGGCGGTCTTCACTTGCGTACCGCCATCGGACATAACCGATGCTGAGGTCATCATGAAATTCATGTCGGGCCAATCATCGCTTGCATTCGCATATTTGGTGTTGATGAAAGCTACGGCCTCCAAGCCAACACTCGACGTGAGCGGTCCATCCTCGGTGATGGCATAACGGAGCGCTGTATTGATATTCACCATACGCTTCATAACAATCGAAATGGGGTAGTCGATAAGGAAAGCTATGCCACCCACCGCAATGTGATCCTGCAGATTTTGACCAACGCCGGGTAAGTGCTGCACCAGCGGTATGCCTACACGTTGTAGCTCGTCGGCTGGTCCCAGACCTGAAAGCATCATCAAATGCGGTGTGCCAATTGCGCCAGCTGAAAGTATAACTTCGCGTGTTGCATAAACAGTTTGTAAGCGTCCATCGCGTATGAACTGTACGCCAATTGCACGCTTAGTCTCCGGATGTGTCAACACCTTGGTAACGTGCGCAAAGAGCGCCACATCCAAATTCTTGCGCAAACGTGCGGGCCGTAGAAAACTCTTGGAGGTGGAGGCGCGTGAGCCTCGTCGCATATTGAACTGATAGAACGCGAAGCCGGTCTGTTGTTCGCCATTTACATCGACTATATCGTAGCCCATCTCTTCGCCAGCTTGTAAAAACGCCGGACCAAGTGGTGTATTGTACGGTGAGTCCTGCACTGTCCACAAGCCGCCTACAAGTAGAAAAAAAACGAAATAAATATCACACACTACGCGATTGCTTTGAATATCTCAACTTACCTGTGCCATGGTAGCGTTTATTGCGTGCCAAGTAAGGATTACGTTGATCCTCTGATTTGCGGAAGTAAGGCAAGATGTCCTCATATCCCCAACCGGGATTGCCAAAAGACGCCCATTGATCGAAATCCCTTCGATTTCCACGTATGTAAAGCATCGTGTTGAGTACGGAACTGCCGCCGATGACTTTGCCACGTGTCCAACAACAACGACGATCCTTCATCGCCTGGCATGCTGTATCCTGAGGTTGGGTTCTGAAAGTAGAATACGATAAACTTGAGTTATGAAGACATTTAATTATGGATTTTAAAGGAATACTAAAGTTTAATAATGTTGTTTCCAAATTAAGGCTGAGGTAGATATTAATGGTACATACGCACGTATCAGTAGAGCTAGTTGCGGTATCACTCATCCCACACTGCTCTCTTCAGAGGAGACACTAGCAAGCAAACATCCCTCCTGTAGAAGTTTTGTTGCCACCTGACGGTGTCCAATTCTGAATTGCGCAGTAGATAAGATAATATGAGTCTTGTCCCTACGGATTCCAGAAATGTGTATGAAGCCTAGTCTATAGCCATCTCTATGACGTCTCTTTCGGGTGGAATATCTCCCACAAAGATTCGTCTCCAGTTATTTTTTTACCGACATAACATCCACCCGCCCACTGACATGGATATGTGTCTTCAGGAGCTTGGGGACATCTTCGTCACTCCAAGTGGTGGATTAAATTTGTCTCAAAGCTCCGGAAGACTGTCTATCATTGAGTGGATGACTGCAACGTCCTCGCAAAAAAAATCAAGTTTTAAACGAGGGAATAGCTCCCGTCATCCTTCCACTTTCCGAAATCCCTGCTGGATGGCAATGGGGACGGCCCCTCCAACCCTTCATCTTTTACAACGCGAGCTTGAGAGTGGTTAAATCTTACTCGTAAAGTTATTAACCGTACGGTGGCCGGCAGCAAACTAGGTATTGCCCAGCAGTCTAATGTCGCTCTCTTAACTGCTCCCACTAAAAGCCTAGATACGCTGTCCCTCAACATTCTTTAAGTGAGCGCAGTTCTTGGTAATGGTAGTTTCTGTGTCAATTCTGGAAGAGCTAGACTATTCCACTTTTACTTTAAGTTTTAAAAGTCCTTTCTCGGCAAGATTCTCTGGGAACAAAATTCGATTCGAAAAGAAAAGTTTCCTAGATTTAGAGATTTCCAATTCAAAAGCGTTGCAGGGGAGCTAGCGGAAGGAGAAACCTTCTTAACCACTGTAGACTGACAAGCTGTGTAAGGCAGATTTTATTAGTTTCAGCGAATCTGCATCAGAATAAGAACACGATTGGACCACCATTTCGGCAATCTCTATCCCTATTCGTGTTTAAATACGGCAAATGGTTCGCTCATTCGAGAAGGCGATGTGTTTAAATACGGCAGTGGGCCTGTATGCCTAAGTGTACTAGTCCCTTCCTCTTTTTACAACATTTCCCCTGGAATGAGGTTTGAAGCAAATTAAAATCCCCATATTAGTCTTTACAACTTATTCTTTATGGTACTAAAAAGGAGAGAGAGGGAAATTAACCTGTTATCTCTCTTATTTCACCTCCATAAACTCCCCTCTCGTTCAGTGAGAGTGTTAGTTTGCGATTTCCTTTATATGATTTCCGTCATATAATTCTCAACAAACTTAAAGATATATTTATACATGTAAGATTAAAAAAAAAGTATTTTAAATACAACAAAACTCAATGTGAGAGGAAAACAATGATACGGAAGTATTGTAAATAGAAATGAAATAAATACTAAGTTGACTTAAAAGAGATATCACGCAAACACCAACAATTAGCAGCACGAAGCCGACACAACGTTTTTAAAACATTGAAACATTAAAACAACGTTGCGTTAATGCGTTCAAAACGTAAAAAGATTAAAGAAATTATAAAAAAAGTCATGGACCACCACGCCACTTTAATTTCATCTCTTCCTTTCAAAAACATACTTTGCGGCACGCGCAACTCTAATGAAATTGCCGTTTTACCCTGACGGCTGTTTCTTTTTTTCCTTCTTTTTAATATTTCTCACAAAGAAATTAAATAATTTTTTAATGAAATAATATTTTTTATAATACCGACTTCAGGCGATTACAATTTAATGGGCGTTTAGGTAGTCAGCAGTTAAGTAAGTTAAGTGACAGACACTTTGGCGCCATGAATGCCATTGATGTCTTGGGAAGACAGTTAATTGGTGTATTTAACTTCAAATCTAAACTGATGGATCTACATATAAACATCTATTTAGTGTCATTAACATTTATTTGGCAAGGTCGTGAATTAAGTTTATTTTATTTAATTATCAAGCGCTCGCAGAATGTGTAATTTTACGAAAGAAATTTAAAGTGTCATAAGGTCATTTACCTAAATTTATGATAATTTTTAACAGAACTTAATAACCAGACAATTTATTGTTTATAAAATGTGAGGAAAATCTTGAAGGTTGGTTTCAACCGCTGGCGACTATAGCTTATGGTTCCTAATGTAATTATTAAGGTTTTACAAAATATAATTTGAAAAGATCCCAAACAGTTTATTCATTGAAAAATATAATGACCATCCCCACCTGGCTGCTGGATAAATACAATATTCGTTTTTAAAATAATAACAATGGGTAAGAAAATGAGTCCTTATTAAATAAAACTTTAATTGAGATTGTGTTAAAAAAAAATAAAAACGGTTTTCAATTGCTCAAGAGTTGAAGGCTTTTATCCGCATAAAAACGATCTTTCGCGTAGCCCTACAGACCTACAAAAAAGTCCAATAGTGTCAAATTGCAGGATCTCGTTAACCAATTGACTTGTAATAAAGCCATATTCGCTCATGTTGTGTGGCATGTGACACCATCTTGTTGGAGCCACATATTGTCTTGAATCATGTTCCTCAATCAGACCCAAAAAAAATCGGTTATCAGACGACTATAATGCACGCTTCCATTTAAATTGACAGTCTCTATTCGTTATTGTTTTCAAAAAAGTCCAATCGCACCTCCGGACCAAAGAGCGCACTAGATAGTAAGATCTTTTGGGTGTAATGGCATCTCTTCAATTATTTGAGGATTATTGGAGCCACAAATGCGACAATTTTTCTTATTTACGTATCCACCGAGTGAGAAATGTGGCTCGCCGCTGCTTGCTTGTTGTACAAGCACGCAAACGACGTAACTAGGGCGTTGTGAACGGTCAGTTGGCTGCAGCTGTTCGGTGAGCCGGGCTTCGGTGAGCCGTAGGGAAATAGGCACTTTCACTTACAGCAGCGATATTTGAGGTGAAATGAGCAAAACGATGTTAGACAGGCCTTGCAATATCTCCTACCGATGTAGTCTCTTCCAATTTCTAAGCACGAATCGCGGCCACATTTAAATCGCCATTATTGTTCTGGTTTTCAAAAATTTTAACGCGTTTTGCAGTTGCTAAGCGATCCAGTTTCATAAATGCCTGACTTTTAACTAAAACAAAACAGTTTTGGTTTGACAGTTAAGTTTGACCTATGTCAAAATAAATAAAAAAAATTTAGGAGGATGTATGACTCTGAAACCCCAAATTCAACTTTGTTCAAATTTTCAGGATGGCTTCATTGGAGCCCGAAGAGTGTTCTTGGGCAATGGACCTGGAACCTATCTGTTCCAAAAAATCTGATTAATGGTTTGATTTATTTGAAATTTGATAAACTGTTAGCTATTTACCTAAATTAATACATGGAGCACTACTTCCTCCGGGAAGTGTTTGCAGAACTGATCTTTTAAAAAAAATCGAGCATATGGTTCAGTTTACTTGAAATTCATTTTTTTTTATATGTGGTACCCACCACCGACTTTATTGAGGTAAATATTTCTATGAATCGGTTTTGTTGAATTGAATTGAACTTTTTGTCTACCCAAACTAATACCAGAAATTGATCGGAGAACAGTTCGATTTGCTCGAAATTAAGTAGGTTGGTAAATTCTTTCCTAGATTAAAATATGCAATACTTCTTTCGGGGAGGGGTCACAGATCAGCAGATCGATAAAAATAGGTCTGATTTGCATAAAAATATAGATAGGAACGATCTTAGATCGTTACGTCATGTTATTATACAGTCTGTTTTGTGTTTTACGATTATATTACATCCATATGGTTGCGAACTATTTTTATTCGTCCAATCTCCTTGTTCAAAAGGCTAGACCAGAGTAGTAGTGCTTGGCTTACTTTGAGGCAAACATATTTACATTTTCGTGGAAGGCTTTGGGGACTAATCTCTGACTATCTCTTTCAATAACTTACATAAATACATGACTATCTCTTTCAATAACTTACATAAATACAAATGTCTAGATAGGTCAATAACATAACAAGAAGATTAATATTCCAGTATTTTGTATAAACTCAAAAAACTAGGAAAGAGCTGCAGCAACGTGTGGCCGGGCATTACTAGTTAAAAATAAATAAAAAGATTTAAAAAAAATTCTTATGTTATAAATTCTTTAAGTTTATGGATGCAGGGAAATCAACTCCTACTGACTGACTGTCGGCATGTAGCGCCGTCTTGTTACAAGCAAAGGTCGTCCAAATCAACGGAGATTCTCCTCGGGCAGTGTCCGAAAATTTGTCAAGCTAAGTTTTTGCTTCAACTGTTTTTTTCCCTTCAAAAATCAATATTTTGTTAGCACACGAAATTCCTTTTTATCCAGTTTTTCACAATAACAAAAGTTGTTTCACTGTAAATGCTATAATTCACAAACTAATGATTCGACAGCTGTCAAATTTATATACGCTTCTTTTGAAGGTTAGGGCTAACTAAAAATCATTAATTATAGTAGCGCCATCTATGTGTCAGGAAGGAGACATTTCAATTGACCTGTTAGCGTTTTCGGTGCGCACTGTACGGTGGTATCTCTGAAAATGCGCATTAACCACTAGAGTGACGTGGTGCGAAACCGATCCATTATTACATGAATTACCGACTCTGCTGGTCGATTATGAAACCGAGTATAAATCAAGTAACAGCTGTCGAAAAGACCAAGACTGAAAAAATTATTGCCTCATTGAAAGGCACACGTCTGGAAAAATCCCATTTATATGTTTAATGTATCTTTGTTATCTCTGTTTTATTTAATGTATTAAAAATTTTTTTTTTTTGAATACTGATTTTAGAATATATATAACTAAAGATTTTTTAACACTGCACTAGCTCCGCTACTAAGAATTCTTTCAAAAGCTCATGAATACGCATTGGTAATCTTACTTCCGATTAAAAATGCTGCATATCGAAAGGAATTGTAACTATTTACACATAGACCCTAAAGTCTGCGTTCACCAAACACATTTTTTTAAGTAAAGTAAAAACACAACTGAAATAGTTAATTGAGTTTAAATTTTTTACATGAATTTATGCATTATATTTCTCAGTTCAAAATACAAAAACAAAAACCTATATTCCTATTTTCAATTTCGAGATAACGGTATCTAAGGGCACCACAAAGTCTGCGTTCAGTTTGCTTTGAGGATTTGAGGATACCGTTACTTTTAATGAAGATGTTTCCTCTTTTCTATGGTCTTTTATTCTAATCCGGATCTGGTCGTCCAAAATTGTTATCAGTACGGGAAGAACGCAAAATAATAAATCTGGTGAAAGTTAACTCTCGAATTACGTCAACAAATATAGTTGAAAACGTAAATAAAATGTTAAAAAAAAAAATTTGTGCAGAAATTGCTAGAAAAATGTTAAGTAAAGCTGAATATCATGATAGAGTCGCTCGAAAAAAGCCTTATATCTCACTTGATAAATGGAGATATTTAAACATTTTAAAAAAGAACTTGAAACAAAGTGCAGAGGACTTAGGCTTATTTTCGACGTTTTAGTTTCAACAGGATAACGTTCCGAAGCATACTGCTCAAATAGTCAGACTCTGGCTCTTGTACAATGCCCCTAGACAGCTTAAAACGCCTCCTCAGTCACCCAGTATCAATCCTATAGAGCACCTTTGGGATATATTAGGAAAAAGAATTCGTCAGCATCAGAGTTATGCTGCCAGAGTGGTCCCGAATTACAGTTGTTGAGTTACAGATAAGTTGGTAAATTTAATGACAGACCGATTGCGTGAGGTATTAAAACAAGGTGGTAATCCAACAAAATATTATATTTAATTTTTCTTTCTAATTTTAATGCTGTTGTAAATAATTATTAACCTAAATGCAGACTTTGTGGTCTATGTGTATGTACAATTGCATGGTCTACCTTGTAATTATTTATTTATACGAAATTAACCCAAATATCAAGTTAAAATAATCAATAAATTCCGTTCTACTGAGGTAATCAGCAATTAGTATCCGTATTGACAATATTTATACGTTATGTGCATTAAATACTATTGATTTTTTTTTTTGTGTCTTTTGAACATTTTTTATTATCATTGATATTGCAAAATTGTCTCACGTTTAAAATAAAAGAAAAATCACAAAGTGCTTATAAATAAAAGACAGATTTTTAGCAGCACCAAAACAACTTTTTAGTAGACTTTGTATAAACATTTTGCCGGAAAAACGAGACACGCTTGATAAAAAATGAAACTCAGCGTTTCCCAATCATATTGTTTATAACTGAGCAAGTTTTTTCGTGCGTTTCAAATTCATTAAAGTCAAAACAAACGTTTTTTCTCAAACCATAAACACATTTTTTATGCACATACGTATATCTGTATGTGTGTATATTTCTTTTTGGGAAAAAAAGGTTTACACACCACGTACATTGGTGGAAAACCCAAGCGTACCAGCATTCCTGTACTCAAAAATTTGAAGAAAATAAATAAAAAATAAAACGGTTGCTGAGAAATTACATAATTGATCTGTTACGGTGGCTGCACAGCAGCAGCAACGCTAACAACAACAACAACAAACCGTTTATATGTTTATAGCAGACAGAGCAAGTGACGTGCCGTGCCTGTCAGCAGTGCGGAGTGGTTACTTGTTGCTGTTGTTGCTGTTGCAATTAACATTGAAACCTACTCAGCAGCTTATTTAAGAGCAGGTAGCGCGTGTATGCACATGCTTGTATATGCACGTATATGCAAAAATGTGGTAGGTACTCTTTTCATTTATTGTACATTTGGCGTCCCACAAGCGGCAAGTTTGTGTCTTAAGTCTTTTGAAAAACCATACCATACCATATTTCTGACTTGTCGACTCAGTGGCCAAAAGGTAGCGAAATTTGACTGTCTCTCGTCAATCACTTGTTAAAAAAATATATATTGTTATTTTTTCTCCAGCAGCGAGGTTTCTTTCAGCTTTCTTTTGACATTACCACAATGGTGGTGTGCAAAAGTGATGAATGAACCAAGTGTTTTTACACACTTTTTGTTGGGGTAGAATATTTCAATGTCGATAATTGTCTGCTCTGATATACAGTTTGTCAGTCAAGTTCAGCATTTTGTTTATTATTTTTTATTTAACTTTTTTTAATTTTTTTTTCTAATTTCGCTTTATTCACCTACTTTTTGATGACTACCTTTGAATATAGTTGATTTTTTGAGTATTCCATATTAAAGGTTTATTGACAGATAAACATTTTTATAATTTTTATAATTATGTAATATTACTCGAAGCAATTTGAGCGTTAACCAAGGTCGTTTAATATTGAGAGCAGTAACAATTCGATGAACTAGATTTTGTGAAAAATAAACAAAAAATGGAAAGACGAAAATAAAATGAACTTTAATAAATGTGTAAAAGGCCACTTCGTCTCTGGGAAAATATTAAACGATTTTGTCTAAAAAATATTAAAAGAATCTCCACATTTTTTAATGAAATATATACATTTTTACTTATTATTCCCTTACGGATTAATTGATCTTTGCGCTATTGAAATATTTTCATAATAGATAAAGCAAGAAAATATGGCTCAAAGTCCAGAAACATAATACAGGAGCACGACTTAGAACGGTCGATTTTAAAGATTTGCTGTCTTAACTAAGAGGCAGAGTCTGGCTTCCCATTAAACTTGAAGAGCCTGATGAAATACTCAAAATGATCTGGCTTTTCAATCCGGAATCACCAACACGGACTTTATGGGTGTAAAGGTGTAGACAAGTACGAAGGTGACGAAACGTGGAAGGTGGGGGAGGGGGAATGAAATTTTTATTTGACATAATCACAGTTAGAATCCACAACAATGACCTCAATGACCTGGTTATAGACGTGAAATTAGAGGAAGCCAAGAGTGAGGACGTTACTGGGACGGAGACGAAAATAAATGAAAATAAATAAAAAATATTATATTTTAGATATTTTATAAAAATACTAATACAACGAAAAAATATAATTTTCAGAAAAATTAAAAAAAACAAGAACGAAAGGCTATCTTCGGCGAGTCTTTATACCTTTCACGAACCTATCAAATTTATTGTAAATTGTGAAATTCGATTTCAATGATTTTCCGTAACAATATTTATTTGAATTTACATGTGTAGAATACCAAATTTGACGCTCTTCGCTGCTTTTTGAACATCATATCCAATGAAATGGGTCAAATGGGGACAATATGATATAGTATTAAAATTTGGCTGATTTTGAGTGCCAATGTGTCTAGAATACTAGATTTGACGCTCTTAGATGCCATTTTGATGGATTTTTTACACAATGCCTCAAATCTGAAGGAATCGGTTGTATGGGGGCTATACTATACAGTTGCCCGATTTCGCTGATTTTCTGTTCATTACATGTATGCCAAATTTCACGCCCTTAGATTTTTTTTTGATGGATTTTGTTATGCAAAACTTTAAGATCGGCCGTATATATGTTATCGTATGAATAAATGTAAAAATACATCTGCCTACCAAGTTGGGTTCAAATATCTCTTCTCCTTCTGGTACTTGCATACTTCGTCCCAACGTTAATTTACCATTTCATCCTCTTCCAATGTATATAAAAAATATAAAATTTGGCGTCTGTGCATATATCCTTCATGAATATAAAATTGTACTTTGAGCAGAAGGTGTGACCCAGCAAGATGTGGTGGTTTTTGTTTTGATAAGTCAGTGACTTTTTGCATTTGCCGCGCAGTTTAATAGACTACTGTCTATTACAAGCTGAGCCATTTAGTTCGTTTTTGACAGCCCTTGAAAGCAGACGAGCTCGTGAATTTTGTGTGCTGATTAACCATTATTATTTTGCGTGGTCATCACGCCAGAAATCGTTGATAAAATCTATGAAATGATATTGGGCGATCGGAGAATAAAAGTGCAACAGGTTGCTGAGGCTGTAGGCATTTCAACTGAGCGGATACATCACAGTTTACATGAATATTTGGAAATGAAAAAGCTATCCGCACAATGGATGCCGCAATTGCTCACACGCGACCGTAAACGCAACCTTGTAACCACTTCAAATGAGTGTTCGACCATGTTCAACCGCAAACCAAACGATTTTTTGAGCCGTTTCGTTACCGTAGCCGAAACATGGATCCACCATACCACACCACAGACCACAGAACAATCAAAACAGTGGGTTTCTCCGTGTGAACGTGCACCAAGGAAGGCCAACGATGGTATGACAAAAATTTATAAATTGTTCTACGATTTAAACCGCTGCGACTATTGAAGAAATGAATGAAGAGGTCATCACCGAAAAATACGGCTATTCATAAGACCCTCAACTTCAAAAAAAATGGACTAATGCAAAAAGAAGACTATGTTGAGATATAAAGTGTTTATTTGCCGAAAAAAATGTATTTTATTCAGAAAGTCACTGACTATTCAAACCACCCTCGTACGTTGTTGATGACGCTTTTCCGTCTATTCTTCTATTCGAAGTAAACCCTTTGTCGTACAACTTTAACAGAACCGATTTTTAAAATTTGTTTCTAAGGGCATAAGCTGCTTCCGCTTCTTCAACATGAGCATGAAATCAGAAATGGAATATTGACGTTGAAATAGTTCATATTCAGATAACTATAGCATATAGTTTCAATATAGCTGTTTGCTAAGAAATAATTTCATTTACCTGATTATATGCGTATATTTTTTATTTATTTATTTGAATTTCATTTCTTAAAACTTCATATATCAACAAAATGTATATTGACTTTACATGTTTATTTATTAGTTTATTATTGTGCTCTAATTAAAAAAACACCTGGTTGTTGTATGTATAGTTATTTAACTTATGACCTGTGGTATATTTTGAAAATTTTGTATTTTGCAATATTTCCATTGAAATATTTTTTTATCACCTTTGTCATGGTCACAATATTGCAGTACATTTTTATGTGAATATGTATATTTATGTAACTAATTAAGTTAATTTTATATCATAACTCGCAAGCAAGCAATTTTTTGAGAAACAATTTATTACATATGGCAATATTTCATCAGGTGTGGGGTTATCAAAGGTGAGACAAAGTCTTTACTTTGATTTAGAGCAGTCGCATCGCCTTATTGTTATGCATTTACGTAGTCAATTTTATTGAAATTTTTTCTCCTTTGAGATCACATATCTGTAGTTAAAAGTCATACTCACACACAGTCTGCCTAAATTTAGTTTTTCCAAAAATTTACTTTTCTTTTCTTATTTTTCTTCACTCATGCTTCCACTGTGTTCACACATGATAGTCATAAAAGATAGTCACGCATTCTTCCATTTGTTACCATTTCCGATATTTACTACTTCCTAGTTGTAATTGCGAAGTTGTCAACAAACTTTTACAAATTGCGGTAATAAATTTCATTCGGGTGTGACAAAATGACAAACTAACAAATTTGTGGTAAATAAGAAGGTGTGACGAGTAAATATGTTGTATTTTGTTTGTATGGACTATAGGGAAATTTATAAATTAACTGTTTCAGTGTTCGTAAAAAATAATTTTTCCAAAGTTGTTAAATGGTTTGTTGAAAGAGAGCATTTGAGAACCTGACCGATATAGTATAGACTCATTGTGCTTTCCCGCTTATCCCAACTATGAATTGCGAACAATTCGTTCGTTTTTATGTTTAACTTCTTTAATTTCCCACCTACGTAAGGCTAGAGAAGCTGAACGTCGCAATTGGATGAAGACCATATTAAGCTCTCAAACCGAGAGCTCCAGCGTTTCGTCCTCTTCTGTGCAAGCTCTGCACTCAGCTGATTCCACATTACCCAGATTGTGGAGATGATATCTTAATACACTCACAATAATGCGAAATTATCTTTTACATAATGCAAGCAGTAACAGTTTGGTCTGTCTACAATCCACGCTATCCCGCAAAGATTGAGTGATGCTGAATTCTAATAACAATCTCGCCAGCGAAGCCAGTTCTGGTCAGCTCGTCCGTCCTGGAAAACAAAGTTGTAGTGATTAAGTTTGAAGCTATCCTTTTTTTTTTGAGTGTGACCGCTCCTAATATCTGAACCGTGATCTCTGCTGTCTTACCCGCATGGTATTTAAATCCATCAGATAGGAAAATGACTAAGTGGCTTGCATTGGTCTGAAATTTTCTTTTCCTTTCTTATTTCTGCTTTTAGCCAGAGTTCTGTAATAATTTTCTTCATGTCCTTCACAGTTAGGAGCGGTACCCAATTGTAAACGCCGTTTCATATGGCACAAGTGCTATACAAGTAAAGTGTTTTCCAATAGGGATGATATGATTTCTAATTGCCCTTTTGGCCATTTTTAATATGTCATGATCTGTCACTTTTTTTTTTCATTGTATTCAGTAATGTTTACGATTTCATCATGGCAAGATATAAGCAAGAACAACGTTACTGATTTTGCCTTGGCACAATTTCAAAACGATAACGAAATTTTTTTATTAATATTATCTTCTCCGATGAGCCTCACTTTCATTTGAGTGGTGCGGTAAATAAACAAAACTTTCGATTCTGGTGCGAAGAAAATCCACAAATTATTCATGAATAACCATTACATTCACCTATGTAAATTAACACTTTCGTGTGGTTTTTGGTCTGGTGGAATCATCGGTCCGTACTTCTTTCGAAATGAAGCTGGTAGCACCGTTACTGTCAATGGAGAGCGGTATAGATCGATGAAAACCAACTATTTATGGCCACAATTGAAACAAGTTGATCTTAACAACATCTGGTTCCAACAAGACAGGGCTACGTTTCACACAGCACGTGCAACAATAGAATTATTGAGAGAAAGGTTTGGATTCTATTATTTCAAGAAATTGTGGCATTGAATGGTCTCCAAGAAGTTGTGATTTAACACCATTAGACTACTTCTTGTGGGGTTATTTGAAGTCATTGATCTTTACCAATAAACCAGACTCTCTTCAAGCTTTAAAAGTCAATATTGAACTTGCTATTCATGACATACGAATTGATTTAGTGGAAAAAGTGCTCAAAAGGTCGGTTCATCGAATTCTTTCCTGCAAAAAAATGTCGTGGAGGCCATTTGAATGATGTTATATTCAGAACTTAATTGTATCCATTGTTCTTGAAATTAATAAAAAAACATTTGAATCTCCTTTATTTTTTTAGAGAAATCATATAATTCTTATTAGAAAACCTTATATATTGATTTACGCAACGGCACTTTTGCAGTTACTTCTAATTCTGAGTGCTTTAATGATCCCCTTTTCAATTTGCTTCCTCTAGCCAAGTTTTTTTTCCAAGGATTACCATTACCGTTACCCTTAACGATGGTGGGCTCAACTGGTGAGCTTGTCTTTTTTTCGTATAAAGGTAGACGCAGTTCAATCAGCTCTTCTACTGTACTAGGTATATTTTTAAAGTAAGTTCTGTGTGATCCCAAATAAAACAGTTGACGAGATCAATGCGGTGGTGTTTATTTTATAGAAAGCTGACTCCCTAGTCTACGAAAGCCGCTACCTATGCGTGCTGTTGGAATAACAACTGTTCGGGGATACCTGAACCTTTCCATAAAAATAAACTCAGCCTCTTACCAACTACTTGGTATGTACGCCAGCTGGATAAAGCAGCATGCATCGCGGGAAAACTCCGTCCATACCGAGAGCTTTGAAGTTTGAACTATTTAAAGCTTTTAAAAGCTCTCGCCATCACTTCAGCGTACAGGGATCATTTCATTATGATGTGAGAAATGTACGTTCACTAAGGTTTCTACCGCATTTACAAAATTTGATGCCCTGCGTGCTTCGTTATCGACCTTAAATCCAAGAAATATTCAATCGAGTCTCTCGAGCAAACCATTAATAAAAAATCGATAGTAAAATATAAAGCAAATGTCAAAAAATATCGAAGATGCGCTTTAAATGACAAGAGTGCACTCAAATGCTAGTACGTGTGTTCAGTCGCCAAGTGGGTCTTATCAACCGTTAGACTGTCCGTCAAACTAATGCACAACATAAAAAGCGAAAGTTCCTGTGTTTATCTTTGACAGGTTAACGTTAAAAAAATTTAAATTAAACACTAAGACCATTCATTACCTACCGCTACCATTAATTCACAATCACTGAAGTTCCGCACTGGACTCCCCAACAAAGTTCCATGGCTGCTTTAGGCGCATTTTGAAATACTTAGTGCTGCCTATATAAACTACTACTTGTTGTTTTTGTGCAGCTGTATTTGTTGATGACGCGACATATAACGGTTAACGCTTGTGTGTGCTTCCAAATGTTTGCACTTTGAAATGACAAGTGATGCTAAATATTTGACCAAATAACAATGGGAAGGAAGAGGCGAATCGCACATGCTTAATGTATGGAATTGTGCATAAGTACGAGTATGTACAATGTACTTAGAGTTAATTACGCTGGTAAGAAATAATGAATAGACATTACATTGTAATATGCGCTCTTAATTGCGTGCGTTACTTAATTTTTAGTATGAAATTTAGGATTAATGTCCGACGATGAAAAAGTTTGAAATTCATTTCATATATTTTTCAGGCTTACAGATATTCATGAATTTAATTTTTAACTTAATCTTTGCATTTCACTTGCATTTTCTGTCATTTATTATAAATGTTAATTAAAGAACTCAATTTTTTTACTACAAAATTTACGAAAATAACTGAAAATTTCATTTTATAACCGCTAAAGCGATTTTCGGCCAAGCTTCTGCTCTACTACCATTGACGCTTCAACAAATTTCACATTTTCCATCTTGTCGGAAAGAAATAAAATACAAAAAACAATATTTACAGCAATAACAAAGGAAAAAAACAATAATAAACATTCATGATTTGCAAGCGCACAATAACTCACTTACACCGTCATCACCGTAACTGGAAAAATCAACTTAACCGTCAAATTACAAGTCTTCTATTTGATTAGTAAATATATGTTTGTCGATTGTTTTTGTTGTGATGGCAACCACTTACACAGTGACACAGTTGTGTATGCATGAATAAGCTGCATATATATGCATAATAATAACGTATATACATATGCATACATATTTAAATGTGTCGAAAGCCTATCTTGGAAAGTGACTTTTCATCGATTGCTTCGACATCATAAACGGGTGACCTAGTTTTCTCTTTCAGTTGGATAACGTTTTTGATCAGTGGCGGAATACACTGTTGTTGTTTTAATTTATATATTTTTTTTCTTCATTTTATATATTTGTAAAATTTTAATTTAATTTTTTTTATCATTAACTTCATTTAAATTTTTGTTATTTTATTATATTTTAAATAAAACTGAAATTATTTTGTTTTATTTTAATAATTTTTTTCTCTTATTTTATTTTAATTTTTTTAATTTTATATTTAATGATTGTCTTTTATTTTAGGTTATTATTTTTATATTTTAATTCTTTTAATTCAATTTATTTTTTATTAATTATTACTATTTTATCTTATTTAAATTTTATTTCAATTAATTAAATTTTTTTATTTCACTATTTCATTTTATTATATTATTATTATTATTTTTTTTTTTTGCTTTATTTTATTTCCTTTATTAATGTCTTTTATTTTATACAATTATTTTTGTATATTTAATTATTTTATTTCATTATATTTCTTTTATCGTTGTTTTTTTTATTTCATATCATTGTTTTTTTATTATTATTATTTATATTTTCTTTCATTTGCTTTTATTTAATTTTATTTTATTTATATTTTATTTTATTTAAATTAATTTTATTTTACTCAACTTTTTAATTTTATTTTATTGTACATTATTCAATTTTTTTAATATTATGTCATCTTGTAAAGGGTTTTCCAATAGGGATGATTTGATTTCTAGTGTCGTTTTGGCCATTTTTAATATGTCATGATCTGTCATTTTTTTTTCATTGTATTTTGTAATGTTTAAAATTTCACCATGGCAAGAACAACTTGAAAACGATAACGATTTTTTTAAGAAAATTGTCTTCTCCGATGAGACTCACCTTCATCTCAGAGGCGCGGTAAATAAACAAAACTGTCGATTCTGTTGCGAAGAAAATCCACAAATTATTCATAAAGAACCATTAAATTCACAGTTTGGTGTGGTTTTTGGTCTGGTGAAATCATCGGTCCGTACTTCTTTCGAAATGAAGCTGGTAGCGCCACTACTGTGAATGGAGAGCGGTATAGATCGATGAAAACCAACTATTTATGGCCACAATTGGAAGGAGTTGTTCTTTATAACCACTGGTTCCAACAAGACGGGGCTACGTGTCACACAGCACGTGCAACAACCAAATTATTGCGAGAAAGGTTTCGAGATTCGATTCATCGAATTCTTTCCTGCAAAAGAAGTCGAGGAGGTCATTTGGATGATGTATGTTCAGAACTCTTATTGGAAAACCCTATATTATTTAATTTGGTTTTTAATTTTTTTTATTTTATATATTTATATTTCATATTTAATTTTATTTCACTTCATTTTATTTAATATTATTCTTTTATTATTTTATTCTTTTTCTTATTATATTATTCTTTTTCTTCTTTTGATTTTATTTTTTAAATTCATATTTTAAGTTATTATATTTTATTTTCATTCCTTTATTTTATTTTGTAAATATTTCGCCATCTCATATTATTTAATATTGTTTTATATTTTTTAATTAAATTAATTTTATTTAATGCTGCTTTAATGCTATTCGTTTTATTTTACTTTATTTTGTAGAAATTTATATTTTTGTTACTTTTTTATATATGTTTTTTCTTTTATTGTTTTATTTTGCTATTTCGTCTATTTTATTTTTTTAGCCTTTTTATTTTATTTGATATTAATTTAATAATTTTAATTTTTTAAATTTACGTCCCTTATATTATTTATTTTTGGATTTTCATTCTTTAATTTAATTTAATTTTCTTTTCCTCATTTTATTTTTTCCTTTATTTTAATTTTTAATGCTATTTGATTTGATTTTAAGGGGTTAGGCCCTCTAGAGGGCCACAAAAGATTTTTGTGAGATTTTTTTCGGGAAAACTTAAATTAATCTGT
Organism: Neoceratitis asiatica; assembly: GCA_030068015.2. Lineage (NCBI taxonomy): Eukaryota > Metazoa > Arthropoda > Insecta > Diptera > Tephritidae > Neoceratitis > Neoceratitis asiatica. The sequence goes on along the minus strand of CM061525.1, from coordinate 79,933,770 downwards.
TTTTTGATAAAAGGCATTTATTATACATATAATTAGCTGCTTATAACTATTTTTTAAGAAAAATAAATTTAAAAATGGTAGCTATACAGCGTTCTCTCTAGGATGTCTCCATTTTTTCGGGAACCACGGCACCACGGTCACACAGCTCCTGTAATTTTTTATTTTGATAAATTGTTGGATGGTTTCCGCTTGTAAATAGCAATAGCTACAGAAATACGTAGGATTTTTTTTATATATGCTATTTTGACAAAATATCGCGTCTTTAAAGAAAAAAGTAACAATTTGGGCAAACATTTTTTTCTAAATTTTTTAATAAAAAAACTGCAAAATAAAAAAATCCTACGTACTTCTGTAGATAATGTATTGTTATGTTGTCAAAATTTCAAGTGGATCGGTTGTAAATTGTTTGAGTTATGTTTCTGACCGACTTGAATAAAGCAGTTTTGAGATAAATACGTTTAAAGTTTTGAGTAGGCTTCCTACCGACCGGACAGCCTTCAACTAGAGAACGAAAATGGGGCATTTAGAAATTCTTATCTGTCATAATCTTTCGGGATAACATTTTTGAAACCATAATGTATCATTTAAAAGAAGAAGAAATAATCCATTTTCTGAAAATCTAGAGTGGCCTAACCCCTTAACTAATTATAATTTTATTTTGGTTATATTAGATTATTTTAATTCATTCGGTTTTATTTCATTAATAATTTTTTATTTGATATTATGTATTTCATTTTACTTAATGCTAATTTAATCCTTTTTGTTTTATTTATTTTCATTTGAATTTAATTTAATTTAATTATTAATTTTTATATTTTTTTATATTTTATTTTACTTTAATTTTATTTTATTTGATTTTGTTAAAAAAAATTTATATTATTTTATTTAATTTGATTTAAATTTAATCCTTTTTGTTTAATTTGTTTGCATTTTATATATTATATTTCATTTTATTTTAATTTTTTTTTGTTATTTTAATTTTTTATTTTTTTTTTTTTATTTTTTTTTTTTACTTTAATTTTATTTTATTTGATTTTATAAAAAATTTGTTTATAACATTTTATTATTTTTTTAAACAATCCTTTTTGTTTAATTTCATTTCATTTTATATAATATTTTAATTTTATCTTGTTATTTTAATTTTTTTTATTTTTTTTTTTTGTACTTCATTCACTTCATTATATTTTATATAATTCTTTTTTATTAAAATTTTTTATTTGAGTTGTTTCATACTATTTTATTTTTAATTTTTCAAATAGGTCCCTTATATTATTTAATTTTAAATTTTTTTAAATTTATATTAATATTTTTTATTAAATTTTGTTTCGCTTTCTTTTATTTTTTTCTTTTATTTTATATTGTATTTTATTTAGAAAAAAACATTTTAGTATATTTTTTATTTTGTTATATTAAATAATATTTTATTCCTTTTTATTCTGTTAGTTTTTACTTCTTTTATTTATTTTAGTCTTTTTACTTTTCAGTTTTTATTTTATTTTATTTTTTATTATTATAACTATTACTTTTATTTAGTTTTATTTTTTATTTTTATTTTTTATTTTTTATTTTGTGTTATATATTTTTGTATTGTAACATTTTCATGTAGGCATTTCAGTACAAAATCGCTTATCAATATTTGTTTGTCAATAGTTTCCGTTCACCGGCGCTAACCGTAAGCGCGTGTTTCCGTAGAAAAGTTAAAACAAAACTTGCGCGCATTCCACGCATTTATTGTTTTAACTTTATTATAACTGTTATTGTTGCATTTTTTTCGAGTCACTGCACTTGCGTATATACACACACATTGCATAGCGCATTATACTAAAATAATGCCGCTCACTATACTCAAAATTCGCGCTCTTTTCGCTTGTGGAGAATTTTCATAATCATTCGTACTATTGCAGCAGATCTTGTCTAACCGGCTTTTGAGCAGCTACCATTCAGTTATATGTTTTGTATGAGGAAATTATGCTGATGGTATTGTTGTTATTGTTGTTGTGCTCATATCGGTCGATTGCTATTTTATGAACAAATTTTTTTTTTTTTTTTTATATATATTAACTTATTGCTGTTGTTATCTTTCAAATCACCTGCTTATGTTTCAACATTGTTTTTGTTACTTCATTGCTTGTTAACATATAATATTTCGTAAAATTTTGCCATAATTTGGTTATTACGGTTACAGCAATTAATAAATGTTGAATAATTATCATCATGTGTGAAGTTTTATTGTAGGCCTGAAGGCAAATCAATTTTGAAAATTAATTGCTTTTAAGCACTCTTCTTATTTTTTTTTTTAGTTAGGTTGTGACATTTTTCAAATTGTTTCCTATTTACTTTTGCATATAAAGTTTGTGTCTTAAGTCTTTTGATTTTGCTTTCATAAAATAAATTTGTACTACATTTCAACAACAACAAATTTATTTTGTTACCAATGAATGACTAACGACTGAATATACACACTTATCGGCCCTTCTTCTTGCTGACTTCGCCTAACAACGGTAATAACTAATTGCCAGCGAACGTAGTATGTATGTATGTGTGTAAAGGCAGTGATTTGAATTGCCATGACATTACTGTTAATTACAATACCATCCAAGTTGGTCGTGACGAATCAATAAAGACAATGTCAGCAAGCGCCCAGGAGTGGGTAAACACTTGACACTGGAGAAAATAAGTGATGTAATAAATACGAAAATGAAATGGAAACAATTGAAGTGGTAATTTCAGTATGGCAGTAGCAATAAGCTCAGATAGGCGGATTAAAATAAGACTAGCATATTGATAAATATGTAAATAAACAAATATAAAATGAAAACTTAATTAAATTAAAGCTATATTCTCATAATTCATTATAGAATGGCACAAAAAAAAAGATAATAATACTAAAAAAATACTAAAATTAAATTAAATTAATATAAATGAAATAAAATATATTTAAATACAATTAAATCATATTATATTTTACCAAAAATAAAATAAAATAAATAGATAAATTACTACAATGTAAAAGAATTAAATAAAATTATACAAAATAAAATAAAATAATGTAAAAAAAGTGATTGAAATGAAATAAGCAATAAAATAAAATGTAATAAAAATAAAAATAAAAAAGTAAATAAATCAGTAATTTACAAAAAAGAATCTAAAATAAACTAAAAAAATTATATAGAAAAACAAATAAAACGAAACAAAGTAAAATAAGAGAAAATAAAATTAAAAAACACGTTAAAATTAAATATATAAAATAAAGAAAATGGAAAAAATAAATAAGATAAAAAGTTAAAGAAAATAATATAACGAGTGATCCATTTCGAGGCTCCCAACTTTTTTAAAGAAAAAGAAAATTCAAATTTAATGAGGAATGTTTATTTTCATTTAAAAGAACATTCTTTGACATTTATTTTTTTAAGATCTCTCTCAAATGTTGACCGCGGCTACTTCTCAGATGTCTCATCTGTTGGGTTTAATATTCGATGACTCGTTCGAGCATTTCGACTGGTAACTGGCGAATGGCATGCATGCTCCGAGTGCTGAATTGTTTTTTCTGGATAAAATGGCAGCTCTTGAATCTCTTCAGGTTGCTCTTCGTCCCAAATGCGGCAATTTTGCTTGTTTATTCGTGTGTGAAAAAGTCGGATTTTCTTGGCACTTTTCAAGACCCCATAGAGCGAAGAGATGTCACTTGGAAAGATCGAGCGGCTTCAGTTCTTGCACAAGCTATATTTTGTCGCTTTCAATTTAAGATCTTGACGTAAAATGCACCAAGTAGTTCCATACGTCAGTCCGAGTTGCTGCGAACGGCGCCGAATCGCCTCTCTGCGGTCTTCGTGCACACTCTGTTACGGCCGCTATATTTTCTTCACTGCGTGCTGGACGTGGCCGAACTGGTCGAATATTATCCAATAATGAATGCTGGGTCTCAAGATGGATGATGATGTTGCGAATAGTATGCTCAGTAGGCCGATTATATCGCCCATAAGTTGATCGAAGCTCGCGACCACACATTCCTTACATTACGTGAATTTTCGTAATAAAGTTGAATGATTTGTAAACATTGTTCAGGCGTAAGTCTTTCCATGATGAAATGCCAAACACTACTGAATAAAAATAACATGACAGTTTGATACGACTCATGCGTTATCTATCAAAAAAGGCTATTGAAAAAAGTACCTCTACTTGGATCATCCTTTAAAATTAATTTAAAAAAAATTTAGTCTGTATTTACTACTTTTTAGTAGTCGGTCTAAGTTTATGCCAAGAGAATGTCTTATCATAATAAAACTATGTCTTCTTACAACATTTCACACGCACTTCAGAAAAGCTTATATGCATTCCTGCGGTACTTTCTAAAATAAATTTAATTCATTAAAAAAATCCATTGCATAAGGGTAGGTTAGAAAAGCTGCTTTAATGACGATAAATAGTGCAGGTCACTATGAAAAAGTAATAAAATTTTATCAGTTGAATGCTATTAGCTACGCTGTTGCTGACTGAGTGAGTGATTGTGAAATTACATAAGAGTTTGGCACCTAAGATAATATAATTATTATAAATATTTAATTTTTTTTTATAATTGTAAACTTCATATATGCCGAAATGATTAATGTTGATCCAAAGAGTAATAAAACTGCCAAAATAAACTCACTTTGTTGGCCACATTCCTTGTGGAAAAAGATTATTTTTCCAATAAAAAAATTTGTTGGATTTTTTTTGAAATTTTAAAATTTTTAAATTTAAGCAATATTGTTAAGAAAATTTTCCAAAAAAAATTTTTTTTTCTAAAATTAAGTGTTTTTTTTCCTTTAATATTTAATATTAAACTCTGTTATTTTATTACTCTCTAATACATACATACATTCATAACATGTAAATCATTCAGTGATTGTGACTTTGCACTTTGTTACTGACCAACTTTCGTTTTTTTGTTGTTGTATTTGCTACTTCAACATTGTTTTTATAGTTTGTTGACAATTTCTGCGATATAAAGATTAACACAAATTTCGTCATCATCATCATTATCAACATCTTCAGCGCGATTTTCAACTCTTTTGTCACATTTTCGTTTTTTGTTTTCTATTTCTAATTTTATTTTACCTCTAAGGTTGCTCGTGCGCGCATTATCAATGAATAATTTTTTACGCCCATTATGTGGCGTTTTTTGTGTCAGTGTGAAATGGAGAGTGGAAACAAGAAAAAATCAACAGGTTCACAATTCACTTATTGGATTTTTACTTTCATTTAAATTCAAAAGAAAAAGAAGATCAATGAAAAAAACTTAATAGTTTAGAATTTAAGAGAGCGAAGAAAAACTGAGTTAAAAGTTGATGGTAAATAATCAACAACAAAAAAATTTTAAAGCCTTTGAAGATCACAAACAGAAGATTGTCGTGTACATAAAGCTATTTTTTCACCCAAAAAGTGGATCCTCAGATCTTTTAAGTATATAATTCAACTGAAGCAGAGGTAGGGAACATCTCAAATACACACATACGCAAGGCTAGCCATGAGTTGATAACTTATAGAGATGGTTAATGATCGAATAGACTCCTCTCTAGGGCTAGTACCTCTTGAAAATCACTCCTTAAGCCGGGGACATTGAAAGAAAGCAATTAACTAGGTAACTGTGAAGGAAGTGGAAAGAAAGCCCTTAATTAAATCCCCGAAGAGTAGGAGCTGATAATAAGAATAGCTTCACAGATCTTTCTTATATCAGACCTAAAGCGAAGTACTCCTATCAAGACCTCAAATGACCAAAGCAAACCGTAGATCCTAACAGAACACAAAATCCTGATTTCGAGAGCATGCACATAAATACATATGTCTGTCACTCAGCGACCTCTGTAATTTTCGACAAACTACTCAATTTTAATGAAGACACTACAAGCTGAGATGCGTCTACTAAAATCCAAGTAATACCACAACTACTTATGCTCGAATTCACTCTGGAACGCCCTTCTAATACTAACAATCTCCTAGCCACACGTTTCATTGTTATTGTAATAATATACGATGCGACGAGCACATCAGAGCTTATAATTGATGTCTTCCAACTGCAGGTCCTCGAGGCATATTGAGCACCCCGTTTGTGTTATGGTTACGCAGTTTTATCAAGAGATTGTCCAAGTCTAAACCTAAGGCTCCGTACCTCTGATAACCGCTAATTTCAAGAACTTTACTGTCAACTGATACTTCTGTTACTCAACAACAACAACAATCATCTCAACAGCAGTTTTCGACCGTAACGTCGCAGCAGAATGTTGTACTGCATTTTTGACCAGACCACACATATAAATCAACTTCTCACAAATCAATAATTTCTAGGCTCACCTAACCTCTCAACCTCCCGTCAGCCACACTTACCGGTACTTCCAATCCAATTTACTTTTATGCAAATACAGTGACAGCAACGGCACATCTGAGATCTCTGTCTCGTGTCCGCCCGCTTCCAAGAGTAAAATGCGCCAATGCGACACCTCCGACAGTCGTGACGCTAACACACAACCCGCTGAGCCACCACCAATAATAATGAAATCATAAGCCAACGAAACCTCCGGTACATTAAATGGTCGATTCTCCGGATCGAAGAGATCATAATTGTAATAGGCAATAGCGGCTATGAGAAAAGGCAGGATGGCTAATTTACCAACACCAATAACCGTGGTGGCAATCTTAATGGCACCTGCTATGGCCAAGCCCAATTTGGATGCGCCCACAGCAGCGGCGCCGGCAGTGACGGCAGCTTTTGAGCCCGCGCTGGCTTTAAAGATGGCACCGGCCGCAGCGGTGCCAAAGCTAAGACCGAGCACCATTTTTTTTTTTTTTTTTTGCAGTGAGGTTTTATGGTTTTATGGTGGTTGAAATGTGAGAGATTATTATTATTATTATTATTGGATTTTCGCTAAATATTTTTGCTGGGATTTGTGATATTTGCTTCACACTTGTTTTGCACTTGTGCGCTTCACTTCTCACTTTTCATTTAACCACTCGGGACTACACTTTCATTGGATTTTTTTTTTAATTACACTTAACAAACGGTTGTTGTTGTTATTGTTGTGTTTGCAATTCGTGAGCATACATAAACGCCGTTCGGCAAGTCGTTTTGGAATTTTTATTATTTTCTTCTTCTTCACTTGCACACACTTTAAAAATTTCTGTCACGTAAGCACGTCCAAGCCATTTCTCCTGTCCAAACCCGTCTGTCAGTGATCGGTTTGTAGTGGCGCATGCGCCCACTACCACCAAACCGTTAATTTATTTACAACAATTAGCTTCAATTTAGTCGTGAAATGCACAGCCACTTCTACAACCACAAGCCATGCATGTCACAAGTCCACTTCACTTATTCACTGTGTTGAGATTAAACACATCAATTTTTTTTTTCGTTTTCTTCGCATAGAAATATCGTACGTAAAATTTACCGTTGCACCGTTAAACACGTCTGCAGTGGCACACTGCTGTTTTACTTCTGCACCAGTCTGTGTCTGCAGCTGAAGTTGTGCGGTTATGCCTGGCAAGTCAGTGAGCGTGCTAAATTGGTTAACTTACGGCCGGGCTTATTGAGTTAACTTTGTGCTCACCGCTCATTATCGCTTTTCGTAACTGCGCGCATGCGCATGCAACCAATAGTATACCGTTTGCTCGTAGACTCATTGTGAGAGACTGGTGTTGCAGCGAAACCGTTAAAGAGCGGCTAAGCGGTAGATATTGAGTTGTGATATATCTTCATGCTTATTAGTTTAAGGGTGGGTTTTAAGTCTATAATCTATAGTGTTGAAAGAGACTCCGAGTGCGTGATGTATAAATATATGGATTGACCAAAAAAAGGAGGGTTTCTCAGGCATTCGGAGTGAGGTCGTAAACTGGTGAATTGGAGGAAATGGCTGAAGAGAGTCTGCCAAAAATATTGATTTTGTTATTAGTTGCGCCCTAATTAGGCAACTGTAAATTAATTAGATTTTCTGACAAGATCTCCGAATCAATGGTAGGTCAGTTTCTTATTCGTTGGTATTTTTTGGTGGCAGTGACAGGTTTAATTTAAATTGAGATGAAGTAGTCGTCACGTAGTGCGTTAACGCTTTTTGCGAAGTTAAACAGCGCTTTAATTTTCCAGTTTTGAGGCTTTTTCTTGTTCTCCGAACAGCGAAGCTATTACATGTCTCAGACGTGATCGAATCAATGCCAGACAGAAACAGATAGATTGTGGCATGTCATTAGGCCTCCAAGAGCATTGTATTTCGACTTATGAGCAAAAATTGAGTGAGTTTTTCTTAAATTATATACGTTGTTTTCATGAGACTTCCAGCGGCGTTAGCTTGATGGATTGCATAAAATCTAAGTCAGCGCTATAAATTACGCCATCCACTTCATCAGCTACTTTTGGTCAGCCCGTATTCCTGAGCCATCTTTCGCATTTCAATGTAGCCTGAAAGCTTCTTTACCAGGAAAATCAGAGTTTGTACCTCTCTGTCCCCTTACATATCTTTACATATTGAGCTAAACAGGAGCAGAAAATTCATCTAACGTGGTAAATCTCATAACGAATTTCGCTACAATAATCCGTGGTGTCGTTAGGTTGAGTAACCTTTTGAATGCAGCCGTTGGAGTAGTTTTGAGGCTCCCGTTATGCTGAATGCGGTGAGTTTCCGCTCCAATGAGTTTCTGTATATGATTTTATGGGCCGTGATCCAGTCGAAACTCACTAAGAGGTACTGCACGTGTTCCTTGGTTATTATTTTTACCCTGTTAAACCTCGGAAGTTTTCATGCAGTGATCTTGTACCTTCTGGTACTGTATTTTTACTAATGGTTGTATCTGCATTTAGATCTAAGTTGTCCATCGATGAATGATTCTTACTTATATTATATAAAACTTACTCGTCACTAATATAGGCTGTTGTAAGCTTAGTTGTTGTTGTTTATTTCAACTTTTCCTGCAAGCTGGTCTATAAAGCCCCATTCATTCCACTCCGGGCTTATCCTTCTGTAGGTCGGGTTGCTGTCAGATTGCTTCACTAGAGATATTATTGAATTCTCCACTTATCTTACAGAGTGTATTGCTTATGCTTCAGAGCTGTTTCTAAATTTAGAGTTAGTGACTGGATGTCTAGAATATTTTTCAAATGTCTTCAGAAGGAATGAGGTTAGACTTATTGGTTTGCATTCATTCAAATAGAGTGCCCACCACTCGTTGTGAGATCTAGAAAATCCTATGCCATATAATTCTGTGTCTATTTTACCTTGATGTTTATCTAATGCTGCCTTCTTTTCACATTATTATCACCTTCGACACTGTATAATAATATATTTTTCTTCCAATTTAATAATTTTTTACAATTTTGTTTGATATTCTACATTTTATTTTTATTAAAAAACTTTATTTTATTACAAATTTATTTAAATTTCAATATTATTGCTTAGTTTCTTTTATTTATTTTTTCTTCTATTACCTATTTTAAAGAATTAATGTTTGTCTGTATGTCCCTTATAGACTTCGAAACCTCTCAGCCGACTTTGTTCAAATTTCCAGGATGGCTTCATTGGAGCCCGCAGAGTGTTCCTAGTAGTGTTTTTTTTTTCTGGAAGTGGACCTGGGACCGATCTATCCCAAAAAATCTTACTTATTGTTCGATTTACTTGAAATTTGGCATATAGATAGCTTTTAGCCTCAATTGAGATAAATGCCCTTTTTTCTTCCGGGAACCCAATTGATAGGTTGGATCAACTATATAATTTTTTTACAATGCCATCTAAATTCAACAAGATATATATAGAAAGAAGTTGAGGTTTTCTTTCTTACCTTATAACTACAGAACGACTTCACCAAATTCAACCAAAATTATACAGGATATATTATGCAGATGATTTATGTATACCAAAATTTGGAAAATTTTTCGTGATACCTCTAATTTTTATGTATTGTAATGTTTTTCGTAGCTACCCTCGCTGATTTCCCAAGTCCTTCCAGTCCGATCACTGGATTGCCAAATACAACTCCAAAGATTTATCCGTTTGCCCTCTTAATCGTCAGGAATTTACTCAACATTTATTTTGTCCGCAATAATTACATTTACTTTATAAAACACAATTATTTTCTGCTTCACACAGTTTATTCGTTTCTAAAACACACAGCAATGTTAATACCACTGTGTTTTCTACTCGACTTTATGATAGCTGCTGCCACTCTTTTTATACCTGAGGATGACCCAAACATTCTGTTCACGCGCTCAAGAATAGGCTGAATATTCGTTTGCCTGCGATAGCTGCTGCCGCTAAGTCTATTCCTAGCGATGATCGAAACATTCCGCTCATGCGCTAACTCGTCTGCCTGCCGCTCTTTCCGTCTGTCCTTTGTACTGGGAGTTTCCATCACACTGCCACTTCTTTTATTTGTCCTTTGTATTTGGAATTTCCGTCACAATATGTATATACAAATATTTTATGTTTGTGACTAAACGGCCGATTTAGATGAAATTTTGTGTGTGTAATCAAGAGAATTTGAGAATAGTTAAATTTATAATTCAGTAGAGCTGCCACCTGTCTTTGAAAAGCGTTAGAACCTGTTTGAAAGTTTTAATTTAAAATATTGATATCACAAATAAAGTGATCAAAATAGAGAGATTTCAAAAAGTTTTTGAAGAGTTATGCAACCTATTTAAAAATTTTAATGCAGATTTTTCATGAAGTTTTTCAGTTTGAAATTTTTTATTTGTGACTAGATTGAAGTATTGCAAATACGGATCGATAGTTGCCAAAATGCAGATGCTAAAAATTCAAAACCGATACTAATTTCTGTGTACGAATGCACAATGGGTCATTAAAGATCGGTCGAGGATTCCTGATGGATGTTTTCATACAAAAGTTTAACCATTCGGGAATGATTTTAAACAAAAATAAAATATAGTCGGCATATATATGTATTTACGGCCATATCAAATACATTAGTCCTTTCCGTAATGATCTTCGATTTGGATTTTATAAGCTTCTCAAAAAATTTTATATTTCGAGCATGTTTGTTTATTGCACTATTGATCGCTTTTTCCAAAAGTCTACAGTTGAGAACAGAAGGAGAAGTAGTCGTCCGCGCTTAATTCGCACAAATTCAGCCATAAAAAATGCTCGCGAACGTATTATCTGAAATTACCTTAGAAAAACATTATGTAAAGGGAAACGAATGTATCGACCAGATCAATATCAAAACTTATTCGATATGATCTCGACATGAAATCCTACCGTCGGTCAACTGGGCATCTTTTGACAACACGCTTAAAGCAAATTTTGCTCAACAGATGGAAGCAGCATCTGTAATGGCACGCAGGGGTTTATCGTGGTCACCAATTAACTGCTGTAATGGTTTGGTGGGAAGTTTCCTCTTCACTTCTGTGAAAAAACGATTAAAACTGGATCAAAAGTGTGCCAGCAGGATCTGTTAGAAGGCGGGGTGAAGCAGTTAAGCCATACTCTACTCGGTGGAGAGCTAAACCCACTCAGTAGTGGATTAAAAGCAATATTCTTGGTTTTATAGCTGCAAATGATTGGCCATTTTAATCCATTGCACCACAGTTTGTGGCCGGAGTTGGAGCACATGACCTGCCGAGTGCCACAGAAACTCTCAAATGACCCTAAATTGAACTTCACACATCATATTGGTGTGATAGTCAACAAAGCCAAAGGCACCTTGGCTTTTATAAAAAAAGGTGGTCAAAGGAGTTTAATGATCCTTATGTAACTACAGCTTTGTATATAACATTAGTAAGACCTATTCTTGAATACGGCTCTGTGATTTGGAACAATTCCTCCTATTTGCCTCAAGGAATTTGCATTGGGACTCTCAGTACAATCTTCCTCCTTACACTAGTCGTCTAAAGCTTATCTATCTCCCTACTCTTGCCAGTCGTCGGCAAATGCTGACTCGCTTTTTCATAACGAATGACCCATTTCGCGCCGTCTTGTTGAAATCAAATGTCGTGGAGATCACGAGCTTCAATTTCAGGCATCAAATAGTCGGTTATCATGGCGCGATAACGATCGCCATTGACGGTTACGTTCTCACCGGCATTATTTTTGAAGAAATATGAACCGTTGATCCTACCACACCAAGTCGTTGTTTTTTCTGGATGAAATGGCAACTCTTGAATTTCTTCTCTTCGTCCCAAATGCGGCAATTTTGCTTGTTTACGTAACCATTGAGCCAGAAATGGACCTCACCGCTGAACAAAATTTCTTGGAACTTTTCAAGAGCCCATAAAGTTAAGCGATGTCGCTGGGGAAGTTCGAGCGACTTCTGTTCTTGCACGAGCTGTATTCTGTACGCTTCCAATTTAAGAGCTCGACGTAAAATGTGTCAAGTCGTTCCATACGTCAGTCCGAGTTGCTGCGAACGGTGCCGAATCGGCTCTCCACGGTCTTCGACTCTCTGTCGACTCTCAATTAATCATTAAATATCCGTTTATATTTAGTTTAAGTTATTCTTACAAATTAGATGATGAATTTTTGTTCTGTAGCTGAACTTTTTTAGTTCTCGACATTAAGCAAACTCCTGCCCATCGTGACTCGGTATTAATGAAAAACAAAACAAGTTCCTTATGTCATGCAGACAGTCCCCTCGTGCAGATGGGCGGGAGGTGGGTAAAACGTTTGGATTAATTAATTTATCTGTGGTTCGAGCAACGTCGCCAATAGCAATAGAAACTGTGCGTGATGCTATTGATCGAGGGCAGGATCGTTTGGAGTGTTTGTGTAAAAGCAAAATGTGACGATTTCGAATAAATTTGATTTATTTTATTATTAAATAATATTAATTTCATTTTTATAACGACCTCGACCATGTTAAAAGTAATTTTCATTCTAAGAAATCCACTGGCTCAGTGCTACTGGGCATTGATAAGGCATTCGGTACGGTTTGGCGTGACGGCCTGATTTTTAAATTAATCAACTTCAATTGTCCCGAATTTCTTATTAAAATAATTAAAAGTTACATTTCGGATCGCTATTTTTGTGTCGATATTAAAAATGATTTTTCAGATCTTGAACGAATTCCAGCCGGAGTACCTCAAGGATCAAAAATTGCTCCAATTTTGTATATCATTTACTGTGCTGATATACCTAAAACAAGTACTTGCAGCTATGCATTCTATGCAGATGATACCGCCATTTACTGCTCACATGTATTTGCCGAAAATATTATGAATGAGATGCAGATTTCGCTCCACAGTATCGTAACCTTTTTCCACAAGTGGAAAATCAAAATTAATACTGGAAAAACTCAAGCTATCTTTTTCACGAGAAAAAGGAGTCCTTGCTTTTTACCAGCTTCCAAATTATCTATTAATGGAGAAGAAATTCCCTGGTGTGATAATGTTAAGTATCTTGGAGTCTATTTGGATCGTATATTGACCTTTGAGGTACATATTAAAAATATTATTAATAAAGTTAACATCGCAATAAAAATGTTATACCCTTTAATCAATAGAAAGTCCGATCTAAGTCCTGACAATAAAATAATAATACTAAAAGTAATATTTCATGCAATAATGCTCTATGCCTGTCCTGCATGGGGAGTTAGCGCCAAAACCCATATTAAAAAATTCCAAGTCTGTCAAAATAAACTTTTGAAAATGATGCTGAAGCTTCCATGGTGGTTTTCAACCAAAAAGCTTCACGAAATTTCAAAAGTTAGCCATATCGAAAATCGTATCTCAGTAATAACTGCCAAATTTCAGCTACTATGTGGAATGTCCGACAACCAAATTATTTCTGTACTTTTTGCAAATTATTTAGATTTAAGAAATTCTAGTCACTAAAAATGCAATTTAGGTTAAGTTATTCAAAGAAGGTTTTTTCTATTGTTATGTTTTTTCCTTCTATATATTTATATTTACTAATTAATACTTTTTCCCCCTTAATGTACATATTCCAGTAGTAAGGTACTTAGCTACCATCTTTGTTAAATTTATATTTTTAGAATTATTGTACAATTTTTATACATTTTCATACCTCAATAAATGCATATTACTACTTACTAACGACCTCGATTTGTAACACAACTTTTGGCCGGACTAAGTATATAATTTTTTTACTTTATTTAGTTTTTTTTTTTGCATTTTATAACTTAATACAAGTTTTTGCTTTTTTTATGCTTTTTTATTTTATTTTTTATGTATAATCGTATTTTATTGTAGTTTAATAAATTTTTTTCAAATTTTTAAAAGCTGCTTTTATTATGATCCATTTCCTCACATTCCATTTTACCCGCTTGTTTCTATTAGCGATGGAAGTACCTCATAAACTCCACACAAAACCTAACATTTATTTGGAAAATTACATATGTCGCAAAACTCCACGTTATTATGACCCATGCAAAAGTCATGTAGGAAACAAACAAAAACATACACACATACACACACAGCTGAATTAAAATGTGAAATAACAAATAACATTTGCCCTCAAATAGCCCATTAGGTCATTTAAATTGTGTAAGATGAGATTAGATGCTTTTGTACCTCTACTTTTTTTGAGAGCACACACTTGCATTGCAACTCAGTGACCACTTGCACACGTAGGTTTTGACGCTGGTGTGCCATCATTACTTATGGCAATTGCTTTAATTAAATTAAATGCGTTTTAGTGATTTAATATTGACCAAGTTGGGAAGGTCATCATTTGATTAAACATTTTGTTATTACGTCATTATGTCAACATTTATTTTATTCAAACTAGATTTTATTATTATACGAGGGCAGTTTGATGAGTCAGTGTCTTTAATCAATTCGTGTATTCCTTCCAAATAATAGGTTTTTTTCAAGGCCTTCAAAATAGTATTTTCTTTCTGTGATGACCTCTTAATTCGACCCGACTCTCTTACCGACCAGGTATTTCTTAAGTTTTGGAAACAAAATAATAGTCACAGAGGGTTAAATCTGGAGAATATGCTGGGTGGATTAGCAGTTCGTAGCCCAATTTATGAATCTTTGCAATGGTGATTAGACAAGTGCATTGTCCTAATGGAAAAGCACTTTTTTTGCCCCAAATGGGGTCGGTTATTTCTGCTTCAAAACAATATATAATCTGTTCTAAAACTTTGAATAATAGTCGCCGGTGATCGGTGTACCCTTTTCAAGATAATCGGTGTGACACCTCGTGCATCCAAAAAAACGGGGAACATGACCTTGCTGGCTGACAGACCCACCGCAGTAGGTCTACTGTCTTGATATTTGGCCTCTAGTGTGGTGTGGCAGAATCATGCATTGTATGCAGTAACGAAACGGCGCACAAATTCATTTGGATTGAGATGCCTATAGCCTTAGCCATATCACACACTTTTAAGGTCAATTGAAAAGTCCCAGGCTTGACACATAGATGGCGCCACTAGAAATAATTAATTAATGACTTTTAGTTAACCCTACTGATGAAAACCAGAAAAAATATCCACAAAATGATTTTGAATGACCGTAAATTGAAATTTAATGAGATAGCAGGCACTCCAGAGATATCAACTGAACGTGTACATCAGAGCATTCACGAATATTTGGGTATGTGAAAGCTCACTTTTGACCAAGAACAGCGATGAGTTGATGAGTCGGAGCAGTGTTTGGATATTTTCAAGCGTAATAAACCCGAGTTTTTGCATCGATATGTGACAATGGAAGAAACGTGGCTCCACCATTACACTCCAAAGTCCAATCGACAGTCATCCGAGTGGACTGCACACGATGAGCCCGCTCCAAAGCTTGGAAAAACGCAAGGTAATCGCCGAAAAACGTCCGCATTTGAGGAAAATGAAAGTGCTGTTTCACCAAAAAAATGCACCGTGTCACAAGTCAATGAAATCGATGGCAAAAATCCATGAATCGGGCTTCCAATTGTTTTCTTTACCACTGTATTTTCCAGATCTGGCCCCCAACGACTACATCCTGTACTCAGATCTCAAAAGAATACTCGCTGGGAAGAAATTTTCCTCGAATGAAGAGGTGATCGCCCAAACTGAAGCAAAAGACAAATCGTACTACAAAAATGGTATCGGAAAGTTGGAGATTCACTATAATCAGTGTATCACCCTTGTGGGGAACTATGTTGAATACAAAAAAATGAATCTTGCAAAAAAAAAAATTGTTTTACTATGTTTTCAAATGACCTGTTATTCTCCGATTTGCGAATATCATTCCATAGATTTCATCGACGATTTTTGGGTCACCTGAACGTTCGGCCTCACTTCTATTACTATTGATGGTGCAGAGTCGGAATAGTATTTATCAAGTCAAGTCTTTCCTCGGTTTCGGTGATAATTATGTAAATAATTATGCTCAATCAGCACACGAATTTCACTTTCTTCCTTTTTCGTTAAAGTTGACGAGCTTTCAGTAACTGTCAAATACAAACTAAATGGCGCAGCATGCTCAACATTTTATAGCAGTCGGTTAATCGATAACAGTTGACGGGAGCAGTGTTGCATTAACAGTAACTACGCGGTAAATTCGGAAAGTCGCTGACTTATCAAACTGCTCTCGTAAATCCTTGTTTTTATTTGAAGCTATTATTTTTTTTGTTTTTTTATTTTGTATTACGTATCCTTAAATTTTATTTAATCCTATTTTATTTATTATATATTTATTTTTATATATCTCATTTTATATTTATAATTTTTAAGCGATTGCTCTTATTAATTTATTTGGTTTTTTTTTTAAAATATTTTTCTGATTTTAAAGTAAAATTTTTTATTTAATTTTTATTCCGTTTTTAATTTTGCTTTGGTTCGTTTTATCTTATTTAATTTAATTTTTCATTCGCAAGAGTGAGATATTTCATAGTCACATAATATTCATGCATATTGTAATTTTTTCATGTCACAAAATGCAATATTATTTACTTATTTATTATTGTGAGTCAACCCCACCTATGCAAAGCAAGATACACTATTATATAATGAATATGAATATATGTGCTTGTCATACATACACAGAAACAGAGAGAAGAGCAAGTGAAACGAGGAAATTATAAAAAGAAATGAGTTGAAGGTCAAAGAAATCAAAATAAAATATATCTAAAAATATACAAAAAGAGATATGTTTACGTTGGCATAGTAGATGAAGATACCCAAGTACAACAAATATGTACAAGTTCATTCCTTACAAGCAACTTCGAAAAGAAAAAACTAGATCTCTAACATGGTTATGCACACATTATTTTATTCCAGTTTTGTGTGTCAACATAAACAGGCAATACATATTCACTAAAAACACGATTTGATCTTCATATAACAACATTTTATACATATAATCAACATTTAATTAAATGACATTTATCAGATGTTCCTCGCATCGACAGCTGTTGTAAATAAAATACGCATGCGCGCACTTCAGTGTCAAACCGTGTACGCTTCTTCAGCCACATTGCATTTTTTTTTTAAATTGAAAAAAATTAAAAAACTCAGAAATTAAGTCCAGTCTTTCAAGATCTATTACTAAGGCAGCATTAAGTTGAACACTTTAACTTATAGAGCATGTAGGCAGCTAAGCATGTATTCCATAATTTCCCCATACTAACTGCAACTGTAAAAAGTTAGGTTATGCAATATATTTTTTGGTTATGTTATAGAAGCATTCACGAGAAATAAGTTACCTTAGGATTGATAGGATATCCGTACAAACAGAACACGAAATCGGAGCATTTGTGATATCACTGAGAATCCCTAGATCCCACGCCCGCTAGTTAAATCAATGTGTATGAAATTTCAACAATTGACGCTTTTTTACTAAAATTTTTAAACTTTGATGCCAGAAGAGACTTTAAGTTACTCCTCCAAGAAGCGAGCCATTCAAAAATTACCTATTAGTGATTTTGAAAGTGCAGGGTTGTATTTTGACATATGTCAAACTAAGTGTCGAACTAAACATGTTTTGTTTTAGTTAAAAATCATTTATTTATGAAAATGGATCGCTTAAAGACCGCACAAGGCGTTAAAATTTTTGAAACCTTCTACTAAAATGGTGATTTAAACCTTGCTACGTTTCGTGCTTTAAGAGGAGATTATGGTGCACATAATCGTCCAATTACTCAATCAATTGGTAAGGTTTCAAAGAAATTTGAAGAGATTGCATCGGTTCCGGACACAACAACAGAACTCTCTTTATCATAGTCGAATAACAATTATTATTAGATTAAAGAATAACAAAACGGTGGGAGTCGATATCTTACCGTCTGACCTATTCAAGCATGACGGCGAAGAACTGACAATGTGAACGAAAACATGCTTATACATATTGGAACCACCAGTTAGAAGAGAGACCCATCCGTACAATTATTTATGATGGCATAAGACGCATTATTATGAGATAGTAGGTATTATTATCTGGCTTATTGTGTACAATATGAAAGCTCACCCTCTGGTCCAGCTGTACGGACATTAGCAGTGCGGGTTTAGACCTGAAAAATCTACAATCGATCAGAGTTTCTCCATATACACCACCCTTTTGTTGAGTTTATAGGAACCAGCGTCAATACCAGCAACTATGTAAACATTGAAATCCAACATTGGAACGTGCGTACCGACACATGCGACTTCGGAGTGCGTAGACAATTGAAAATTAAAGTCCTCTCGCAACCAATAAATACAAGTTACTCATCATTCTTGCACAGCTACATATATGGTGCAGAAGCTTGCAGGATCACAACAACCAATGAATCGGAATTTTGAGTTTTCGAAATAAAGGTTTTGCGAAAGATGCTTCTTTGCGCATTTGCAATCATGAATACCACATATACAACCGTGAATATCGAATATAAGGAGCGGTGACGAGATATACCGCGTTATTGACATAGTTTTGAGCGTATCCAGAGGCAGCAGCTACGCTGACTAGATCATGTCATCGGTATGGGCAAAAACTTAATTTTAAAAGTACTCGATGTAGAACTATCCACTGGTGGAAGTAGAGGAAAAGAAAGACATCTAAACTTTTGGAAAGATCAGGTGTTAGCGTACTGGCTTCACTTGGAGTTTCCGATTGTCAGCCAATGAAGAAGACCTGAACAGTTACAATAAATAAAGCAACAGTTTTCATATTATCATAATACGATTTAAGCCTTCCAATGCTTCCAAAATAATACTAAATATTCCCTGAGGTATATCTATTGCAGTGAATAAAGATCACCTTAAATAAAGTACTTTCAAACTTATTTTAACACTAATTTTCTTCACAAAAATTAATTGCCGTATTATATAACACCTATTGCATCTACTATTTACATTTTTTTTTTGTGAGTGTTCCCCAAATATACATAAATTATATCATAAAATATACATAAAAACTCACATTTCCCCTTTTTTCTATTTTTCAGGTGAGCTTTCGAAAACTATGTCATCACAACAAAGCCGATTTGGTTTTAGATAAGAGTGGCTGAATGTGGCTTACTTTAAATGTGTTTTATTTAAGCGTTTATTAACTCATCGCCTTATATCGTTGCGGATATGAACGGAGATAAAAAGAAAGGAAGTAGAAAACATAAACACATATGTACGAGTATGTATCTAAACCGTGGAACGGTACTATTTGATTAAAAAAAAAAGAAATCAAACAACTCATCGTGAGCACTCTTAACCGCAACTCAACGCTGCGTATGGAAGTTGTAATCGCGTAAATAAATAAAGCTGCGTACATAACGACGATGTGCCAAAAATCAGACAGACAATTGCGAAATTCAAATGTGAAATGGGTTCACTCGAGAAAATATGTGGGTTATTTTTATTTATTTTATGTGCGCCAAAGCGATGCAATTAGTAATGTAGATGGAGCTGCTAAAAATTATTGAAATTTTTTAAAAAGATTTTTATTGCACTACCTAATTGGCGAATACTTATCACTATACTATCGAGGAAATATATGTACATATTAATGTAGTACGTATAATATACAGTTATTCATTAGGAGGTACCCAAAAAGTAAGTTCTAAAAATTTTAATCTAACGTATGTATGTAAGTAATGTATGTAAGCTACTTTTCGGCATAGTCACCATTCCTCTCAATGCAGATGGTAATGTGGGGTATTAAATTTTTGATGCCTTCCTCGAAATAGTTTCCCGCCAACCATTTCGTCCACTTCTGCACCTACTCCTTTGCCTCCTCGTCAGTTGAAAATCATTTTCCACCCATGCGAAGCTTCGCAGGGGTAAAGTGATAATAATATAAAGGTATTAGATCAGGGGAATGCGCGGGATGGTCCAGGACATCCCAGTTAAGCATAGCGGACAATTCTTTCCTGGCGTTGGGCGTGTGTGGTATGCTACTGCTAGTCCTCTAAGCAGAATTTTTTGTTCCTCAGAATTGGATAGGCATCGCTTACGCGATTGTAGTCGAATCATCAATAGCGCGCTAGCCGGTGTTTCTTTTGGCTATTTGGAGACAATTGAAAGCCAGATCCTTCTACACATGATCATTTCAATGCAGTAGAGGTTTTCCTATTCCTATGCTTCCACCGGTAGATGCTGCATTGAATGTTCATAGTTGGACTGATCTAATATATTCGGACAACAGTAGTTATCCTGCGCAGCCGCTGTTTCTGTATTCGCTGAACTATGTCAATGCCGGCGTGTATCTCTTATCCATAGTCTGTGGTATTCGCTGTCGCCCATACGTAGATAATCTCAATTCTTTCTCCCGCAAACTCCTAAAGCCGGCTTATCGGATGTCGTTATTGACCAAGCCTCTGTACTATACAACAAAACGGATACGACTACCGACTTGTATATTTTGAGCTTTGTTCGTCGAAAGAGGAATTTAAGTTTCAATTGCCTACTCAATCCAAAGCTGCAACTATTGGCAGAAGTGATTCTCCGTTGGATTTTAAGGCTGGCATTGTTTGCGGTGTTGATGCTGCTTGTTAGGTAGACGAAATTATATACAACTCTGAAGTTCTTCTTATAGAAGATCTGAAGTTCTTCTTATAGAAGATCTGAAGTTCTTCTTATAGAAGATCTGAAGTTCTTCTTATAGAACATCTGAAGTTCTTCTTATAGAAGATCTGAAGTTCACATTATTTTCTCCAGTTCTTCTTATAGAAGATCTGAAGTTCTTCTTATAGAAGATCTGAAGTTCTTCTTATAGAAGATCTGAAGTTCTCCTTATAGAAGATCTGAAGTTCTTCTTATAGAAGATCTGAAGTTCTTCTTATAGAAGATCTGAAGTTCACATTATTTTCTCCAGTTCTTCTTATAGAAGATCTGAAGTTCTTCTTATAGAAGATCTGAAGTTCACATTATTTTCTCCAGTATTATGTTCAGGAAGTCGCACGATAAAGGGTCACCCTAGTTGAATCCTAGTTCATTATCGAACGGCGCGAAAATCCTTCCTAATCCTGACGGAGCTCCTAGTGTTGCGTTTTGTGGGAATGTCAAATTCAGACAAAACGGGAAAGAGGCAGCTCCTTTTTATGTGGCCGAAGTCTGCTGTAAAATTGACAAAGATGTGGTGAGAGTCGATTCTTCTCTCGCCGGTCTTTTCCAGAATTTGGCGGTTGGTGACTCTCCGGTTAATGATAGATTTGATAGATCTGAAGTCACACTGACAAAGTCCAATCAGTTCGTTGACGGTGAACTACAATATCTCATACGGTGTGCTCCGATAATTGACCCAGAATGCGACGTCCTCCTATTTGTGGATAGGGCAGAGCGCAATCAAGTTGCAGTCGTCGGGCATGCTTTCATCCGATTATATGCAGAGGCGCTGATGCATGTGTCTTGCCAACTCTTCGCCGCCTTGCTTAAATAAATCATCTCGAGCCGCACTATTATTCTTTAAGTGGGCAAGATCGTCATCGATTGGGGATCCCTTTTCTCATTTCTATAAGTCATAAGAAACAAATCATCGGAGACTCACGCTAACACTGGTCTTAGCCTCTTTCAGAAGGTGTAATTTTGTCTGGTTGGATTTTAATTTTGTCTGAAATCTCATATTTTACTGTGCGGAGAGTTCCATCACAGCTATTTCGAAGCATCTGCTGTTATTCACAGTTCTGAATACAACTTTAAAAACGTTCATGCCTTGCAGGTGATTCAGCAATAAATGTACGCAGCTAAATCAACATCACCACTTTATGTAATCACGAATTCACCCACTCAATTATAATTTATAAATATAATATTTATCTCTGTAATCGAAAACTCATTTTTTATGTAAAAAAAAAATTTGCGAATGGCAAATTATCCACATTTCTTATTTGTACAGTACTAACAATTGCGCGGCTTCTGCGTCCTTTTGTTGAATTTCCGAATTATCTTTTTTGTTATTTATTCATTTTATTATTCCTTTGTATTGCTTTATTTGTTAAAATCATTTATTGGCTGTTAAAGTGTATTTTAATTATTGTTGTCAGCCAAAAGTACCACAGACACAGCAACACTTCAATGTAAGAAAAACAACAAAGCGCGTTAGACAGTTATAATTAAATTTTATGTGCGGCGCTTTGTCGAATTCGCACTTGAAGCACCCAAAAAAAAAAAAAAAAAAATTTGGTAATAGTGAAAGTGAGTCTTCACATTATTTCATTATTACGCATGTGAGTATGCGCGCTGGCGGACAAGTGATAATGAAAAACGCTCGCATGTTGTTAAACATATTTAATAGACAATTTACAACTGAAGGCTTGCAATTATTTAATGGAATTTTCGGTTTTTCTGATACACGATTCCTATGGGATGGCGCGAACAGAAGAATCATGGCGAAGATCGCTAAACTTGTTCGTATGATGTATGTTTAAAGGTTATACTCATAATTCAAAACTGTAGCAGGATTATCATCCTTCTGGTTAGATATAGTGAGATGGAGTTCACTTCCTTGAAGGCCAGCATTATTGAAGGCTTGTTGAATACATTTAAGATTTAATACGACCTACCACAGTGCCATATTTTCATCGATTCTTCAAAAAGAACCCATAAAGCAGTTCTGTTTCACAAAAGCGATTTATTTGCTTACATACCTGTCGGCCATTGACTACACCTCAAGGAAATCCACAAGAACTCGGAATTGGTTCTTTGCAACTTATGTTAAAATACGAAAACAGCGTTCGGTAAGTATCCGCTAATTGAAAAAATTGTGAGCATTATGCCTGGACCACAATTAGGGTATACCGAATTCCCTCGTTTTTTATGGCTATAAAGTAGTAGAGATCAAACAAATCATTGGACCAAAAATTGGGAACTTAACGTTCACCAAAAATGTCTGTTCTGCATGAAATTTTGAGACCTCATCATAACATTCTTCTACCACTACTTCATATAAAGCTGCAATTGATGAAGCAATTTGTAAGGTCACTTCCAAGAGTTTGGAAATTTCTTCAAATACTTAATATACGAGCGTTGAGGTTTATATTTCGGGATAAGAGAACAAAAACAAATATTAATAAACGAAATTCACTTTATTTATTTATTTTATTTTTATTTTTTTTAATATTTGTTAAGATTTACAGATTTTTACTGCGTTTGAATCAATTATCAAAGCACTTTTGCCACTCTGATTCACCTCTACAGGTATCGAGAAACGCTCGATCTTGCAATACCAGTTCAACAGTTTCTGGAACTGATCTGCGGCCTCGAATGAATTCGCCATACCATCAATAAATACTGCTCCTTTATGGAGCTTCATCGCCAAAAACTGAATTATGTTCATTGATGCACTATTGCTAAGTTCATCCAGGTCAAAAGTTGTAAAAAATAAAATGTTCTCGATTGAATTCCATTTTTAGGCCGAGATGAATATTTTAAGTTACTGTAGGCAACACAAATAGCGCCCGTATGTCAAAACGTTCTGAGTATGTGTAAGAACAAAAATGTCAAACTTTACGATATAGTTGTCAGTTGTCAGTTTGCAACACTGGGGTTGGCAAATCGCGAATTAAAAAGGGCAACCCTCGTAAAAGTTTTCAAGCCTCTTGTGAGACAAAACTGAATGAAATTGTTTGCGTTGGACCAGATATTAGACGGCATTTTGCTAATTCAGTACGACCATGGAGATAAGAGTTCATTGCTTTTAAAGAGAGAAATTTTTATGTTATGACAGAGACCCAAACAACAGAAATGCAAGCAAATCGTCAAAATAATGTTAAAAGCATTTCAGGCATTAAGTTGACGAATAAGTTTAAAATTACATTTTCTTCATTCTCATCTCAACTACTTGCCATAAAACTTAGGAGTAGGGCATAGTGAATAAGGTGAACGAGATATTAAGTAGATGGATAGCAGGAGGGATGGAATGTCTCAAACGGATCGCAATCCACTTAGTCGAAAGCAACAAAACAAGGAGAAGGTGCAACTTCAAACCTTCTTCAAAAAATTCTTTATAACTATTAGAAACTACAATAAATTCATTTTATGAAAGTGAACGCAAAATATTTTCATAACTTTTTTTTTAATCGTATAATCAAATTTCATTCCTCCTGTTCTGAGTCCTACGGTGCTCTCAATGTTATCAGACTGCTGTTAGGTGCTTCAGCAAGATCTTCCATATGCTTCCTCCAAGTCAAAATGTACCAAAAGGAGTCTAGCTGGGGAGTTAGATATGTTTAGTGCTTACTAATTCTTTAATTATTATATTTTTTTTTTCTTTATTTTTTTTTTTCAGCCTTAGTAATATACATATTGTTTATATTTTAAAAGCCATTTCACTTCACTTCTACTCGTTATTTCCTAATATTAATTTACAATAGATTATACAGAAATATATAATAAAATAAATTTTTCTATATTTACAGTGTATTATGTACTCTGATTTTCTATTGTTTTTTTATTATTTCATTTCAAAGTGTACTAACGGCTTTCATTACATGTTACAGTGGACCTTAAACTTTGAAATACAAAGCTCTGCAATCTTGGAGACTCGTTCATGTAATAGTTTGAGCGTCACTGATTTAATGGTTTAAATCTGTGCTAAATTTTCTTATTATACAGTGGTGTTTGAACTGTATTGTATAGTGAGCGCGGTATGCATTCTCGAAGCTTTTTATCGCACAAGCAATTTCACTGCTTCGGTAACTTACGATTTTTACAAACGACGGCAAGCTGAAAAATCTAAAAATTATGTTCAGCGAAAAAATCTAGTGAAAGAAGCAAAACAAAACTTCTCGTTTGCTGAGATTTGAACCCGAGACAATAAAATTAAATTCAAAGCAACATAGCCACTACACCACAGACCACTTTAAAAACGTGCGATCTAAATAGGTCATTGATGATGGCTTGACGGTAAAAACGGACAAATAGTCAATTTACAAAAGACTAATATACATATCTACGTACGTACAGAATTTACAAAATACGCAATAATATTGAAATCAAATAAATGATTTGATTAATTTTTAATATTATGTTATATATAAATTATATTATTTTAAAATTTTTTTTCTGTTTTTCTTTTTTTAAAATTATATAAGTAAGATTTAAAACGAAAAAATAAAAAAAATTGTTATTTAAATTACTCTTCATGGCATCCGTATTCCTTTGGTTAAAATGCCAAAGCCCAGAAAAATATTAACATAAGGAAAATAATTGCATACGATTTCTTTGCTTTTAGCAGAAATTCAATTGACCATACTGTTGATAACATTTATTTTTTTCCGACGGCTGTTAAATTTGGGTGTGGTGAATCCCTTTCCCAAAGTTTTTCAGGACATGTATGATGTGGATCGAGGTTGCAACGAATTTGCACCTTCTCGTTGTTATAAGTTCTCTGGTTCACATGTCAAGTAGAAGGGATTTGCTAGAACTTAAACCTGCTACGCATTCTAAAATAGAGGCAGCAAAGTTCCTAAATTTTTGTTTATTAATATTTTATTTATTTACTCAATCTGCTTTGACATCGGAAGCCTCACAATAAGTAATAAAATCTTATAACTAGACTAAAACATAATAGCCCATTAACAGAAATGGGCTGAAGTATGGTTTATTCCTTCCCCTCAGGCAGGTTTGACTTGTTGCGGAGGTCAAGGTGTTAACCAAAGGGTGTGGGTGATTACGCAATTTTTTATGTATTTTTATGCGACGATTTTTATTCCCTCTTTGATGGTACGTATGTTAGCTATTTGTGAATGTTTTCATTACGCATATACCATGTTGCGCCTGTTATAGTTCTTAGAGTTTTAGATAGGAATCTTTGTAAAATATCAATATTTGTCGCACAAGCTGTACACCATAACTGCATTTCATACATCCATAACGGCTGATCGCTTTATAGAGGCGGACTTTGGTGTCCAGACTGAGCCCAGATTTCCTGCTTATAAGCCAATGCAAATTTTCATATTTAAGTTTAAGCTGTATTTTTTTAGCCGAGATATGTCGTCTCCAGGTTAAGCGCTTACTTAAGTGAATTTCGAGGTTTGCGGATTAGTTGCTTGTTAAGCTTGGCAGTAGGGCATATTTTTAGCTTTAACGTAAAAGTGATGTGTTTGCACTTATTTTTATTAGTTTAGTTTGCTGCCTTAACCAAATGTGGCTGTAATGGGACATTTGCACCGACCTAATATAGCCGTGTCATCCGCAAAAGTTGACGTCATTACCCTGTCACTTGTAGGAATGTCTGCCATGTACATATATATATATATATATATATATATATTTGGCACTTTGTAACTGCTGAAGCGATTTTCGGCCGAGCTCTTTATCCAATTTGTGATTTTTGCGTCTTAATATTTTTACCAACAAATGGAGGGACCCACAGTTTATTCTAAGTCTCCGAACGGCTAGTAGATTTTTATGAGGAGCGTTTAATTTCATGTTAAAAATACACTCGGAGGACTTGACATTACCTACCCACTTAACCTGGTTTAGTTATCATAATTAACTGCGATTTTTTCCGTGTTTGTGGACAATATCCCAGCTTTAAAATGGCACTCACAATGCATCTTTGTAGCATTTTTGGTGTGATATGATCGTATGCAGAAGAACTTTTTTTGAATCTAGAACGGCAATAATCTTTTTTCAGCACTAAAACAGATATTCCGCAAGCAGCATTGTATCTTGGAACACTATGATGTAGTGCAGAGGTGCATTATCTGTGGCAGTGTTTGGCTGGAATGCCATACTGAAGTGCTCTGTAAAACAAGTTGCATTCTCTTTGTCAGTTCTTGCCCAGGAACCAGTAAGTGGTCTCAACGGCGCTTCTGTGTTTACTGGTAGCCTAAGATTTTTGCTAGCTTTCCAAAGCGATTTTTTTTAGTGAAAACGTTTGGAAACAAAGACGATAGGAAATTTTTCATAGTTCTTTTTTTTCGTCGTGTCTTAATACCATTTTTAACTTTTTCTCTGCCATCTTAAGTCGTACCTTTACATCGGGCGATCGGTGCGTTTGTCATTCACGACGGAAGCGTCGCTTGTTTCTAACAAGTAATTCGATTTCGCTATTAGTTGTAAGTTTTCCGGTATTTATCTGATGCATTAAGATGCATCCGTAAGACTACCTAGCCTGGATTAAGCTATCTAAGGCTTATAGTTAGGTTAAGTACTAGTGGCTATAGATAAGGAAGCAACAATAAACTTAGGCTGTTGAAATGATCACATAGTTTCACTATCCAACCAACTACGATTCTATTAAAAATTTCTTTAAATAATTTACCTTGACATCTGCTTTAGACAAATCATCGAGAGAAGTTCACAGATATCGTACCCTAGCAGGGCAGTCGCACAATATATGAGATGCCGTTTCTGTCTCCACATCGTTCTTGCGGCTTCAACAAAATCTCATAAAATGTACTTCCAGGCTTGTTAAGACTAAACTGAGAGTTATCCGCTCTTTTGCTAGATTTCATTTTGTGCGACGTTTTTACTTTACCTAGATGTCCTTTAAGTAGAGTTTTACAGGTAGCAAAATAATGGTTCATTTGTCGGGTATAGTCTGCTTGGTTGTGCCATGCCTGACAAGTTCGTCTGCCTTAAAATTTCACTCTATATCTCTATGACCAGGAGCCCAAGTGATTGTTTGGCTTTAAATGCTATTCAAGGATGGGATAATCTGAACGAGAGCTGTAAAGTCTCTGCCAACTCTTCTATCGAGCTGCGATCCATCCATATAGTATATCTCAATGGTCACGGCTGATGTGTAGAAGTTCTTGTTCCACTCTTTTCTCTATGGATTCGCGCTGAGCAGCTGCTAACTCTGTGCTGTATGGTGGTTAAATATAGAAATATAAACGAGACGGAGATACCAAAACCAATCAGAGGTCTGGACGGCCTAGCATATTTACATCACCAGAAAAGCGAATTATTGTTCGCAAGATGCGTGAAAATTCAAAAAAAATCAGCTCCCAAAATTCAAAAAGAAATTGAAAATGAGGTCCTACCTCATTATAAACTGTGCAGTCCTGAAACGATTCGTCAGGTACTGCGAACTGCCGGATACCATGATCGAACATGCGTAAGAAACCTTTTATTAGCGAAGTAAACCGGAAAAAAAATTGCCTTCACCAAAGAATACGAAAAAGCTGACAAAAGGTTCTGGAACACAGTTATTTTTTCCGATGAATCTAAATTCAATATTCATGGATCCGATGGACGAGCCAAGGTATGGCGAAAAGTGAATTCTGAGCTTCAACTGCAAAATCTGATGGCCACAGTCCAAGCACTAATTATGTAATTGCTTTTTAATAAATTCTTTTCCCACACTTTTTAACAATGTAGATATTTAATAATATAAACAAATAACCAAACGCAGCAATAATAAGTCCACTCGAAGCGTTTATGGTGACGATACATTTTTACATACTTATTACATATGTATATGTGTGAGCGACCGATTGAATTCGAATGCGCTTACATATATACATAATGCGTTTATATATCTACATGTACCTAGTATATAGTGTTTAATGTAATGTAGTAAATAAGAATGTATATAACCAAAAAATTGTATAAAAGAAAGAAGTTCAATAAAGCAAAAAGTATTCATTATTCATTGTTCAAACAATAAAGGCATTTCTTTATTATAACGGTGGTGGCTCCGTTTTTGTTTGGGGTTATATGGCAGCATCTCGAGTCGGTAAGCTGGTGTTTATTGACGGCATTATGGATCGTTTTCAACATTTAGATATTTTGAAAAAAAATTTACACGAAAGTGCCGCCAATCTTTGTCTTCAGGAGTCGTTTGTCTTTCAACAAGACAACGACCCAAAGCACACTGCTTCCATTGTTAAAGAGCGGCTCCTATATAAGGTCAAGAAACAACTTCGTACCCCACCTCAGTCCCCCGATGTTAACCCTATAGAGCATTTATGGGAACTTCTTGACCGGCAGATTCGAAAAGGCAGCATTTCAAGCAAGGATGACCTGAAAAAGATCCTCACGGAAGAATGGGAGAACAAACCGCCTAGCGTGACAGGGAACCTGCTGAATTCAATGAATTCGAGACTAAAAGCGGTCCTTAAACAAAAAGGCAACCCCACAAAATATTGAAAACAAATTTAATTTTAATTTTTTTAATAAAAATATGAATTTAGACGTACTAATTTGATTTTGCATACATACTTTTTTGATGTTATTTTGAAGATATTTTTATTTAAGTTTAAATTATTTAAAGAAATATAATTTCTAAGTTAACTTTTTGTACCTGAATTGAAGTTCCTAATATATTGTTTAGAAATAAATATGTTTTCCTTTTGTTACAAAAAGATTTGTATATTTTTTTTTATTGTTTATTTTCTTATGGTGCAACTGCGTACTTACTTTATTGATTGACTGTATACCAATTATCGCCGCTTTTGACGTTCGCATTAGTCACCTTTTTATTGCGCAGGTCATCGTCCCATACAAAAGTATAATAGATCAAGTCTTCCCACAGATAGAGGTATTTTCATATCTGCTTAAAATATTGACTTGCCAATTCAGTTTGTTGTGTTGTTTTGCTCAATTTCGGGATTATTGAGTTGACGCAGAGTCCTAAACTGTTAGACCTATTAGATACCCTTCGTAGAGCGTCCTGTATCAGGTCGCATTAAGTTGGTAGGAACTTGCACTTGGCATATCATCTTCCTAGACAACATGTCGGCCCTGACATGCATCGTAATGTCGGTTATCGATCTCCTAATGTGATTGGTTTCAAAGGTGTTAATTAGAAACTATTTCAACCTTATGTTCTCAAAAGCGTGTCGGGCTAAGAGGAACTGTTTAAATGATTCAAGCGGGCAATGCTATCAGTATGATAGTTACTTATTTATTTGTAAGTAAGCCCTTTCTGTCTAACCCTGTTCCGCCCGGCCTTCGAAATTCACTGACCTAGAAAATCGAAAGACTGAAAGTTCGTGCCTAACGTGCTTTAAATCTGCGCAAATCCACACTGTGCAACAGCCGCGGCTGCGCTGTCCCTCAAAGATGTGAAGTTTCTCCATGTACCCTGCCGAGCATCTGTTGATCCCTCATTACGAAGCTTTCAAACTCTTGCCAGACAGACTAGAAAAAATTAACTTTGAATCTTGACTTTATTTAACATAAATCATTACGTATTAAATGAACTTACAGAACACAAAAATAACAGTATACACAAATAATCTCACTCTATTCTGGTATTTTCTACAACTCAGTGTGTTTTTCCGACCAGTCTTCTTTAATCATGTCAGTACCCTTTTCGCCAATCATAATAATTGCTGCATTCGTATTCGCTCCAACAATATCTGGCATAATACTGCCGTCAATGACACGCAAACCCTTCGCACCATGCACCTTCAAACGCCAATCCACCACAGATGTGGCATCATTCGCAGGACCCATTTTCGCCGTACCAACTGGATGATAGACTGTTGTGGTCATATGATTTATGTAGCAACGCCAGTAGTCATTCGATTTGTATGGCAAGTGGTTGCAAGCCTCCAAATCGATTTTGTGCAGAGCCGCTTCACGCTCCTTAAAAGCGCTCGTCTCCGGCAGTTTGGAGTAGATATTCAAAGCGCGTATATAAGTATCCACATCACGTTCATCCGACATATAATTTGGATAGATTTTCGGTTTGTCCAAATAGTCAGCGCTGCGCAACTCCAAATGGCCCACGGAGAAGGGTTTCAAGTGCAGCAGATAGGTGATGTAGGTATTGGTGTGCTCATTAGCCGAGAGTATAGACTTGGCAACGCGTTCATTGAAGCCGGTCGCGGCGACATAACCCTTGAGTTCTGGACTCTGCATTAAGCTGAAAAAGTTTGTGGTCTGTATATCGGGATATGGGCCGTGCAAGGAGGTGGTGTTAATGAAGCCAGTGAGTGCTGTGGCCTCATGGTGCAACAGCTTGCTGTAACGACCCATTAGCAAATTGTACATGGCGTCGACGAGCTCCTCATCGGTCGGTTTGCGCGCGTTGGATTTGTCGATTTGAAAAACAACTGGCAAGCTAGCGTGATCCTTAAGATTTTGACCCACTGCCAGATCCAACAAGACGGGTATGCCCAACTGTTGTAAATGCGCCTTTGGACCGATACCTGATGGGTGGTAAAAAAAATTTATTAAAGCACATAGTTTTTGAAGAAAAATCCTAAATATTTGAAGACTCACCCGAAAGCATGAGCATTTGCGGTGTACCAATGGCGCCAGCTGACAATACAACTTCCTTCTTGGCGCGCACCTCATACTCCTTCGTACCATTCAACACAAAGCTGACGCCCGTTGCACGCATTTGCTCATCAAAGTTGACACGTTTCACGTGCGCATGTCTTAGCACATGCAAATTCTTACGATCTTTCGGTAAATGCGAATGTGCTGTCGTTATGCGGCGTCCACCATCCTGAGTGCCCAAAATATCAATCTGACCCACCCATGAGCCCTCCGTAAATGCCGGTGAACTACCATAACCCATTTCAGCCATGCCCTCACGTATTGTCGTACGAAATTCATTATCCGAAACGTAACGATTCAAGCCCATTGGACCACCTTGACCAAAATCGCCCGCCTTAAAGTCCTCACCAGTCGCGCGCAAATCCTCTGCCTTACGGAAGTAGGTCAGCACATCGTCATAACCCCAGGTGGGATTGCCACGATTACGCCAGTCATCAAAATCAAAACGTGTGCCGCGCGCATAGATCATGGCATTCATACCATTCGTGCCGCCAAGCATCTTGCCACGCGGCCAATGGCATTTACCACCCTCCATAGCCATACATGATTTACCATTCGGTTCCGCATGATACTGCCAATCCCAATTGGTGAACTGTGTGGTGATGTGCCAGCCAACGAACTGAAAGCCAACTTACACCACTATCAACGACTTCTATTTTGATATGAAAATTGTCTTACCTCCGTTTCTATCGGCGGATCTCCGCCCGCCTCGAGCAGCAACACCTTCCAATTTGGATTTTCACTCAAACGCCCAGCAACAACGGCGCCTGCAGAACCTGAACCCACTACAATAAAGTCATAATCGTCGAAACCTGAAAAGAAAAATGAATGTGGGTGTTAAAGTTAAAAGTCGCCAGGTATTTTACGCAAATGTAAGACCTCTCTGACATTGATACCGCTTTTAAGAGTCATCGTTGCAATTTTTGCATTTATTATTTTTCCATTTTTAAATTAATTAATTATTTAACTAAGCAACTAATCAGCACATTAACATGCAAAGTAAAATTTACTTTTACGCTCT
Source organism: Neoceratitis asiatica (assembly GCA_030068015.2). Lineage (NCBI taxonomy): Eukaryota > Metazoa > Arthropoda > Insecta > Diptera > Tephritidae > Neoceratitis > Neoceratitis asiatica. The sequence continues at coordinate 79,901,189 of CM061525.1, read as the reverse complement.
TATCAGCTTACCTACTTCAATAAGTGCTCGGACATGAAGTAGACAAAATAACGGGTGATCCTTTTCGAGGTTCCCTACTTTTTTAAAGAAAAAAAAACAGAAAATTCAAATTTAATGGAGAATGTTTATTATCATTCGAAAGAACATTCTTTGGCATTTATTTTTTAAAGATTATCTCTTTCAAATGTTGGCCGCGGCTATGTCTCAGATGGCCCATCCGTAGAGTACAATTTTCGATGACTAGTTTGAGCATTTCGACTGGTAACTGGCGAAGACACGCGTGATATTTTGCTTCAACTCCTGAATCGATGCGAGATTGTCCGCATAGACTTATCCCCATACATATCCCCACGGCGTGATATCACACGATCTTGGTGGCTAATCGACCGGCCCAGAATGTGAAATTATCTGCTCACTGAAGTGTTCTCTCAATAAATCCATTGATTGATGCGATGTGTGGGAAGTGGCGCCGTCTTGTTGAAACCAAATGTTGCGGAAATCACGAGCTTCAATTTCAGGCAGCAAATAGTCGGCGCTATAACGGTCGCCATGACGGTTACGTTCTCACCGGCATCATTTTTGAAGAAACATGGACGATGATTCTTCAGGTTGCTTGTTTACATATCCATTGAGCCAGAAATGGGTCTCATCGATGAACAAAATTTGGCACGAAAACGTCGGATCTCCTTGGAACTTTTCAAGAGCCCATAGCACAAAGCGATATCACTTAGGAAGGTCGAGCGTCTTGAGTTCTTGCACAAGCTGTATTTTGTGAGCTTTGAATTTAAGATCTCGACATAAAATGCGCCAAGTCGTTCCATACGTCAGTCCGAGTTGCTGCGGACTCTCCACGGTCTTCATGTACACTCTCAGCTTTCGGCCGCTATATTTTCTTCACTGCGTGCTGGACGTGATCTATTCGGTCGACTCTTATCCAATAATGAATGCTGGGTCTTAAGATGGGTGATGGTGTTGCAAATAGTACGCTCAGTGGACCGATTATGTTGATCATAAGTGGAGCGAAGCGCGCGAAACACATTCTTTAGAGAACGTGGATTTTCGTAAAAAAGTTGAATGATTTGTAAACGTTGTTCAGACGTAAGCCTTTCCATGATGAAATGCCAACCAATACTGAACAAATATAACATGAAAGCTTGACACGCCCCTGTGATCTGTCAAAAAAAAGGCTATTGTGAAAAGTACATCTACTTGGATCACCCTTTATTTACTAGGTATGTGAGCATCTAACATCTACTAAACGCAAAAAATGCATATGGGTTTGTCAACAGAATTTTTTAAAATTTTGCGTTGTCATTCAACATTTACATAGTATAAGTACACACCTCTTATCTCTCGGTGGGGGCCTTTACGTAATAATTTGTGCATTTTATTACCTTTTACATATTGTTAGGCGGACTGAGCTTTGCAGTGCCTATAGTTAAAACGTTCCATTAAAAGATTAGGTAGATAGAAAGGAGGGGCTATCTACGCAATCAGTTATTTTAGCCTTCTAATAGTCGTCCTCCAAATCGCTCGAAAACTGCCTTTTGCAATACTTTGCCAAAGTTTACTATATATCGGTTGACTGGTTTAAAAGGGGAGGCTGAAGCTCTGACCGCTAGGGGCCGCACTTAAGCCATAGAGCAGGTACATTGTGCTGCCCGGCTTCAATATTAATCTCACAAGTAATTTGATGGTAGAGGTTTTTTGGTTTATAGGTCTGAAGTTCTTTGAACTACTGTGTGTGACGTTACCGGCTCTCGTTCTAATGCCATTTGTAGGTAAGTGTGTATGTATGTTGTAGATTGCTTTCAGAAATGATCTTAAGTCAGCAAGTGGATAGTTTTGTTAGTGTTATTTTATTTATTATTGTTTGGAATCAATTCCAATCGATCTAGCTCTAAATCTATAGGTGAAAATCGTTGTGACCTTTCATGAAAGTGGTGTTCCAGGAGTTGTGTTCCAGGAGTTGCCTGCTTCTGAATAAAGCTTATTTGATTCAGGTACCTAAAGATGATCGGCCCTAATCATTAAAGACCCTCTAACCGCCGCTACAGACTTTCTGAAAACGTTTGAGTTTCGTTTGGTGGCCAACATTAGAAAAACAACATATCATTAGGATATTAAATGGAATACAGAGAAGAGTCTGGGTAGAGGTTACTGGAGCTATTAACAGATGCGATTAACATGATCCTGCATCAATTGCCCATAGCCGTTTTCATTCGAAATGGTATCAGTGGAAGGAAATTGGTACCAAGAGCTAAAAGAGCTATAGACACAGTCATATCCTGAATAAATCAGACTATATCCGTGAGACTCCACGGACGGTCAGACGCTTTCAGCTCGATCAACACTTATCTTAGTCAGCGTTTCGAAGAACTGACAAGTTGGGAAAGGCTCTCTTGGCAAATACAAGGCGAAGTTAATTCCAGGTCTGCTAGGTATGATCAGGTGAGAGTTTTATATACAGTTGGAACAAATTGCGAAGAACAGATTTCATATTCAACTGTAAGATAACAGTATGACATCGCAGGCCTAAGGACTTATTTTTAAGTAGTTCCAGGAAAAGTATATACGGGCTTACAACAACAATAACGGGACATTGACCATGCTCGTAGAATGAGTCTGCCCCATAACAACATTTACCGCAGCTGCAAACTGGAAGTGAACAAGGAAACAGTTTTTCGCTTTCTCTGTGAATGCTCAGGAACACTTGGAAACAAAAATATACCAAGTCCTGAATGGCATAACTGGCATAAGTAGTTTCAGTGATAACACCAAATGGTTTCAACATAACTATGAAGTGCGATAGCAGGAATATAAAGTGATAAGCGATAGTGATTAAAATTTCTCGGCTGGCACGCCTGCCTATCTACCTACATATGTATGTTGTAACCTGTGTTCGCTAGGCTGATGGAATCTGTCACTTTCTATTATTATTCCAGCATTTTTTTTTTTTTACATTTTCAATTTAACTTTTTTAATTTTTGGAGAAAGCATTGATGAATTGCTTGAATTTAAAGCCTTATTTCTGCACTCACACTAACGGAAAAAATGTCTAAGAGGATGAAGCTTTTTTTCTACAGTTACTATTGCAATAAATACACCCGCTAGGTGGCGCCTAGTTGAAATATTAAGAAAATCTCTATTAATGAATGATCGGTTTGCGATGGAAAATGGAAGCGCATTTATGATACGATAACGATAGTAATCACGTCTCGCTGCTTTAAATCCACCCCCTCATCTAAACTGCAACGGATTGATAAATAATATTCAAAAACCTACACCTGTACACATATGTAAAAAAAACAGCTGATAATTTATTACAGTAAACAGATTATGTTTATAAATTTCTATTTTTTTGTGCCGTGTATATGTGTATGTATGTGCATTGGTTTTCCTATACTCCACTAAGTTCATATGGAATTTATAAATCGTCTTAGTTGTATTATTTTTAATTAACTTTTATTGTAACAAATTTACAAAGTACATGTGATTTATATATATACTTAAAAAATCACATAACAAGAAAAACGAATTAAATATGCAATTTTTGTAAACAATAAGGAGAAACAACGCTTATTGTAGAAACTGGAATCTATCTATATAGCTATATACCCTTCAAGATATAAATATAAGACAAAATCTTCTAAAAGCATTCTTGGTAAACATTTTCATTTATATAGAATGGTTCGAAGAATGTAAGTACCAGTAGGAGAAAAGATAGACTCACCAATAAGGGGGTTTTCCAATAAAAGTGATATGATTTCTTTAAACGAAAATACACTAATTATTAAGGAAATCCAAATGTTTTTTATTTAATGTGAAGTACAATCGATACAATTAAGTTCTGAATGTAACACCGTTCAAATGGCTTCCACAACTTATTTTGCAGGAACAAATTCCAATTTTTGAGTACTTTTTCCACTAAATCAAGTCGTATGTCATGAATAGCACTTTCAATATTGACTTTTAAAGCTTGAAGAGAGTTTGGTTTATTGCTAAACGCTTCAAATCACCCCACAGGAAATAGTCTAATGGTGTTAAATCACAACTTCTTGGAGATCATTCAATGTCACAATTTCTTGAAATAATCGAATCTCCAAACCTTTCTCACAAAAATTCGGTTGTTACACGTGCTGTGTGACACGTAGCCCCGTCTTATTGGAACCGGAAATCGTTAAGATCAACTTCTTCCAATTGTGGCCATAAAAATTGGTTATTGTCGATCTATACCACTCTCCATTGACAGTAGCGGTGCTAGCAGCTTCATTTTGATAGAAGTACGGGCCGATGATTCCACCAGACCAAAAACCACACCAAACAGTCAATTTATATATATATATATATATATATATTTGGCGCTTTGTAACCGCTGAAGCGATTTTCGGCCGAGCTCCTCCTCCAATTTGTGGTTTTTGCGTCTTGATGTTTTTACCAACAAATGGAGGGACCTACAGTTTATTCTAAGCCGCCTCTGAACGGCCGATGGATTTTTATGAGGAGCTTTTTCACATGCCAGAAATACCTTCGGAGGGCTTGACATTCCTTGCCGAGGGGCGACCGCAATTAGGAAAATTAATTTTCTATAATTTTGGATGTTACTCGAACCTGGGCTCGAACCCAGGCCTTCCGAATGTCAGCACGCAATGCTAACCACTCGGCTATCGCTGCCGCCCAACAGTCAATTTAGGTGAATGTAATGGTTGTTCATGAATAATTGTGGATTTTCTTCGCACCAGAATCTACAGTTTTGTTTATTTACTGCACCACTCAAATGAAAGAGAGACTCATCGGAGAAGATGATTTTCTTAAAAAAATCGTTATCGTTTTCAAGTTGTTCTTGCCATGATGAAATAATGTAATGTTTACAACTAAATACAATGAAAAAAATAAATGAAAGGTCATAAAATATTAAAAATGGCCAAAACGACAATTAGAAATCATATCATCCCTATGGGAAAACCCTATCATAATGATGAGCTGAGGTGATTTATCCATGTCCGCAAACTAGTTCCTCACTTGGGAGAATGTATTGATTATGTGTGAGAACTAGCCAGACCGATTCGTTTAGATATGGGGTTTCTGGGTTAAAAATCCGTGGCAAAAGCATCTAAGCGCGTGAAATTAGGTATTCTAACAACGAAATTCATATAAATATTGACACTAAAAATCATCGAAATTGAATTTTACGTTTTACAAGAAATTTAGTATGTTCCTGAAAGGTATAAAGACAGCACAGCTTACTTGTCTGCCTCTGATGTTTGTAAGTTTCAGATGAAAAGGAGATAGACTGAGAATGACTGTTCTATATGTTTTTCCACCGAAAAAATTTTAAGCAACTGGCGGTCATAAGCCAGTCAATCATGAAAAATAATAATGAGTAATCACACTTGCGACTCGAAAAAGCCTCAAATCTATTTGTGTTTGTAGAAATATTTATCTTTTGTCCCAAAAACGTCAGTTTCAGTTTCAACTATTAGCCCTGCATTCGAGCGAAATTTCTTACCAGTGAGCATTCTTTAGATATTTGCGAACAACAAGTAGTCTTAGGGAGCTGAATAAGGCGAATATGGCTGATATGGAATCAATTCGATGTGAAATTCACATAAATTTGTCATTATTCTGATTGATATGGTTCTTTGTTGAAACGAAATGTGTTTCTTTGCCATATTTATTCACTATTGGGTTTTAATAAACGAAAAATAAGTTAAGGTGAGAATCAAAAGTTGACAAAATCTTCATGAATCATATGAAAGCTGTTAATACGGCTTCTAAATTGGTGAAAGCTCAGAATACTGGTGCTTTGGACTACAAAAAGCTTCCACTTTCGTTCGTACGAAACTTTATTTCTGAAAATTGCGCAAAAATCTTATTGGGAGCAAGCGGAGCTTTCGTTGGTTTTTTTTTACATCTTAAAGTTTCATAATCTACAGTTTCTCAAAACTGAATTTTTTGCCGGCCATTGTAACTTGAAAATCTCTCAATAGATTTCAATGCGTTTCAATAAAATTTATATATAAGAAAACTAGTGCCGTATCGATGTGTTTTATTATTTATTTAAAAAATAATTTTTTGTCCGTTTAATTTTTGATGAACATCCAAGGAGCACTGCAATGCACTTCTATCGTATTCTTTTGGGGTTAAATACATTAATATTAATTTTATTCAAAGTTTCGTGCATTCAAGTCAAAACATGTTGTACTGATGGCGGATTATTACTTTTATTTAATAAAATTACCATATTTCCTGTAAAAAAAATTTAATCCTAATTTCTTCATAATTATAGTCAGAGCCCCAGTCCTTTAAAATAATTTAATAATCAGATAGAAGTTGAATATATTTCTTTAGATATTTTTTTGTTTCTACAAATATTTTTATTTTGTATTTTTTTTTTTTTTTGACAATTTCAAAAATTTGAATTCATATGCACTAAACTCAACTTTTCCTTTCAGTTCATCTTTTCATTCTCACTCTTATACCCAGCGCTCACACCCACTTCACCACCACCACCACTCTTTTACTCACCATCTCTTTCAATACGCGCCCCATAATCTGCCGGCCAACGATCATGATCACTTAATCCACAATATTTGCTAATTAATGTTTGTAGCAACAAAGTCATTAAAGTGTTGGCAGGTCCTGCCGAACGCGCAGCACATTCTGTGCTTAGAAATTCCATTAATGCACCGTTAGACGTCCTCCCACTTTATGAGAAAAAAAATAGTACAGCACACGGCCTCAGTTGTTTTGCGACTAAATTTTAGAATTAATTGCACTTAAGTCGCAATGTTGTGCATAAGGCGAACAATTAAGATGCAGAGCAAGTGCATTTTTGTTCTAAACACACATACTTGTGCATTCGAGTGATTGTATGTGTAGTATTTGCATGAAAACTTTAATCGAAAATTTGCATTCCTATAAATAAATAATTCATGTCACCCCTCCGCGTGTGCATATGTGTACAATATGTAGTAGCTTTTTTTGTAATTTTTTTTTTTTTTTTTTGGATTTGATACTGTACTCAGTTCTCTAGTTCTCTACGTTCCGATCAGTTGAGCAGTCAAGTAGTTAGTGCCATGGCCGCACCGGTAGCACGAAGAATCTATAACTCTTAATAACGCAAATTAATTTACTTCAATGTAACATATATACGCAATTCCTTTAATGTGTGCTGATAATAAATATAAATATGTTTGTCATAATTTCAACGCAAGTAAGTAGGCATTTATTGCAGTAATACATATGTATATTCGCTTGATAGTGCATGCATCCGTACATCGACAAGTGGTGCTCATAAACAAGTTTTATTTACATTTCTCGTATTTATGTATGTATGGCTGTATGTGAATGAGAGATTTTGCCGGTTTTATTTGATAACAAACGTAAACATATGTACATATGTATATTTTGTATGTATGTATATATATTTGACTACTTGTAAACATCTGTTCACTTGTCAAGCACGCTAGATTTGTTATTTTCCATTTGAGATACAGTTAGTCGATATATTGTACGGAAAATCGCATTTCACGAAATTAAAGGTCTATCCGCATAAACACGGCCTTTCGTGTAGCCCAACGGTGTCAAATCGCACTATCTAGGAGGGTTAATGGGCATCGTCAAGACGAGAGATTGCGCGGCCGGAAAAATTCTCTCGCAACAAAGTCATATTCGCTCGTGTTGTGTGGCATGTGATACCACCTTGTTGGAACCACATATTGTCCTGCTCATGTTCTTCAATTGCAGGCCAAATACAGTCGGTTATCATACGACTATAACGCTCCGAATTAACAATGACAGTCTAGCCGTTATCGTGTTCAAAGCCGTGAGGTCCAATCACACTTCCAGGCCAAAGAGCGCCGTAGACAAAAAATGTTTTTTTTTTTTTTGGATTCTTTAAATTTGGTTTGAAAAATCGGGGTCCACTGTTTGTTGTTTAAGCACTCAATCCAAATGCAAAATACGCCATAATGTGACGTAAAAAAGTCCCAGCCCTTGGGAACGTCGAGAAATAGACACATTCGGGTCTTCGGCTAAACTTTCACTTACTGTACCGAACCAATATCTGTAACCGATCTAGTCTCTCCAAATGATTATGTGCACTAGAATCTCCTCGTAAAGCACGAAACATTGTTACGTTTGAATCCCCACTACTACAAAAAGTAGTTTTCAAGAATTTTAATGCGTTGTGCGGTTGTTAAGCGATCCATTTTCATAAATGCCTGATATTTAACTAAAACAAAATATGTTTGGTTTGAAAGATGTCAAAATACTGCACTTTAGAAACCATTAAATGGATAAGCCTTTATGTAATTAGGTTTGTTACTGTAATGAGTTCCAAATTCTGACAGCACCAACAAAACAAATAATCTAAGGTCGACACGATTTTGTATTTTGGAGATGAAGATATCAAGGTTGGCGGTTGCTAATAGTTCAAAGTAAAAGTACCAAATCGCGAACCTTGAGATAATTATGAATGTTTTTGGAATAAAAGGAGAACTGGTCAAACTTTATTTCTGTAGAAAATGCACCTGGCCGCGTTATTTAGAGGTAGATTTAATTTGTTTCTGGAATCGTCGTAGATTAGTGCGCCATAAACGAACTGATTTCTCTGCAATGTGAAAATACATCCCACCCTGATCCTTACTGATATCTGTTCGATAAGTAGCTTCTCATAAGCTTAATTGCTGTTGTGTTGAAGCCAAAATAACTGTTCACTTTTAATAGAAAAAGATCGGTCTACGGTGTCGAAGATGGCAAGTAAGTTATTATCGAAAGCAGTACGGAAGTCATCCAAGATTTTCAACACGGCATTGGAACAATTGTGATTGGATCTGAATTCACTCATCAGATTATGGAAACGCAAGACACTATTTGAGCGGAAATGAAATTTTCAAAAACTTCACAATGCTAGTAAGCTGCTGATGGGCGTAAGTCTTGGGGAGAGCTACAAGAGCTGCCTTTAACTACCGGGGTTTGTAATATCCTCTTCAGTAGCAGGACTAAATGGAAATTAATTGTTGCAATTAGCAATTAAACTCTCATTAATACTGAAAGCATTTGCATGAGAACTTATTCCAAGAAAATACTCGAATGAGTTCATACCGCCAGCCTCAATCTTACAATTTTTACCTCTTTGACACAGACAGCCAGTGATTTTAGATTTGTCCACAATACCTTTGAGGGCAAATCAGTTTTAAATTTTGCACCCAGGTGGGCTCTTCAGCTTCATTTGTTGCTTTATTTCTCAAGTTTTTATATATGGTCCAACGTTCATTGTCAGAAGTGGAATAAATCGGTGAGGAAGCAGTTTACTTTCGAACAATATCCCCTGCAGGCACCAATACCGGACAGTCAGAGAAACGCACTCTGGTGGTGACAAGAGCTTCGAATTTGCTCTGACGGCTCCTTTTTCATTCACTTAGGCTTCCTTATGAATTTTATTAAATCGCTTACTTTAGTTTTTGGCACACAGCAAAGGAAATACGTACAACCAATTCCAAAATTTCGAAGTTTACTTCTACTTATAGCATTGCAAACGCATAATAGATGAAAAATCGTCAAGAATCTTCTGAAATAGTCCTCTTAGCCTCTTTGCGTGTCGTCCTATAAAACAATGTTACTTCAAGATCCCAATTACCTTTGCAATGTCCTCCTTTCCCAGAGAATATAAGCTCTTCGACCTTCTCCGCTCATCTTTTGGGTCAAGTTTGTCTTGACTTACGACAAGTAAAGTTTTGTTCCCACCCTAAGTCGGCCTATCTTTGAAGGTTGTCCTTTAGTTACAGTTTATATGTGGCGTTCTTTATCCGGAAGAATCTGTACCTAGCCCAGAAAATTCGTCAGTCCTGTAGTTCCCTTCCCGTCATTGTGGTCCAAACGTGAGTCAGCATACTTTGGTCAGCCATTTCCTGAAGAGATTTGCAACAGTCCAGCAGGATTTTAGAGTTTATCTTGATCGAGCCTAGAACTTTTATTGCTGCTTGACTGTCACTGGAATTGAAGATGTGTCTTCCTGAGTATATGTTTCCAATGCGTTGTTTAGCAGCTTCCATGATAGAGGGGACATCGGTTCGTACAAAGTTTCGGTGTGATGTCGATGTTTACCGGTGGTAAATTAAGAGCTTGAAAAATTCACATAGAAATATACATGAGATGGAGTCAAAATGAACAGAACTGGACTGTTTTCCTGAATGATATAATAGAAGAAGAGGTAATATGAAAGAGTGAAATATCAATGACCGAAGAAGGCGACCAGAGACCAAGAGAAAGCTACGTAATAAGAAGAAGAGCTTATCCTGTCGGTGGAGGAAGACCGTTGGTTGAAGCAGTGTGAATTAGAGAGCTGACGGTCATAGAAATAAAATCAGCGGAACCCGAGGTAGTCGACGAAATCGAAAGAACCCTGGAGCCGAGGGTGATACTGGTAGGTAGGTAAAGCGAGCTGATAACGAATATTAAGAATAGACAACAGCAATAACCGAACAAACAATACACGTTTCGTCACGAAGTTAAAGGCGTATGGTACCAATACAATAAGACGGCCTCACCAAAAGTAATGGAGGTGTATAGTCGCCAAGCCTGCGCCCAGTTAGAATTCTTTTCTGTTATTTAAATAAAACTTATATTTATTACTAAATATTTAATGCTTTCATAGACTAAAAAATAATAGAAGGAAATTCGGCAATACGATCACGTTGGTTTAAAGGGGATGTTGAGCATCTCACCGTTAACTTTAGCACCTACGCCGTTTAGAAGGCTCACTGAGGTACGTATAATCAGATTTTCAGTCATTTGATATCCAACCCAAGTGCCTCTCAGTGCCAGTGTACACCTACATCCTGCCAGTCTTGCCTTATGAAATCCACAGCCTTTTCGGCTATCATCATCGTAGCCGCATTCGTATTGGCGCTGGGTATACGAGGCATAATGCTCGCATCAGCGACACGCACATTATCAACACCACGTAAACGCAGGCGAGGATTTACACAACTCGTACTTTCCGACTCGGGTGCCATTTTCACTGTGCCCGATTGGTGGTAAGTTGTGCAAGAGAAATATTTAATGTAGCAAAGCCAATATTCATCGCTCTGCAATACATAAGCGCTGCACTCCGGTATGGACGGAAGTATAAAACTCACATTCAGCGCTCTATAAGCAGCAGTGCCCATTAGACGTTCCTGAAACCGTATTGCACGTAGCAGCGTGGCTAGATCTTCCGGCTCACTAAAATAATTATGCGTCAACTTTGGGGGCTGCCTGTAATCGGTGCTGTGCAAACGTATATTTCCCGATGATTTAGGTGTTGAGAGCACATTAAACATGGCCATAACGTCGCCGACCTCTATGACTTGGCTTATTTGTGCTCTGATATGATAGGTGTTGTCGTCAATGTTGAGGCCGTTGAGAAATGTTTCGAGACCAAGAAAATCGCCACGACGCAATATGAAATGATGAAACTCCACATCTGGATACGGGCTATTCCTGAGTGTGTTGATAAAACCAGTTAGTGAAGCGGTGCCGTGTGAGTTCAGTGGCCCTCGCCGATGTATGAGATAATTGTATGTGCTATCAAGAGCATCTTCGGCACGAAAAGGACGCGCAAAGTGCTCATTTATTTTCAAGAAGGTCGCAACTTGTACATGATCATTGAGGTTATCACCAACGGGCAAATCGCGTATAAGTGGTATGCTCAACTCGCGCAAATGTTGCGCCGGACCCACGCCAGATAACAACAACAGTTTTGGTGATTCAATGGCGCCCGCAGACAGCACCAATTCTTTACCCACATTTACGCGCATACGCTTTTCACCTCGTACTGTAAAGCTCACTGAACGCACACGCGAACCAGTGTCATCAAAATTCAGCTTAGTCACATGCGCATTTTTTATCACTTGCAAATTAGGTCGTTGCGCAACACTCGCTAAATAACCTTTACCACTACTCACGCGACGACCATTTTGTATTGTACCTGGCACATTGGAAAAACCCGTCTCGCTGCCATCAGTGAAGTATTGAACACGCGGTATGCCCAACTCAGCAGTGCCTGCATAGATCATTTGTTCTATATCCGGATCGTTGACGGGAAATGCATTGAGTGTAACATATCCCTGTGGCTGCGTCGCACTACCCAACGGACGTACGGTACGCTCAAAATACGGCAGCACTTCATCCCAACCCCAACCCTGGTTGCCCGCTTGCGCCCAACTATCATAATCCGCACGATGACCGCGCACATAAAGCATGCCATTCATACCACCAGAGCCGCCAATCATTTTACCACGCGGCCAATAACAGCGACGATCAACGAAACCCAAACAAGCCTTCTCACTACGCTCCGTCAAGTAGTTCCATGAAGCGTTTGTGTGTTCCAAGGTGAACAAGAGGGCGGGTATCTGTGCAATGTATTAAGTAATATTTGTAATGCGATGTGCTTCACTTAAAATATATGCGAACAAACCTCCGACTCTTGCGGCGGATCGCCACCCGCTTCCAAAACCAACACGCGCCACGCAGGATTCTCACTCAGTCGACTGGCCATCACAGAGCCCGCTGAACCTGCGCCCACCACCACAAAATCATAACTCTGCTGGCCTTGTCTGCTCAGCAGCGCATCCCCATAGTCTGGTGGCCACAACTCGGGTGGCGAGATGGCGCATTGTGCGGCAAGCAGCGCCTGTATCAACGTAGTGACCATTCCATTGAAGTGACCAACACTTTGAGCTGCACATTGGGCGCCGGCTTGTGTGGGCTGTGACATCGCTGGGATTATACTGCTATTTGAGTTAATGGAATTCGATATTGCCAGCTTATATACCGGTTAAACCTAATTGATTAAATTCTAAATCGCGTATTCATACGCAAAATCAAACGCTGCCGATCAGACGTCGCACAGTTCAGTGGCTTTTAGAGACTGCTTAGAGTATGAAACCTGTATTCTTGTTGTTTTTATTGGTTTTAACTTTTGTTTGTTTGTTTTAGAACTCAAAAATTAAACTTTCAGTAGGCAATTTGAACTCGAACTGCGTTTGGTCGAACAAGAATCTGGCAGATGCAATTTGTGTCAATGCCTGTTTACTTAATTTTCTTTTCAATACGAAGTGTGTTCAAAATAAAAAGTGAATTTTGAATTTTTTTGAAAAGTACTAATTTATTCATCAATTTCTTTTTTGTCCCCTCCAAAGATCGCTTGGAGCCGTGTTGCTTCACGCAAACGTTACGTACCTTCCTTGTAGTATTCCTTATTACCAATACGGCCTTTTGGCAGGAACTCATGATGCACCACACCATTGTAATAAGAGAAAACAGTGAGCAAAACCTTCACATTTGATCAAACTTGGCGTGCCTTTTTCGGTTTTGGCTCATCTGGCAGCTTCCATTGGGATGAGTGGGCTTTCGTTTCAACGTCATAACCATATAACCACGTTTTGTCACCAGTTATGACAAGTTTGAGCAAACCCGGATCGATGTTGACGTCATTCAATACTAATGCGACATTGCTTTTGCTCAAAATTTAATAATTTCGGAACAAACTTCGCTGCCACACGTTTTGTGCCAAAAACGTTCGAGAAAATTGAATGGCATGAGCCGATTGATATGCCAACATTATCTGCTACTTCCATAATAGTGATTCGACGATTTTCATGAAAATTTTTTTTCACTGTTTCGATCATTTCTTCGCTTGTTGACATGGGCGCACCTCCAGGACGGACATCGTCATCAACATCTTCTCAACCTTCCATAAAGCGGTTGTACCACTTATAAACACTTGTTAGAGAAAAAGTGGACTCACCGAATGCCACAGTCAATATTTCAAGTGCCTTGGAGCACTTTATTCCATTTTTAATGTAAAATTTAATACATATTCTTTAATCCATTTCTTTCAGAAGTCAAAAATCGAAGGACACACAAAAACGCGACTAACCTCTTCTGGTGTCAAATACAAACTACTAATCGAAATTGGTCCGATTATAACAAAAACAAAATATCGATAATCGAATATACACAGCCCGGGAAAATTAAAATTCACCTTCTCCTTTGAATATACCTCGTATTTTATGGCAGTGCACTGAAAAAATTGAAGAATGAAAGTCATATAAAAAGGCAAAATTTTTTTGACAAGCTTAACATAAAAGCGGCAGTGTATTTTTTTCTTATCATATTTTCTGGTCAAAACAAAAAAGTTGAAAAACTCGAATTTCGCCTGTAAACATGTGAGCTTGATTCAGAAACTAATGCAACTCAAGAAACCGGTTACTTAGCTTAAAAATATGCAAAATAAGTATCTAATTTTTTATAATTAACTGGCAACCCTTCAGCCTACTATTTGGCGTACGCGTGTGCTTCGTAGAATATTGCGAATAAAAATCCGGGTCGTTCAGGTATAAACACCCGACTGTCACGGGAACCATTGGATTTTAATCGGCTGTTACGACAGGCATGCCTTGCCGTGGCTAAATTCTTGAACCTCTAACCCACAGGTGGTGCAATTCATCATCATGATTGTCTGCGGTATTCATCGTTACCAATTAAATGAGTACCAGCTGAAAGTAAACGATCTTGCGACATGAAATTTGAAGTAACTGTGAGCGAATCAATTTCGCCTTAGCAAATCCTGATGAAAGTTTTTCAACCTCGATCTTTTTGAATTTTAGTATTATTCAAAATTAAGTAGCCAAAAATATCTTTGATTTACAGATTTTTGATAATTTTCGTATTTTCAATTTCTTCCACTAATTGCTTAGGCAACTCTCACTATACAAAAAGTGCAATGGATTCTGCTCTATATTTATATAGATATCTTTAATAAAAAGCTTAATTAAATTAATGCGAACAGATTGATATAGTTAGAAGAAGTTCTGGGCAATCAATAGAACCAGAAATGAGCTAATAAACGAACATTATAGACCGCAAAGTGCGTCTAATGGCTAAGGAACTTCAGTGGTATAAGCCTACACCGAGAACTGTACGTTGGTAATGAGTCCGCAAATTGGAACAAAAAAAAATTACTCCAAGATCTGAAAATTCCTTCACTTTGATAAGAGTAACATCAGAAAGATTATATGCAGATGGATAACAGATTTGAGATTTTGAAAAAGTAGCAATGTTAAGAAAGGGTTCTCCAATAAGAGTGATATGATTTCTTTAAAAAAAAACACACTAACTGTTAAAGAAATTCAAATTTTTGTTATTTAGTGTGAAGTACAATCGATACAATTAAGTTCTGAATATAACGTCATTCAAATGGCCGTTTGCAGGAACGAATTCTATGAACCCAAATTTTTAAGCTCTTTTTCATGTCAAGAAAGCACCGTCAATATTGACTTTTAAAGCTTGAAGAGAGTCTGGTTTATTGCTTAAGACCACTGTCTTCAAATAACCCCACAAGAAGTAATCAAATGGTGTTAAATCACAACTTCTTGCAGGCCATTCAATGTCACAATTTCTTGAAATAATCTAATCTCCAAACCTTTCTCACGTGTGACACGTATCCGCGTCTTGTTGGAACCAGATGTTGTTAAGATCAACTTGTTTCAATTGTGGCCATAAAAAATTGTTATCATCGATCTATACCGCGCTCCGTTGACGGTGCTACCAGCTTCATTTCGAAAGAATTACGGACCGATGACTAAACTGTCGGTTCAGGTGAATGTAATGGTTGTTCATGAATAATTTGTGGATTTTCTTCGCACCAGAATTGACAGTTTTGTTTATTTACCGCACCACTCAGATGAAAGTGAGTCCCATCCGAGAATATGATTTTCTTCAAAAAAAATCGTTATAGTTTTCAAGCGGTTGCAAGGCAAAATCAGCAAATTTATAACGCTCCAGAACTTAATTGTATCGATTGTACTTCACATTAAATAAAAAAACAATTGAATTTCCTTAACAATCGTCCGACAGCAATCGTGGATCCATAAAACTCGTCAACCACAGTATGCATGAATCTCTACTGCTATAACATATCACATTTGAAATGTGAGGCCACCTGGATGAAAAATGGAATATTTTTATACGGTTAGTTTGAAATTTTAAAATCGTTCAATTTATTTGTAAAACTAATCTGCTTTACATAAATATTTATCACCACCTAACGACATCATTAAACTAGTTAAAAATTGAAAAATATTATGGGTATCCAATACATTCTTCTTAGATGTGGCACACGCCCTCATCTAGCGAGCCTCGGTTCAGCCAGTCTTCTTTTATAAAATGTACCGCCTTTTCGGCAATCATAATTGTCGCTGCATTCGTATTGGCACTCGGTACCAATGGCATTACACTCGAATCGGCTACACGCACATTACCACATTTGTCGAGTTGTAAACGTGGATTCACACAACCTGTCTCATCTGTTTCGGGTGCCATTTTCACTGAACCCGAAATATGATAGAGTGTGGTGGAGAAATATTTTATATAACAACGCCAGTACTCATCACTTCGCCATTCGTGAACGTCACATTCGGGAATTTCGAGTCGTATTAAAGTGGCACCGTTGTCTTTGAAGGCTGCGGTGTTTAATAATTGCTCCTGATGGCGTAAAGCGCGCAATACGGTATCCACATCATCCGGATGAGTAAAATAGTTTGATGTCATTTTTGGCGAGTCTTTGTAGTCGGCACTGTATAGCCGCACATTGCCCCTTGACTTTGGATGGCAGACTATGTTGAACATAATCAGAATATCAGAAATTTCTAAAGCTTTGAGTAACTTAGCTTTAAAGCTGTCTTTCAAGTAGATACCACTCATAATGATTTGCAAACCTGCAGTATCTCTACGTCTAACCAAAATATGATGAAATTCTACATCGGGATACGGGCCATTTTTGAGCGTATTGATAAAAGCGGTTAACGGGGCAACACCAGTGGAAGATAAACCGCCTCGCCTATGAATTAAATAGTTGTAAATTCTATCTAAAGAATCTTGCTCTGACCATGCTTTGGCTGTATACTCATTGAGTTGTATGAAAGTTAAAACATTCACATGGTCTTGTAGATTATCACCAACTGGCAAATCGCGTACTAGTGGTATATTTAAATCAGCCAAATGCTGTGCTGGACCGACACCAGATAGCATCAAGAGTTTCGGTGAATTTATTGCACCAGCTGATAATACCACCTCCTTCTCAACACCCACCTTCATTTCATATTTATCTTGTAGCACAAAACTCACTGAGCGCACATTTCTACCGCTCTCATCGAAATTCAATTTGGTCACATGTGCATTTTTCAAGACATGCAGATTGGGTCGTTTCGATACTTTACCAAGATGACCTTTACCAGTGCTCATACGCTGACCATTGGCTATTGTGCCCGGTAAATTGGAATAACCTGTCTCACTGCCGTCGGTGAATCTGTGCACACGCGATATACCCAACTCGGCGGCACCTGCATAGATCATTTCTTCTATATCCGGATCATTGACTGGAAATTCATTGAGTGTAACATAGCCTTGCGGATACTGCTCATTACCTACGGGCTGTACTGAACGTTCAAAATACGGCAAAACATCATCCCAACCCCAACCTTGATTGCCCTCCAGAGCCCAACTATCATAGTCCCTACGATTTCCACGCACATACAACATGGCATTTATGCCACCCGAGCCGCCGATCATTTTACCACGCGGCCAATAACAACGACGATCGTTAAAAGCCCAACATGACTTGTCGCTGTGCTCAGTGAAATAATCCCATGTAGCGCTGACGTTATGTACCGCAAATAACATACCCGTTACCTGCGGGAAAGTATAAAAGTTTAAAAAGAAAAAACAGAATTCAAATTCTCGGTGATTTACCTCAGTCTCTTGTGGTGGATCTCCGCCCGCCTCAAGGACTAATATCTTCCAATCTGGATTCTCACTCAATCTGCTAGCTACAACGGAACCCGCCGAGCCAGCGCCTATCACAACAAAATCATACGTCTCCAAACCATGTTTCAATGCCTGATCTGCATAATCTGGTGGCCACAACTCAGGCGGAGAGATGGCGCATTGTGCTGTTAGCAATGCCTGTAGTAGCATATTCACCATGGAATTCAATATGCCAGTACTGGGTGCTGCGCATTGTGTGCTATATAGTGGAGATGACATTCAGACGAAATATATGCTGTAATGAAAAATTTTTGTTATTTTGGAAATCATTCGAAGTCTAGATAAGATATCAGTATGTTGGTTTCATGTTTGTTTTTTTAATTAATAAAATCCTTCCAATAATTCAGTAAAAGTGTAAATATTCTTTTAAGGCTTAAAATTATAAAAAAAGGCCAATTGCTTTTGTTGTTTTTCACATAGGAGATATTTTTCGTAACAAAGTTTTGTCATTTATCACAGAAATTTCGAATTTCAAAATCATGTGCTATGTATTTATATCTTCCAATTACATAAAAATATGTCTGACTGTGGCGCCGTGAAATATTTTATTTTAAGTTATTTTATTATAATGTGTGTAGGACCGTAATGAATGAATGGAATGAAACAGGAAGATGGAATACGGGGAACGGAGACCAGTGATATATTTTTATTTACTCTTATTTTTTCACACACTTTCGACGTATTATTTATATAACTGTTTTGATTTCATTTTATTATTTTATAATATTTTATTTATTTAATCTTAAGTTTCCTTTAGTTAATTTTATTTTATTTTTAATTTATACTCTTTTTCATTTATTTATTTTATATTTTATTATATTATTTTTTTTTTTTTTGTTAATTTTAATGTATTGTATTTTTAATTCTTTTTTTATTTTACTTATTTTATTGTATTTTATTTTTTTCATTACTATTTTATAATGTATTTTTTTAGTTATTTTAGTTTGATGCATTTTCTTGTTTTATTTATTTTGATTTTTATTTATTTCAACTTTTTATATTTTATTTTATATTAATTTATTCTATTTAATTTGAAATTTATGTTATTGTATCTTTTTCATTAATTTTTTGTTTGTTATATTTTTACCTTGTTTTATTTTGATTTTAATTCATTTGTTTCACTTTTTTTATTTTTTTATTTTTTATTTTTATTTTATTTTTTTTTTGATTTACTGTCTCTAATATATTTTTATTTAATTTAATTTTTTATTTTGCTTTGTTTTAATTTATTTCTTATTTATTTTTTTTATTGTATTTTTATTGTCTTTCATTTTGTTGCTTTTTATTTTATAAAGTATATTTTATATATTGTATTATATTTTGTCTTTATTTTGTTATACATTTCAATTAGTTTTATTTTGTTTTCAAGTAGTTTATTTTAATATAATGTTTTTACTATATATTTTGGTTTCATTTTATTTTTATATTTTCTTGATTAAATTTTTTTCCTTTTACTAAATTTTTTACTTTTATTTTATTATTATTATTATTATTATTGTTATTATTATTGTTTGTGTTATTTAATCTATTTTTATTTGTTTCATTTTATTTTATTTTATATTATATAGATTTTTTTTTATTATCTTATAATATTTTTATGATTTTTTAGTTTTATTTTATCTTTACTTTGGTGTATTTTTAGTTTGTTTTATTTTGATTTTAATTTATTTTCTTTCACATAGTTTATTTAATTTTTATTCCTTTTATATAATTTATTTTATTCCATTTCAGTTAATTTTTATTTTTTTTTTCTAGTTTTTTTTGTTATTTCATTTTTATTTTTATTTGTTTATGTTACTTTAAGTTATTTTAATATTTCTTTTTATACTTTATTAATTTTTTTATTTGTTTTGTTATATTATTGCTTTCTTGTTTTTTGTTTTATTTTTTAGTTTTTACTTTTTTGTATATATTTGTTTGTTTTTGTTTAATCGAAGTTTATTTGTTTCATATTATTTGATTTTATAGAATTTATTTGACATTTAGATTTTATTTTATTTTTCTTTTTTATTTATTCTAATTTTTATTTTATTCAAATTTGTTTGACTTATTTTATCATAAATTTATTTTTATTTTTTTGGTTGTTTTTTATTTAATTTCATTAAGTTTTGGGTCCTTTTGTTTTTGATTTGCTCTTAGTTTTATGTATTTTATACCAGTTAATTTTATTTAATATTGTTATGTCTTTATATTGAGTTTTTTTCCTTCAATGTGCAAAATATGTGTATTTCAAATGCATGCAATATTGAGTGTTGACTTTTGCGGATTGACCTCAAACACTTAATGCACATTACCCGCAGGTTATTTATCTATCTTTTAGGTAATTTTTTAATTTATTTTTTCTTTTCTTATCCTTTAAGTTGCAATTTTTATGAAATGTAAGCCACTAACTAGCTACACTTTCAACAGAGTACTGACTCGGCGTGTTGAAGTTTATAATAAAAATACAATAATATCATCTATGTAGCTCTTATCAAGTGAATTATGATAAGAGTATCAGTTTAATTTCATTACACTGGCTACCAAAACAGTGTTATCGGTAAGCATTTGAGTTTAACAATACGATCTCTGCATATTATTGCTCGAGTTATCGTGTACATAGATGGACGGACGGATATAGTCAATCAATCAATCTGTCTCGTTATTTCATTAAGTTTGTTAATCGTATGTATGTGCATATGTATTTCGATTATATCTCGATTATATTATACCGTTACATAAAACAGTTTGCTGAACATACTTAATACACTCTATGTATAAGTACAGCCGAGCATAAAAATGGCGAAAAAATCACTGGTAACTATTCAGCTACTGCTTATTTGTACAATATTATTTTCAATTGAGCTTAAAGCTAAACCAAATAAATACAAACTTTGTATTATTCGAGATAATGCCTCCAATCAAGTGAAAACATTTCTTCATTTCACCCGTCAAATTTAAAATTCCAAAAAAATCTTGTTGATACTAAAATATTATAATTACCATTATCTCTCACCTCTCACCTCTTCTATACACTTCTATAGGATTTCAATTAATGCCACACTCCACACTAATGAAACCAATAAAGAAACAAAAAACTTATAGAACTAAATACTTGTGTATGCGTTTGCATTAAGGTGGCTCTACCGTTATGGTAGAGCTTGCCTGTCTCCTTAGTCTCGTTTTGTTTCATAATGCAAATATCTGCTAAGCGGTTAGAGTAATAGGTTAACCATAAAATAAACACCTGCCTTCATTTCATTCAGAAATATCAATTAATAAATCCCATTTGGCAATAATAATTTTACAGGAAATTACAAAACTTTAAACAATAAGTTACTATTCGTTTTAATAAGATCATTTTTGTAGTGCATTGAATTTCCCATAAATCTTGATACTGTAACTGGCTTAGCAATCTGTTTGTGATAAGATATGTCTGCTTTTATATGACACTGAATTTAAAATACAAAACTGTGATTTGGGACCTCTCAATCTTGTTATTATTATTATATTATTAAAAGCTAATGTTTGATGAATATCTGCCAGAAACTACTCTTCGTTAGTCGAATCCAGAAATAAATCATTGTATTTTTTTTTTACCCACCCTAATATCACGACCCAACCTAATATACTTGTACATATAGTACCTTATCAAAGAAAGTTCGCCAAATAGCAACGATTTTAAATGCTTATTATGGGAATATTTATAGAATGTGAGAATTAGTTTTTTTTTCACAATCGTGTTTAATGTTTAATGTGATATTTTTAGAAATTCTCTCCATTGTATTCGATTTTTGTAAATTACAAGTATAAACGGCTGAAGAGATAATTTAGATCCGATCACATTCAATTTGCATTAGACTCTTGCCATTTATCTATAAGTAAAAGAAAAAATTAACTATAAAATACCTATAAAAACCTAGGGAATGTTTGTGCTTGAGTGAAATAATTTCCAAGTAATAGTTTTCTTTATTTAAAGATAAAAAATGTATCTACCCTAATTACAATATATACTTTGTACCATATATGAATGTATTAATGTTTGTATACCCTGTAAAAATTTATGAACCATTTGGCCCATTGGAGTACTTACCTACGTACTCCACTATAATGCGGCATTGGACTGAAGTTGAAATCAGGCAGACGACTACGGCTAGAGGACTACGCAAAGCAAGTAATGTAAAATTCGTAGAACTATAGTCTTACATCTACAAAGGCATGAATTGCAGCTGCATCCTAGGATTATTTCGTGAAAGCTTTGACTTTTCTAATCCTTACAACTGACATTCTGTAATAGTTTGATAGTTGAATTAAAGAAAATCTCAGATTATCAGTTCCAAAATACAGAGCTTCAGAGATGTAGCACAGGCCAACTGTTAAACATGGTGGAAAGCGATCCTAAACACTAATCCACAACAGTGCAGACGTGGATAATATGGAATTGCATGAAATAAGCTGTGAGATACTGTATATTGAAAGAGGCAGCGACAGCAACGTACAGCCTCATACGAGTATATGAAAAACTAACAACGAGCAACCCTGCATTCGTTGTCACATATCAAATTAGAGATCGAAGTGGACCGCAGCTCCATATATGTGACCGTGCAGTCGTGTATTCGTCAAATGGTCCGTTCCCATAAGAATGCGTGCTTTTGAATTTTTGGCGCTGGCCCACAAGTCATACAGAAAGTGGTTTCGACGTCACAAAAGTAATTAATTTAGCATCGAAGGCAAAGAGCGTCCAAGTTTAAAGATGTGAAATTGGGGGCTTTTAAATATCCGTGCGAAATGCAAACTGAACTCGCAGAGTCATTGCGAATGACTCAACAAACAATTACCTTTCAATTAAAGCCATTTGGGTTTAATCATATAAGCAAGGAAATTGGGTGCTCATACGAGTTGACGCCGAGAGATATCGAAAGGCGATTTTTCACCTCAGAACCACTTCTCGGAAGGCATCAAAGGAAGGAATTTTTGCACCGCATCGTGACTGGAAATGAAATGTGGTTAAACTACGATAACCCCAAGAAGAAAATACTATGCCAAGCCTGGTGAACCCGTACCATTATCGTCTACATCGACGACAAAGGAAAACATCCACGGTTCAAAGATCATGCTCTGCATATGGTAGGACCATATGGTGTAGTGTACTACGAACTGCTAAAACCAGGCGATACCATTGATACCTTGCTCCTTCTAACTACTGGCTTTTTCGACGGTTGCACAACGAGTTGGGGGGTTAAAGGTTCGGGTATTTTGAAGTTATCGAAAAATGGCTTAATGATTGGATCGAGGACAGAGAGGACCCCAATTTTTAGTGATGGTATTCGGAAATTACCAGAGAGATGGGAAAAATTAGTCGCTTTCGACGGATAATATTTTGAATGGTGTATTTTTCATTTAATTTTTTCGATAAAAAACAAGTTTTTAAATAAATAAAAATGGAACGAATTAATTTATATACCAAAACAGTTAAAATTTAAAAAATTTATACTTTATTACATGGAATATACCTTTTTATGACAAATATTACTAGTTTCCACCAAAGCTCAATGCATTCAGTACAGTACAGTAGTTTCAGTGTCATTTTTCGTAGATACTCCGTAAAGTAATCTCATGTAGATACTCCGTGGAGTAGTCTTCAGTCATTTTTTAAGTATATGGAGTGTAATTAGTTTTGGAGTACTTTTTCACCTAAGTGGAGTATACTTACATTTCATGTGTGCGTGGAATACTCTCGATTTCCACTGGTATCAAACATAATTAAATTTATTGACTGCATACTTTATCAAGTTCAATTATTCAACATTCGTATTGTCTAGATTATAATTTTTTGATAAGTAAAAGGCTCTTCTAATGCTGTCTAAATAAATTCTCCGTTTTGGATTTTTTTATAATAATATTATTATCGGAATTGTAGCTTTAATCTATATATATATGAAAATATGTATAAAAAATAAATGTGATGTGAATGACCGCTCGACCAACGGCTGAACTGATTTAGATTTTTTCGAATTTCGATTTGTTTGGTTCTCTGCGTGGCAAGTTTTCCGACAAAAATTGTTTCAAAACTGTTGGCGACCTTTGTAAAAAAATGAAGATATCTGAGACATCGCATTTTTAATTTCGAAGAGTTTTCTAAATTCTGAGAACTTACTCTTCAGATAGCGCTCCGGTCGAGATATTTTTAAATATTGCATTTGCTTTGCAATTTGGTTCATATTTAGAGAATACAGTTACCTAATGAAAATAAGTATTTGAACTAGTAATTTACACCATGGAGGGCTGTATGCCGGAGACATCCCAATTTGTATACCTTTCATGAACATGAAATGGTATATTAACTTTGGCTAGAAGTGTGTATGTAAGTACTAGACAGAGAAGAGATAACCCCATTAAAACACATATCGATATTATCTGAATAACGATTGATTTAGCCATACCCATTTATCTGCCCTTTCGAATGTCCTTCCTGTATGTTTGAACACATTCTAGTCTCTCAGTTTTTAAGATATTTAAAAAAAAATTGGTAAGGAAGATTCATCTAGACGTTTGAACTATCAATTGTCGGAACCGGCCAGATTAGATCACTACATCATATATACGACCTATTTTTCTTATTTGAAATTTTGGGACACAAATCCATTAAACAGAAACAGATTTTACACATTAATAGTGAATTGCACATAAAATGCAAACTCGATCGGCTGTCCATATCTTCAGTGCTTCAACTTGCAGCGGCCTTGAAATTATTCGCTGAGGCAACGATGCGAGCGTATGCTTAGCGAGAAGCACTGTGGCGGTAGTCATAAGAGAAGTAGTGAAATCTCTAAGACCGTTATTATGCAGAAGCTGCGTCAAACTCCAAAGAAAAACAGTATTAGTTCGAGCCCAAAAATCGTAACAGAAAGTGAATTAGAAGAATTAGTAATAAAAAAGCGTCGCTTCAAGGACGTCCTTGAAACTCAAGTAAAACGCTTAAAATATCAACCCTGGAAGTTGGAACCAAAAGAATTGTCTAGGCCATGACTTCAGTACCACAAAATTACTAAAAGAGCAACCAAGAGCTGCACTAGCACTGCTCTCTGAACTCTTTAATCCAAGCGCGTGAAAAAAATCGCTGATGTTAATGAGAGCCAAACCAGGTAAATACCACACAAAGGCGTCTTCTTACAAACCAATAAGCCTACTACCCTGTCTGGAACTATAGAACCAGTCAACCGAATTACTCACGAAATTCGGAAAGTATTCGAGTACAATGAATATTGCTGTGCAATGGGAATTTATCACATAGAAGAATTGCTTGCAAACTGGAGAATTATTATCAATGATCAAACTGTTAACTACAGAGTATGTAATAAAACCTTGCTAGAATAAGTAGATCGATTCACTTAGAGGCAATATGAAAGAATTTCTCAAATTGGACAAGGTAGTTAGCTGGTGCAGTATTTTTCTGGGGGAATACAAAGCTGTATTGTAGAGATCGATTTTCAGCCGAGCTCTTCCTTCCTTTTGTGGTTTTGCGTTTACAGGAGCTCGGCCGAAAATCGCTTCAGCGGGTACAAAGCGCCAAATATACATATTGGGGAGATCGTGCCACATGCTTTATGTGTAGAGGTTTGATGGTTTGTCCAATGTGCTATGTTGTTTTCTCATCTCAGTTTTCTAAGACTGAGTTTACATAGGACACTTTTTGATGCCGAAACTCTTAGTTTGTAGAAGAGTTTTCCGAGTTTATAAGTCAACCAAGATTTCAGAGCGATGGTAAGTTGAATATCTAGAAATACTGCTGGACAACGAAATGGTTTATGAGAATTCCAAAAATGACAACCGTCTGCCGACCGAATCATTGTAGCAGGAGGCAGACTTGAGTGAGATGACTAGAAGACTTTATTTCGAATTATATTGAAACTCCATCTTGCAGTACGTACAACCGAAAGGTCTATGTAAAAAGTACCAGTCAACCTGTGTAACCTTACCTAACGTACCAACAAGCCTATCGCTACGTGAGGTGGAAACTCCTCTCCATTACTTCGTCAAACCTGAAGCTTTCACAGCATTTTCTGAAAATATTCCCTAGTGTTTCCTAAACCAAAAGGCCCTTTTCTTAGAGAATAAAAGCCATGCGATCTGCTCCGGTTCAATTTCCGCCAAGTTTTCATCGATTACCTCAAGACGACCTGTCTATAAAAGAATTCCTGTTTTGGTAGCGGTTAGGGTGTGGGTAGAAAGATACTGCTCCATCATACCCTGTCTGCAGTTCCCCTCTACGACCAGATACTTAAACAAGGAATAATATTTTTTACTTAGCCATCTTCTGAAGAGTTCTTCGATAATCCAGTACTACAAGTATTATAAATTTGTTCGTGATCGAACGCAGAGATTCTATTGCTGCCTGACTGCCACTGAAGATGTAGATTTTCCATGTATCAATGTACTAACATAATTGCAGAGATTTCTGCCAATCTACAATAATCAGGTAGCTTGATTGAGAGTTCCAATGAAGATTTATGGGAGAAAATATCTCCTCCCACTCTACGATTAAGTTTTTAACTTGAGTCTGTGTATACTCTAATGCTCCCAGCCAGAGTGTCATATTTGCTTTCCTGCTTTTATGCACTGTACAACCTTTTTTATCATTATATGCATAATTATAATGTTCAGTTCTTCTTCTTAACTTCCAAAATATCCTGGGCCTTCTTCTTTCTCGTCGTTCTGACAATATTCTTTTATAAAATCTGCCGCTTTTTCAGCAATCATAATTGTCACACATTCGTATTGGCACTCGGTATCAGCGGCATAATACTGGCATCTACTACACGCACATTACCACCACCGTCCGAAAGCAAGCGTGGATCCATAAAACCCATCAACCACAGTATGCATGAATCTCTACTGCTGTAATACGGTTAATTTGAAATTTTAAAATCTTTTATTTTATTTGAAAAACTAATCCGCTTTACATAAATATTTATCACAACCTAACGACATCATTAAGCAAGTGAAAAATGAAAAATATTGTGGGTATCCAATACATTCTTCTTAGATGTGGCACACGCCCTCATCTAGCGAGCCTCGGTTCAGCCAGTCTTCCCTTATAAAATCTACCGCCTTTTCGGCAATCATAATTGTCGCTGCATTCGTATTAGCACTCGGTACCAACGGCATTATACTCGCATCGGCTACACGCACATTACCACATTTGTCGAGTTGTAAACGTGGATTCACACTACCTGTCTCATCCGTTTCGGATGCCATCTTCACAGTGCTAGTGAGATGATAAGTGGTGGTGGAGAAATATTTTATGTAACAACGCCAGTATTCATCACTTAACCATTCGTGAACGTCACATTCGGGAATTTCGGGTCGTATTAAAGTGGCATCTTTGTCTTTGAAGGCTGCGGTTTTTAGTAATTGCTCCTGATGGCGTAAAGCGCGCAATACGGTATCCACATCATCCGGATGAGTAAAATAGTTTGATGTCATTAGCGGCTGATCTTTGTAGTCGGCACTGCGTAGTCGTACATTGCCTCTCGACTTCGGATGGGAGAGCATGTTGATTGCACACAAAATATCGGAAGTTTCCAGTTCTTTGAGGAACTGAGCCTTGAAGCTCTCTTTCATGGAGATACCGTTCAAAAATATTTTCAGACTGTCATAATCACCACGTCTAAATAATAAGTGATGAAATTCTGTATCGGGATATGGGCCATTATTGAGCGTGTTGATAAAAGCGGTTAAACTAAAAATGTTAATGGTAGTGAAGCCGCCTCGTTTATGAATTAAATAGTTATAAATTGTGTCTAGAAAATCGTTGTCTGTCCATTTTTGGGCTTTATGCTCATTAAGTTGTATGAAAGTTAAAACATTCACATGGTCTTGTAGATTATCACCAACTGGCAAATCGCGTACTAGTGGTATGTCTAAGCCGGCCAAATGCTGTGCTGGACCGACACCAGATAGCATCAAGAGTTTCGGTGAATTTATTGCACCAGCTGATAATATCACCTCCTTCTCAACACCCACCTTCATTTCATATTTATCTTGTAGCACAAAACTCACTGAGCGCACATTTCTACCGCTCTCATCGAAATTCAATTTGGTCACATGTGCATTTTTCAGCACATGCAGATTGGGTCGTTTCGATACTTTACCAAGATGACCTTTTCCAGTACTCATACGGCGACCATTGGCTATTGTGCCCGGTAAATTGGAATAACCCGTCTCGCTGCCGTCGGTGAATCTGTGCACACGTGGTATACCCAACTCGGCGGCACCCGCATAGATCATTTCTTCTATATCCGGATCATTGACTGGATATTCATTGATTGTAACATAACCTTGCGGATACTGCTCATTACCTACGGGTTGTACTGAACGTTCAAAATACGGCAAAACATCATCCCAACCCCAACCTTGATTGCCCTCCAGAGCCCAACTATCATAGTCCCTACGATTTCCACGCACATATAACATGGCATTTATGCCACCCGAACCGCCGATCATTTTACCACGCGGCCAATAACAACGACGATCGTTAAAAGCCCAACATGACTTGTCGCTGTGCTCAGTGAAATAATCCCATGTAGCGCTGACGTTACGAACCGCAAATAACATACCCGTTACCTGCGGGAAAGTATAAAGGTTATTAAAAAAAACAAGTCAAATTAACTTTGCTGGGTACTTTACCTCAGACTCCTGTGGTGGATCGCCACCCGCCTCAAGGACTAATACCTTCCAATCTGGGTTTTCGCTCAGTCTGCTGGCCACAACGGAACCCGCCGAGCCGGCACCTATCACAACAAAATCATACGTCTGCAAACCATGTTTCAATGCCTGCTGCGCGTAGTCCGGTGGCCACAACTCAGGCGGTGAGATGGCGCATTGTGCTGTGATCAGCGTCTGCAGTAGCGTATTCACCACGGAATTCAATAAGCCAGTATTCGGTACAGCGCATTGTGTGTTAAGAAATGGAGATGACATTGTGATGGAATTATTGCTGAAATATAAAGTTTGTTTAAAAACAATGGTAGTGTTGGACTCAATTCGTTTTACTTTAGAAAATTTTATAAATTCGAGTGGTATGATAGAAACGGGAAGATAATTTTTTATTTGAATTTTTTTCTACATAGTTCTCCTTTCATATATATATATAATATTCCATATTGATGTTTTGATATACATGGTTTTCAATGATTTATCATCATTATAAAGTCATTTTAAGTCTTGTATTAATGAAACTGTATAGTAAAAGAATGAAGGAGATGAGACTCTATGTAGATGCTTTTACGCAGATATAACTTCGAACTTTTATTTGACAGATTGAAAAGTAAAAATAAATTTTTGACTCGATTCACTTATAATTTTCCCATTCCACGTGCTGTTGGACCTCCACTGACAGTGTTAACAATATTTACTATCGAAAAACTTTTTGTTGAATAATTTAATAGAATAGAAAAGGGCAAGAATTTATCTAAAAACTATGTATTTGCTCAAATTCATTATTCTATCCCTGACCTATAAGGTATTATATATATATGAAATACAGGCTTTCTCTGCAGAGAGTCAATCACGTTTAGTAAGAACTTTTTTCTACAATTCAAAGAATCAAACGATTCTGACTTAATGTGATATTCTCTGCATGGCCTACGTCTTATTATGTCACTTTATTTAATTTTATTTTACATTAATTTAGTTTAGTCTCCTTTATAGTTTTTTTTTTATATTCTTCGTTTGACTAATGATTTGATTAATACTGTTTCATTTTGTTTTGTTTAATTTAATTTTTTTCATTTATTTGGTTTTAGTATATTTTATTCCATTTTATTTTATTTACTTTTATTGTTTATCATTGTTCTAAATTTTTTCTTTTACCTCGTGTGTAAAGGGTGATCCAAGTAGAGGTACTTGTGTCAATAGTCTTTTTTTTTTTTTGATAAATCAAGCGTGAGTCGTATCAAGCTGTCATGTTATTTTTGTTCAGTGTTATTTGGTATTTCATCATGAAAAGACTTACGCCTGAACAACGTTTACAAATCATTCAACTTTATTACGAAAATTCACGTTCTGTAAAGAATGTGTTTCGCGCGTTTCGCTCTACTTAGGGTCAACATAATCGCCCTACTGAGAGCACTATTCGCATCACCATCACCCATCTTGTGACCGAACACTTATTATTGGATAATATTCGACCGAATAGACCATGTCCAGCACGCAGTGAAGAAAATATAGCAGCCGTAGCTAAGACTGTACACGAAGACAGTGATGAGTCGATTCAGCGCCGTTCGCAGCAACTCTGACTGACGTATGGAACGACTTGGCGCATTTAAATTGAAAGCGTACAAAATACATCTTATGCAAGAACTGAAGCCGCTCGACCTTCCCAAGCGACATCGCTTCGCTCTATGGGCTATTGAAAACTTCCAAGAAGATCCGACGTTTTCTAGCCAAATCTTGTTCAGCGATGAGGCCCATTTCTGGCTCAATGGGTATGTAAACAAGCAAAATTGCCGCATTTGGGACGAAGAGCAACCTGAAGAGATTCAAGAGCTGCCATTTCATACAGAAAAATAATGGTTTGGTATGGTTTGTGGGCCGATGATAACCGACAATTTGATGCCTGAAATTGAAGCTCGTGATGTGAGCGGCATTTGGTTTCAACAAGACATGCCACTTTCCTCACATCGCATCAATAAATGGATTTAATGGAGAGAACACTTCGGTGAGCAGATAGTTTCACGTTTTGAGCCGGTCAATTGGCCACCAAGATCGTGTGATATCACACCGTTAGACTTTTTCCTGTGGGGATATGTAAGGTCTAAAGTCTATACGGACAATCCCGCTTCGTTTCAGGCCTTGGAGCAAAACATCACTCGTGTAGTTCGCCAGTTACCAGTCGGAATGCTCGAACGAGTCGTCGAAAACTGGACTCAACGGATGGACCATCTGAAACGTAGCCGCGGCCAATATTCGAAAGCGGTAATCTTCAAAAAATAAATGCCAAGGAATGTTCTTTCGAATTATAATAAAAATTCTGCATTAAATTTGAATTTTCTGTGTTTTTTTCTGTAAAAAAGTGGGTATACCCGAAATGGATCACCCTTTAATATCTGCAATGATCGATGATGCAGGGGATCCCATTGGCATACCCTTTAACTGTGTGCATATTTTATCATTCAATTTGAAATATCTATTTTCTTCGAAGCAGGATTTGACAGTGTCCATAAATAATTCTTTGGTTATGTTGTTGTATTCTTTTATTCCCCTCCATTTTTTTTCTTATTATATCCAGGGCCAGATGTGTTGGTGTACTTGGGAAGAGTGAGATTACCTCAAACGAAATTAATCTTTCATCGTCACAAATGTTGCTGCCATTTACCCTCTATGTAAGGTCAAATGCGTCCTTCAATATATTTATTATACATATATTTGCATAGATTATACAATGGTGATCCTACGGATGAACATATTGGTTTGAGTGGAGCTTCTTCCTTGCGTATTTTAGAGAATCCGCATATTATGGGTGATGAGCTTATTTTTTTCGACCTTTGAAATAAGCTTCATTTTATGTAGTTTATCCACTGAGCTGTAGCTTTGATTCTGTAACCTCGATGTTGGATCTTAATTTTGAATTCGGTATGTGGTCAAGTCATTTAATATATTTTTGTCATTTTCATATTGTAATCATTCTTTTCCATTGTTACTGTTATATTTCCTTTGTCAGTCGTGTTTTTCTTTTTCTGTAATAGTCTGTACTAGATCCTCTCCGTCGACTATATATTGAAAAAGTGGGCATCTCTTGTTTTCTATTGGCAGAGCGAGCTTTGGACCTTTCGATAGCAAAGCTTTTATAATTTTAAGTAATTCCACTTTGGTTTTGTTTACAAACCAATCTTCAATCTTGTTGTTATCGCTGAATATCTTTAAGCGTTTTTCCGCAACTTTTGTTAAAGTTCTGTATATGTCAGGGTCTATTACAAATAATTTATTACATCTGCTTGAGTTATTGATAAAATTTGGAATGAATTTCACTAGTTTTTTTTGGATGTAGACTCAAACTTGTTTATTATTGCCTTCGCGTTGTTGTTGTTGTTGTTTTTGATAGTAGCACCCTTGAAACGAGGCGAGTACTCCACGCACGCGTTACATATGTATATACTCCATGCGGACAATAGAGTAATCCAAAACCAAGACCACAATCCATGCAAAAAATATGGTCCAATTAACATTGTGATGTCCTAGGGCTGGACCATATAATCCACCTCTATATAACAGCCGGGTACTCCTCCATGAATTAACTACAGGAAATTATATTTTGGAGTACATGCGAAAGATTACATTCGATACATACCCTTAAGTTGTGAATGCAATCTGCTTTGTTGAAAATCTATTAAAACATAATATTTATTGTGTAATTTTATATTATTATTAATAGTTTATTGTTAATAAATATATATTATATATTAGTTTGCGCATTTGTTCTACGTATTGCATTGAAATAATAAAATAATTTCTGCATATCTTTTGTGTACAAGCAGAGCTCGCCGGCGAAACGAAACTGACTCAGTTACATTTTATCACATTTTCGAAATACGAATATAAAAATTATCGGGCGATTGTAACTTCGTGTAGTGATTGCGATCGGTAAAACACGAAGCATGGTCGCACTGCACTAAGCTGGTATAGACACATGAGTTGGTCCAATAGTTCAAACAGAGCAGTATATTTGTAGGTACTCCAATGGACCATATGGTCAACAAATATTTGCAGGGCATATCCCTTTTTTGTTCGTATTGGTAAACGCTTGCGCGGTGCATTCCGTCTTATATATATTCACTGTTATATTTTATTTTATTTTACTTTTTTGTTTTTTTATTTTATTTTTTCATTTTTTTAGCTTATATTATTTTGTAATAGTTTATTTGATTTACTTTTACATTATTTATTTCAATTAATTGTATTTTGCTTATTTTTATTCCATTTAATTTACAATTTTTTGGCTTTCTTTAGTTTAATTTTTTTTAATGTACGAATTAATTTTGCCTTTCGGCTGTTTCTACACGACGACAGATTTTATATGTAACAAAAAACGGAGAATCAAAATTACTCTTAAACTAAAAATTGTTATTTGTTTTAAAAATGTACAACACTCCACTTTCGTTCAAAATTAGGATTTAGTTTTCACCATTCAGCTACCTTTAATTTTGTTTATAACACTTATTTTAAAAATATTTAATTTTTTCGTTCCATTGAGCACCAGTTAAATTCTCGTATTAGAATTTATTTAATTCTGAGATAATACTAACTGAAATCAGCATTTGCAAACCGCTTTTTATAATAAAAGATGTGAGTTGATTGATAGATAAATTTTACCTATTACAGTTCGTTTGCTAATTATTATTATATCCGCTGTTTATATATATACATAAATTTATTAATTTATTAATTTTTGATTATTTACATACATCATACAATACAAATCATAGTTGCGTCATTGTAAGCATACATTAAATATAAATATTAAAAATTGAGAGCTCCGTCAAAATAAAGAGTGATCCCTTTCGTGGTTCCCTACTTTTTTAAAGAAAAAAAAAACACAGAAAAATCAAATTTAATGGGGAATGTTTATTATCATTTCAAAGAACATTCTTTGGCATTTATTTTTTGAAGATTATCTCCATCAAATATTGGTCGGGGCTACATCTCAGATGCTCCATTCGTTGAGTCCAATTTTCGATGACTCGTTCGAGCATTTCGACTGGTAACTGGCGAATGACACGCGTGAAGTTTTGCTCCAAGGCCTGAATCGAAGCGAGATTGTCCGCATGGACTTTAGAATTTACATATCCCCACAGGAAAAAGTCTAACGGTGTGATATCTCACGATCTTGGTGGACAATCGACCGGCCCAAGACTTGAAATTATCTGCTCACCGAAGTGTTGTCTCAATAAATCCATTGATTTATGCGATGTGTGGGAAGTGGCGCCGTCTTATCATGGCGCGATAACGGTTGTCATTGACAGTTATGTTCTCACCGGCATCACTTTTGAATAAACATGGACCGATTATTCCATCGGCCCACAAACCACATCAAACCGTTGTTTTTTCTGGATGAAATTGTAGCTCTTGAATCTCTTTAGGTTGCTCTTTCTCCCAAATGCGGCAATTTTACATGTTTACTTACCCATTGAGCCATAAATGGGCCTCATCGCTGAACAAGATTTTACTCGAAAACGTCGGATCTTCTTGGAACTTTTCAAGAGGCCATAGAGCGAAGCGATGTCGCTTGGTAAGGTCGAACGTCTTCAGTTCTTGCATAAGCCGCATTACAATTTAAGATCTCGATTTGCTGTGAACTGCGCCTAATTGACTCTCCACGGTCTTCATGTACACTCTCAGCTACGGCCGCTATATATGCTTCACTGCGTGCTAATAATAATGAATGGTGGGTCTCAAGATGAGTAATGGTGTTGCGATTAGTACGCTCAGTAGGCCGATTATGTTGACCATAAGGTGAGCGAAGTGCGCGAAACACATTCTTTACAGAATGTGAATTGAATGATTTGTAAACGTTGTTCAGGCGTAAGTCTTTCCATGATGAAATGCCCAACAATACTGAACAAAAATAACATGACAGCTTGACACCACTCACGCGTGATCTGTCAAAAAAAAGCTATTGTAAAAAGTGCTTCTACTTGGATCACCCTTTAGATAACAAGCTGAAAAGTTACAGTCACAGGTCACTGCTTACTGGATATTTGGTTAAATGATGAATAAAGTTGAGGTTAAAATGGTGGATCAGATTATCTACAAAAATTTTCTTAAATGTTTTTTTCTCTAAGATTTACCTTTTCAGAGAAAAAGCAAACCAAAGCTGAAAAAATACCTATTGTTCTTAAGGATTTAAACAGTTCAAAGCCATTGATCGCCTAACATATTTGATCTTTTGTGATGGTATCAGGTGCAATGTGCTCCACGTTAGCTCTTAGATTTTCGAGATCCAGGTCAGTATATCCGAGAATATAGATAACCAAGTATATCAGTGATTCTTCACGGCATCCAATCCTCTCTCTCTGGGTCTCTGCGTACTAAATTCCGCGCAGTAGTATGTTTGAATGCGACCCTACCAACTCCCCAAGTACAAATTTTATTCGACTTTACCTTAAGCTTTTTCCGTTCCCCTCAACGAAGTTTTTCCAAGTTAACCTCCTAACAAGATTGTATAGAGCATCTGACTAAGTCTTTAGGAAATCCAGTACTAAAGGGAAATATTTTCCAGCCTTCAGTTTTGACTCTTATCTAAAAGTGTCTACCTAAAATGTAGTATCTGAAAACACTGCAACAAAGTATTCTTCCCATTCCATCGTATTCCTAATAAAAGCAACAATAAATACCACAGAAGTTTCCTTATAACTCGTAACAGTCGTCGAGAAATATTTTCTCAAATCACCAATAATCTCATCAGAAAAAGAAGACAACTGTTTATCTACTACGTTACAGGCCATCAGAGCATTATGGCAACAAAATAGTTAACTGAGGGACAGTTATAGGTCTAATAACAAGTTCCAACCTACTGGCATCGCACGCGCGCAGAATGGGTATCAGTATAAGAGACACATGTAGGAAAGGTAGGGAGGAAGGCGCGAGTCTGTTCCTGTGCGGCCTTATTTCGAACACGGCTTAGATGTCTATGAGCTTCGATATTCAGCAGACTAGAAGAACTTTCAAAACTGGATATCAAGGGCCCTAAACTTCGCCTTCGCTTCAGAAAGGACCAAAAGGTCTCCCTAAGACGCAGTGTCTAGCCTAATCTCACCAATCGGTCTGTACGACTGCAGTTTACTCTTGGGTAGGATATTTGACAAAGACATAAAATGAGGAAAATCATAGAAAATTAGTTATTCTAATTGCGGTTGCCACTCGGCAGGGAATGTCAAGACCTCCGCGTGTATCTCTAACAGAAATAAAAGCACATCATAAAATACATCAACCGTTCGGAGGTAGCTTAGATTAAACCATTTGGAGGAGGAACTGGGCCGAAAATCAGTTCAGAGTTCTATCTATGTCTCTGTGACTAGGGCCCCAAACGAAGATTACTGGAGCATAGAGATCTCTAACATCCTGGTAACTTGATTAAGATTTCTAATTAAGATTTCTCGAAGATCCGTCAACGATGCCGTCTGATACGCGGACAATTCTATTGGCAAGAGGTTAATGATTACGTTTAGGGCTTTCAAGGGTCAATGTTTGTTTTTTATCAAGACTGTGGGCCACCATGCTTCTAAACCATATAAGATTATTGGCCTTCCCATGAATACGACAATTCAGCGGTTGATTCTGGGTCTTGAGCTCAATAGCTCTTAGAGGACATAGAGAGCTATGGATTCAGAGTAAATAGGAAAAATTAAACATCCCTCAAGGCGGAAACACGTTCCTGATTCCGTGGTAAACTGCTACATAATTTATTTCAAACAAAAATTTTATATTATAAAAGTTCTCAACTGTAATGAGAGAAGTCTTTTTTTTTTTTTGGGTAGGAAATTACTACTACTATGTACTACACAACACCAAATTTATTTATCTACTAGTCTACCTTTTATATTATTATTTTCATAATGAAAATTTTCAATTCTTCTTCTCAACCTCCAAAATACCCTGGACGACCCACGTCCTCTTCCTCCTCTGAAGAGGATTCGCTGTCCTCATCATTCTGCCAATCTTCTTTTATAAAATCTGCTGCCCTTTCGGCAATCATAATTGTCGCCGCATTCGTATTGGCACTCGGTATCAACGGCATTATACTCGCATCGGCCACACGCACGTTACCACAACCGTTCAAAAGCAAACGTGGATCCACACAACCCATCACATCCGTATCGGGTGCCATTTTCACTGTGCCTGTGAGATGATAAGTGGTGGTGGAGAAATATTTTATGTAACAACGCCAGTATTCATCGCTCTGGAACTCATAAACATCACACTCATCGATTGTGGGACGCAATAGCGTTGCTGTCATCTCTTTGTAAGCAGTGGAATTTAGTAGTTTGGCTTGATAACGCATGGCGCGTATGAGGGTGGCCATATCTTCGGGTTGAGCGAAATAATTCGGTGTGATCAAGGGCGGTTGTCTATAGTCGGCGCTGCGCAGACGTACATTACCCGTGGACTGAGGATGTGAGAGCACGTTCATCATGCCCAAAATATCAGCAGTTTCTATCGCTTTAATAATTTGGATTTTAAAGTGCTCCGTTAGTGTCAGGCCATTCAGAAAACTTTGCAGCCCATCGAAATCGCCACGTCGGAAGATGAAATGATGGAATGAGACGTCTGGATATGGACTATTATTCAGCGTATTAACGAAACCTGTCAATGAACCGGAACCTTGAGAGGCGAGCGGTCCACGTTGATACATGAGGTAGTTATATGTGGAGTCCAACGAGTGTTGTGCAGTCCACGGCTTCGCTTTGTGCTCATTTAGTTTTATGAAAGTTATTATATTAACATGATCCTGCAAATTCTCACCTACTGCCAAGTCATGTATAACTGGTATATGCAAACTGGCTAAATGCTGTGCGGGTCCCACGCCAGATAACATAAGTAGTTTCGGTGATTCTATTGTGCCAGCTGATAATACCACCTCCTTACTCACATCCACCTTCATTTCATATTTATCTTGCAGCATGAAACTCACTGAGCGCACATTCTTACCTTTCTCATCGAAATTCAATTTGGTCACATGTGCATTTTTCAACACATGCAGATTGGGTCGTTTAGAGACGCTGGAAAGATAAGTCTTGCCGGTGCTCATACGCCGTCCATTTTGTATTGTGCCAGGTAAATTTGTATAACCCGTCGCACTGCTGTCGCCAATGCTGTGTACGCGTGGTATGCCCAACTCGGCGCTTCCCGCATAGATCATTTGCTCTACATCCGGATCGTTGACTGGAAACACATTGAGTGTAACGTAACCCTTTGGATGTGTCTGATTATCCACTGGATGCACTGAACGTTCAAAATACGGCAACACATCATCCCAACCCCAATCTATGTTGCCATTGTGCGCCCATCTATCGTAGTCCTTGCGATTGCCACGCAAATAGATCATAACATTTATGCCACCAGTGCCACCTATCATTTTACCACGCGGCCAATAACAACGACGCTCGCTATAAGCCCAACACGAGTTATCGCTATATTCCGTAAAATAATTCCATGTCGCATTTGTGTGTTGCACAGCATACATCAGCGCCGGTATCTAAGGGGAAATACAAAAATATTAATTTTTTTCAGTACACATACGCTGTATGAGCTCCACAACCTCTGACTCCTGTGGCGGATCGCCGCCTGCTTCCAACACTAACACCTTCCAATTGGGGTTCTCACTCAGACGACTGGCTATAACAGATCCCGCCGAACCAGCACCTATCACAACAAAGTCATACGTCTGCAAACCGT
This sequence comes from Neoceratitis asiatica, assembly GCA_030068015.2. Classification (NCBI taxonomy): domain Eukaryota; kingdom Metazoa; phylum Arthropoda; class Insecta; order Diptera; family Tephritidae; genus Neoceratitis; species Neoceratitis asiatica. Next base: position 79,862,882 of record CM061525.1, on the reverse strand, counting down.
GTTTCAGCGCCTGTTCCGCGTAGTCCGGTGGCCAGAGCTCGGGCGGTGAGATGGCGCATTGTGCTGTGAGCAACGTCTGTAGTAGCGTATTCACCATGGTGCCGAAAGCGCCGACGCTTTGCGCAGCGCATTGTGCATTGAGTAGTGAAGTGGGCATGCTACTGAAATTATAATTGGAAAAAAAATTATTTTTTCAACAAAGTTTTCTTTATCCTCTCGTTAATTAAATTTGCAACTTCGATTAAAATAAAATTTTCTTTGTCCCCTTAACGTCTGCAATATTTATTACACTTTATCAACTTGCCACACTTCAATGCAATACTGACTGACCGAAGCACGAAGACTCGTCTTTTTATAATGAACTATGCCAGTTGATAAGAACGTTCAGGATTCTCACGGTTATTATGCGATTACAATAAATGCATCTGAACTCAATGAATTCTATTATCGATAATTTTGACCTTGACTGTAGTACAATGGGCTGGATTAAGATAAAACTATAATTAATGAAAGCTATTGCACATAAAAGTAATGCAAGTCGACTTCTAAAGAAATTTTTTTGATTAATTTGAATAAAAGTTTATAAATGAAAATAAATTACTTTCGAATGATTAAATTTAAAATAATTAAATCAGAATTACAAAAGAAGATAGCATAAAATGAATTAAATTAATATTAAATAAGCTAAAGTAAAATAATTAAATAAAAATTAATTAAATTAGTAGAAAATAAAATAAGTTTTAGTAAAGTAAACTAGGCCAAAATAAATTAAATTTAACTAATAATAATTAAATCGAAAATAAATATTTAAAATAATTGAAATTTAATAGAAAATTTTGATAGATCAAATTAAAATATTATAATAAAATGAGAAGATATTAATCTTAAGTAAAAAATAGAGTAAATAATTTTGAATTAAAGTATATAGATTTATACTAATTTGAATTTAATTAAAACATAATAATTATTTAAATTTTTTTTAATGAAATTTAGTTGAAATAAAACTAAGCATAATTAAAACAAAATAAATAAATTTAAAAAATTAATTATATTGAATTTAAATTAATTAATTAAAATAATTTTCATAGAACAAAACTAAAATTAATTAAATTAATTAAAATAAATTTAAATAAATTTTATTAAAATTAATTAAAAAATTCAATCATAATAAAATCAATTTAAAATAAAGTGCCGAGTGGTTAGCATTGGGTACTAAAATTCGGAAGGCCTGAGTTCGAGTCCAGGTTCGAGCAACATCCAAAATAATAGAAAATTAATTTTTCTAATTGTGGTCGCCCCTCGGCAGGGAATGTCAAGCTCTCCGAGTGTATTTTTGACATAAAATGAAAGCTCCTCATAAAAATCCATTGGCCGTTCGGAGGCGGATTAGAACAAACTGTAAGTCCCTCCATTTGTTGGTAAAAACATCAAGACGCAAAAACCACAAATTAAAAGGAAAAAAATTATATCTTAATTATGTTTGCAAAATTACGTTAGATAAAAATAAAATGAAAATTGTAAATAAATTAAAAAATATAAATTTAAATAAATTTAATTAAATTAAGAATAAATAAAATAAGTTAAGTTAAAAATAATTAAATAAAAAAGAAACTTAATTATTATATTAAATTTATTAAATTGAAATAATTTACGTTGAATTAAGATAATTTAATTTAATGAAAATAAATTAAATAAAAGTGAGTTATATCAAATAAAATTAATAAATCAATAGATATGTATATATTTAATTTAGTATAATTTAATTTATTTATTTTTTTCATTTAGTTGTTCTCAAATTAATATATTTTTATTTATATCATTCAACTAATTTGCATTAAGTTAAAATAAAATAAATTAAGATACTTTAATGAAATTTAAAAAAATTATTATAACGTATTCAAAAAAAATTAATCTAAAATTAAATAAAGTAGTTTATAAAGATATTAAATAAATGATTTTAAAATAAAGTAACTTAAATTATAATATATTACTTTAAATTTATAAAGTTAAGTTTAATAAAAACAAAATCAAATATTTAAATGAATTAAATAATCTAAATTTAATTTTCAAAAATTAAAAAAGTATTAAATTTAAAATAGCTAAAATAAACATAATTAAGTATATTTAAATAAAGGGAGAAACTAATTATATTAAATAAAGTTTAATGAATTAAGTACCTTACATTAAATTAAAATAAATTTAATTAAAACTAATAACATTAAGTAAAAATAAATTAATTGATATATATACATATAAAATTTATTATAATTTATTTTATTTTATTTTTTATATCAATTTAGTCAAAATAAATTAAGCAATTGAATTATACAAATTATATAAAATTAATATTATATTATTAAAATAATTTGCATTACGTTAAAATAAAATAAATTAAATAACTTTCGTTAGAAAAAAATAATTGGAATTGCATGAAATTAAGATGAAGTTAATTAAGTTATAATATTTTAATTTAAGTTTATAAAATTTGGATTAACAATAATAAATTTAAAAATTTAAATGATCTAAATATTATAAGTTCAATACAAAAAATTAAATTAAATTAAGAATAATTAGAAAAGAAAGGTAAATTATATTAAATTAAATTTGTATAATACAAACATTCTCCTTAAATTAAAATAAAATAAATTAAGTTAATTAAAAAATTGGGAATAAATTAAATTAAATTATAAGTAATATTTCTGAAATAAAATAAACTAGTTTATAATAAAATAAATTAAAATGATTTACATAAAATAAATATGTATAAATTATTATTTATATATTTATTATAGCACAACTTATTTTATTGCTCTTAATTTAATTTGTTTTAGTTTTGTACCTATTTTATTGTGTCAAAATAAATTTGATTAAGATATAATATTTTAATTTTAATTTAAAATAAAAAAATAAATTTAGTAAAATTAAGATAAAAAATGTCAAATTAATTAAATTAGGAAAAAATGAAGTAACTAATAATTAAGTTAAAATAATTTTACTATATTAAATTAAACTTCATTAACTCAAATAATTTACATTAAAATAAATTAAAATTAATTTAATGAAGCAAATAAATTAAATTAAAATATAAATAAATTAAATTAATTTAAACTGAAATCAATTTCAATACATTAAAAGGAGGAAAGTTAAATTAAGATAAATTAGACTAAATTGATTTGACGTAAAATAGATTTTTTTTTTAAGAAATTTAAATAAAATAAAATAAAAAATAAAATAAGATTTACTAATTATATTAAAATAATTTTATTTATATTAAATTTAATTCAAATATGTAATAATAAAATAAATTAATTAAATACATAAAATTATATTTAAAT